>OZ035881.1:25458942-25670954 GCA_964034835.1 Muscina levida
AGTGTGTCTAACAGTGAAAAAAATAATAAAGTTGTTAGTTTCAACCAAGTATACTCCTTGCTATTACGCACTTGGTTATTGATTTAAAGGCAAAGCCCTCTTACTACACATAAAAATCCAACTATACTAGATTCTGGTTGTACCAGTCTTGACGTATCGCTAAGTATGCTGGGACGAATCGATTCTGTAATTTTTCAAAAGGAAAATACACCCTTAAATATATGGACCCGATATGTCTGACAATGAGAACTTTGGAGAACAAATGCCATCTAAGTAGGTAAGTGAGGCGGAGTGGATTTTCGAGTTATAATTAGTGCCTAAAGAGCTCACTTTTTGTTAAGAAAATTTACATATATGTTCCTACCACAGAACATAAGCCGCATACCAAAGCACCAATGACACTAGTCGCTGGTAACAATTATAAGAAACACAAAGTGAACTACCGAAGAAGGAAGTCCATAAACATGAAGAAATAACATTTTATTGATGTAATACGAGACAATGGTTAGTTGTAGCACAATGGGTAACAATACTGATGCAGATGGGTATTGTTGCATGTAACATTTTATGGACAATTTGTTTATTCATACAGAATATTTGCAAGCATATGGTAACAGTTATTATTATGTTGGATATAAATTAATTAAATAAAACTGAGTTTAAAGATAGAATGCTCTAAATTTATTAAACACAAGAATGTCAAGAAAGTCACGTTTGTTGCGTCTAAAAAAACAGTGTAATACATATTATTGTTAAAAATTTGCACATCATATTCGAATGGAATGTTCAAAAAATTTTTATACTTTTTCTCTTTATTTTAAAAAACAAACTTATATTCGTTATTGCATTATACTTTTTTTTACATTTTTTTTATCTCTGCTTGTATTTTAATTGCTACTATTGCTTAAATCTTTATTAAATAAATGGTACACCAAAATCAATTATAACACGAAAAGTAATTTAAAATAATTGTTTAGGCAACAACTAATTTCATATGCCAAAAAATCAACCAAAATTTAAATTGGAATCAATCAGCATATCAAACATTCATCAGCATACAACACATACTTCGCATCTAAAAATGCAGTTAGTGACAAGTGAGATATAATTGGCGTTGATTTTAATGAAATAACACATAACTTGCTATATATTTATAAAAATAGATCTTTGCACACAGGAACAACGCCACATCCCTCAAACACAAGTAAATGTGTTTTATAGAAAGTTTCAGCTTGTTCAAAAGATTAACAAATTTATGTATCAGTATTGACTTTTGTGATGCTTTAAGAACAATTTATTTTTCTATTTTTTTTTTTGATGACGGGAAGCCAGGTGTTGAACCTGGGATTTCCGCTGGCAGTCGCGTGTTCTAACCATCATGCCACGGCCGGTCCCACACATCACACAGTGCAACAAATTTTTGGAAGAAAAATAATTCATTTACGGAATCGAAGCCTTAGGTGAGTATGTTAATATTCCGGGAGGACGGATCCACCCTAGGTCGAACTTCTTTTTATGACCCGTTAAAGTTCTCAGCTCTCGACTTTTACCGTGTCCTGTTCGTTATATTTTTTTTCGACCCAAACAGTCAAACTTATTGTACCAAGTCTTTTTTTTGTACAAACAAAAGTATCCATGTTTAAAACTACTTTAATTTATTGGTCAGAAATGTTTCGTGAAGCTTTACAATTTTCTGAAGATGACATATAATTTATGACTCCTTTTTGGTAGCCACGGGCAATTTCATCAATATGATGTAAAATTTAATTTAATTTTAGTATCCTTTTTTAACATATCCTATCCGATCACAATAAAATATCTTACTCCCATTTTTACCTTGCAATTTTGGCCATCGGTTTCATGTTTCCTTTTTCGATGTGTGTTGTATTCCTTTACCTTAGTTAAAATAAGTCAATAGAAAGCTCGATAGCTTAGAGAAGACATGCAGTTACACAGCGATTATGTACAAAAAAGCTAAGTAAACAGACAATTTACCAGAAATGGAAAACCTGGTAGAAAGCAAGGACTTTAAGTTTGCAGCAACAATTTTATTATTGATATTATAATTAGAGCAACACGAAATAAAATTACCAATGTTGCCGCACAGGAGACAATTTCGTTGGCCTTACGATAATTAACAGAAATAAACCTTAAAAGGGGAATCATTAAAACAACTTAAACTTTAAAAAACGTAATATCTCTTTGCACCCCATTAATGTGGTATGGGGGACAGCCTCTTGAGTTGTTGTGAATTAACAAGCTTTTTATTTTTAGATTCACAACTAACGATTAATGCGAACGTCATTGTTTGGGAAGCTACTTACTGACATGCTGACTGACTCGACACTATACTGCTAAGTTGCTGTCGACGACATCAAGGTGGCCTGCAATGAAAAAAAATGTAGATGACTGGAGGCGGGTATCGAAACTAGGATCTCCCGCATGATTGTCGCGTGTTCTAACCATCATGCCACGGCCGTTCCTATTAGTATAATCTTTAATTTCGAATATAAAAAACCTTCAACTACGAACAGCTTAAAGTAAATATAACGGTAATGTGTATAACGAAATGATGGAAGGTTTAAAATTTCTATACTTTTTAAGACGACTGAGCTATGTCCGTCTGTCTGGCTGGCTGGATGGATGTCTGGTGAGCAGTATAACACGAGTAAACTTTATCTGATCGGTATGAAAATTTAACAGTATTAATATTCTTCAAAAATAAGAATTTGCCCACCCTTTCTGGTACCTCCCATAAAAAATTGCTTATTTTTTGATAATTAACATTTCTTCAATAACTTTCAAACGGACAACCTGAAAGTTTGACTCAGGAATGAATATTGACTAAATAAGTGGACCCCTTCTAATATCTCCCATACAAAATGACCTATTTTTTAAAAATTAATATTTCACCTATACCTGGGGGATAAAGAAATTCGGTCATTTAATTTATCTTGTATTAGGAGGCGAAACCTCAGAAAATCTAACTATTTGACACACCCTTTCTGGCAACTTCCATATAAATAACCGAATTTGCCTCTTTTACATGCATTTTTATGCAGCAAAATTAGAAAAATATATTTTTGGAAAGCTTTTATTCGTTATTGATGTTAAAAGGATCACTTAAATATTTCCACAATACTGTACAATAGACCAACCATCAAAATTGCAGATCGCTGTCCTAACATTCCGCTAAAATTTATGCCAGGTCCGGACTGGCAAATAATTGTTCTCTTATAAAAAATTAGCTCATCCTATTCTCTACAAGATTAACACTTACATATGTTACATACATAATTTAAATAGCACAGGAGTTAAATTATCAAGTTCAGGCCGTCATTACAAATTTCCCTTCAAGGTTCATTAGTATCAAATTATTGAAGAATCAAAGGGGATTTTAAAAATGTATATCCCTTATGTTTATCTTTCTTAATATAATAAGTAAAAATTTTATAAAATTAAATTAAAAGTTGAATTAAGTTAAATCCCATTAAGGTTTCAGCAGTTTAAGGTACTGGCGCCCTATTTGAATTATAAGAGTTACAACAGGTCAAACATTCTATGTGTTCGCCAATGCTATTCAAAGCCTCTGATATAATTTGCCAATGGCATTAAGTTCGTATTCCATTTTTAATACGTAGTTTTACGCATAATGGCTATTGTTTTTGTATAAAAAACACCATTAGTTTTAACAGCTTTAAAAACAGAATTATAGTTGTTTTTTAAATAATTGTTACATCGAGGTTACATGACTTTTTGATAACAACAACAGCATCAACAGCTAAAAATACAAAAATTCATTCACAGATTGTTAAAATTAGTTCGCAATGCGGAAATTGAATGCACATATGGATACTGTTTTATACAAAAAAAAAGCATGAAAGTGTAACATTAAACCTTTTTGTTGTTTGTTAATATCGAACAACATTAACTGCATTTGCATTTAATAATATGTACAATAGGGTAATAACTTTTTGCATTTTTTGCAAATATCAAATGGAAAAATATTAAGAACTGCGTTTTTAGTTTTTCGCTATCGTTAAAAAAGGTTACGCACCAAACGCGTTAAAGTTTTGAATCAAACAAAGTTAAAAAAAATTTTTTTATTGAAATAAAAACAGTACAAGATATATATCCGCTTTGTAAAACATCGCGTATTTTGAACCTTAAGTTTATATCTTACAATACCTACTTTTAATCATTTATTGTTATTATTTGTTAACATACTTACATATGTATAAAACACATTTTAAAAAAAAATTTTATTAAAGAAAAAATTATAAAAACATATATTAAAGGCATTTTAGAAATCGCTGTCGGTGCGTAAGGTTTTTTTAGCAAATTGAACTGAAATAGTTTTTTTTATCATTAATACAATATTTGCCATTAGAAAAGCCCGGGGGAGAATGTTGTCCAAAAATAGTTATTACCCTAATGTACAATACATATAAAGTGTGATTTTTTAGCTATTATCTTTTTGGCAACACTGTTAACACTGGCCAGTGTTAATGATGACCGTCAATTATCGATTCGTCGCCGTTCGCAGCTATTGGGCCTCTGTTACTCAACAACGTGGAAAATTTTGCGGAAGGATTTAGGTGTGAAGCCTTTAAAAATACAGGTGGTGCTAGAATTGAAGCCGAACGACCTACCGCAACATAGAATTTTTGGTGAATGGGCTCTTGGGAAGTTGGCCGAAGATCCACTTTTTTCTCGAAAAATTGTGTTCAGGGACGAAGCTCATTTTTGGCTCAATGGGTACGTTAATAAGCAGAATTGTCGATTTTGGAGTGAAGATCTGCCAGAAACATTGCAAGAGCAACCAATGCATCCAGAAAAAGTCACAGTTTGGTGCGGTTTATAGGCTGCGGGCATTATTGGACCGTACTTCTTCAAAGATGATGCGAATCGTAACATTACTGAGAATGGTGAGCGCTACCGTGAGATGATATCCAACTTTTTTTTGCCCAAAATGCAAGAGCTTGACTTGCATGACATGTGGTTTCAACATGACGGTGCCACATGCCACACAGCACGCTTAACAATGGACTTATTGAGAGGCGAGTTCGGTGAACATTTTATTTCAAGTTCGGGACCGGTCAATTGGCCGCCTAGATCATGCGATTTAACGCCTTTAGACTATTTTTTGTGAGGCTATGTTAAAGCTCATGTCTATACACACATGCCCACTTCAATTGACGCATTGGAAGACAACATTGAAGCATTTTTTCATGAGATACCCGCCGAAATGTTGGAAAGAGTATGCCAAAATTGGACTAAGCGGATGGACCATTTGAGGCGCAGTCACGGTCGAAATTTGCATGAAATAATCTTCAAACATTAAATTATATGGACCGTACTATCGATTCAAATAAAGATTTCATACATTTTTCTGAATTTGTTTGTGTTTTTTTTTAAACTTTCCTATAGCTCTTAAAAAGTCACTCTTTACGAATATAGAATCATATGCGATGGCAATAACCGGCCCTAATTCGTCACGGCGTATTCTACATTACATTTTAAAATCAATAGATGCGTATGGGAAGTGAATGCTATTTGGTATATCACAATGCCACATATATGTACGTGCTCTAAGTTTGGTATTCGTACTCATATTGATTGTGTCCATCATTATCATCATCATTATCATCGCCGTCATCACCTGTGTTATCGTGATGTTGGATACTCCACACAAATCGTGTGTAAACAACACCATATGGCAGATTGCTATAATTATTTAATTGCAGTATTACTGAAATGTCATAATCACCATAATTATCATATCGTATTTATAATACTGTTGTGTTTACTATATAATATCCATTAAAATTGCAGAATGGTAGTTAAAACCAGAATTAATATCAGACTTTATGAGTTTACAGTAATTTATAGAAAATCAATGACTATTGTGGTCATTTACTATTAATAATGTAATGCATATCAGACACAGATTATAGTATTTACTAGGAGATTTTTTGTTCGTCTGTTTGATGAAGAGCGTTTGGTAGCACATAGTGAAAACATATTTAAATAATAAGGGATAAATTACTCAATAAATAAAATTGTGCTGCAAACATTTAATTTAAATTTAACAAATCGATAAGTACTTAAATTATAGGCATTGTTGGCAAACTTTACAATAGGATATAGTGGGAAAAGTTGATATACTTTTGTATAGTTTTACATTTAAAATCAAAAAAGAATGTAAGTTTTAATGAAACAAAACAATAATAAGACATTACTTATTTACTAAATTTGCCTTTATCCTCCATTAATGAGGTATAGGATAGCTTCTCGTGTTATTGCAAATTAACACACTCTCAATTTTAAAATTCACATAACGGCTTTTATTGCGAAGTATCTCTCGACAACACCGGGGGGCCTGTCAATAGAAATGATCTACAACCGAACTATGACAATATCATAGTTAAAATTTTAAGTCAATTTCATATTTCTTAAATAAATGTTCAAAACGTGCACAGAAACAATAACCGAAGACTCACAATACAATACACACAAACAACAACAACTTTAAAAGGTTCCTAAATTGATATTTTATTACATATTCTAAAATGACTCAGTATAAATTGAAATGACATTGACCATATTTTAATTAGAAGTGATTTTTTAAGTATGAAAATTACCTATAAAGCTTTGCTGGTAAAGTTGCTATTGTGTTTCCTACACAGCAAACGCAACTTGTCGTCTTCGGTTTAATACTTCTCAATTATTATACATTCTGCATTGGTATGTATATGAAGGCTTATTTATATGAAACGTAATGAAATATTTCAATTCTGACACAACAATCAATACCATTTAATTTTTTGATTTGTGCACATGTTGTTGTTGCACTGATGTGAACATTTTTTATTGCAAGCATATCATTGAATTTCAACTGCAAAATGTTTTATTTTGCTTGGCAAAATTCAATTTCCTTCGAAATCATAAATAACAATAATTGAACAAAAATACATTTCCCAATATGAAGTTGTTTTCGAACAAGGCTCAAAAAATTAAGGATTCCAAGAGCATGTGTTCAGAGCAATGGGACAATTACAGGCATGTAAATGCAAAGCGAATCCACTCATATACGAAATTATATTTATGGAAATTGATACAAATCTGGCTAAAAAATCAGAAGTTAATCATAAAGATTATAGTGCAAAGAGATATGCACTCTTAAAGTGAGAACTTTGGTTGTCCATAAGCCATTTCATTGCCTAGTGACAAAATGTGAGTGAATGATGTGTGATGCAAGGACGTGTCACTCGATGAACTCAACTACAATAGTTTTCAATATATGTGATGCAGCACTGATGTTCATACCTGTTAATTTAAATTATAATAACAATTCGTTGGTGCCTTACAAAATTGTCATAGTTTACATTTTTTAAAAATTGTTTTTTGCTCGGGTTTGAGCCCAAACGTCGCCTTTTGTTAGGTCTCTAAATTTAATAGAATAAAGAGCAGTAATCCAAAAGTTATCATAAATACCACTGTGATATTTTTAAGTAAACACGTTATACAAACTAAAGCAGATTTTCGGCTCTCTTGTGAAAGCAACCCTATTCATGTTCGGTTTTTGTTACAAGTTCAACACATTTATTTGTATATCCCGCGATATTACATATCACAGCTTAAGGCTCAGCCATTTTCAAATTATTGATTTTGTTAATGCAGCACAATTAACTATGAACATTTACTAAAGTATTAACAAACTGCCTAAGACAAAGGCGGAAAACTGCAAATTATTGTATTAACGGAAATTAGTATGCAATAATATAAATATGCTTATCATGCTACAAAGCTATGTTACAATACTTGTAAACAGGAATTAAGCTTAAACTATTATTACATTGTTATAAATTATGAAACAATTGAAAGGGCTTTGAAAAAACATATTAAGCAAACTTAAATTCACATAGATTTTTCAATGGTAAAGGGTGTCGAAATGGTTAAAGTGCTAAGGGAACAGTAATCACTATAGATAAGCAGACAGTGAAGAATGATAAATTTGGAGATAAATGTAGGACATGTACAGAGGACTTGTGAGTGACGAGTGTTTTTTCTTATTATTTTCTAAACGCTGTTATACCCATAGGGATGATGGGATGCATGTGGAGCCTGAGATTGCGGATTCTGTCCATGGGACCCTAGTGAACGACTTAATAAGCGAGGAACACGTAAAATGTGCTTCCAGTACTTTTAAACACTAAAAATTTTCAGGAATGGATGAAATTTATCCGACTATGTTGCAGCAGATTTCTTCCGTCATTGAACCGATCCTAACGGAACTGCTAAGTTATTGTCTACGGCTATCATATATTCCCATTTTATGGCGGGAAGTGAAGGTAGATTCCATATTCCCATTTTATGGTGGAAAGTGAAGTTAGTTTTCATACCCCAGGCGAAAAAATCGGTACACTCACTACCAAAGGACTTGATGTATGATCCCCAAAACTTTTAATAGAAAGGGAAGGAATATTGTGGGCTATGCGGACGAAGTAGTCATTATAGGTACTAGGAGATTCGTATAGCGAATGACATCACTGTGTACAACAGGTGATAGGAGAAGCACACCACAATAGGGTTTGATATTGAACCTGGAGAGCCTGCGACACTATGCACTACCCGTAGCGGCTAAAGTGCAATTAGATTACGAGAAGCTGGCTTCAGGCGGCAATCGGAGTCTGGTCGCGCATCATAACTGTTACGGTTCAGCAGACATGGATACGACGGATGACTGCACAGAGAAACGGATTATGTGGTTCGAACATTAGATTTTTCATAATGCTCGGAGATAGTGATCCCTGATAGAAAGAACTCAATTGGAGCCAATACTTTCGTTTGGATGAAGATTGCAGCGATTTTCAGCGGAGATATTCCCCACTACGAAATCTGCGGCAATGATTTTTGAGCAAACCATTACAATCTGTGTGGATAGTGAAGAGGCTGGTGCTCTTAACACTGTCAGAAAATAGTGTTCGACTCTGCTGGGTCCTCGGTCACAGTGATATACTGGGGAACGAGATGGCTGATGAAAACAGTGCGACCACCAATGTGTGATATATACGGCATATTAAATCGACATAAATGCAGGAGAGTGCGACGTTAGGGTCTTCTCAACGAACTGAGAGGCAACACAGGAGGACTTTTGTAGAGTGCGTCACGTTGAGGAGGAAATTGAGACCATTGAGCATTTTTTCTGCCATTATGGTATTTGAATAGCCTCAATGAGCTATCATCATGCAACATTGAAAATGTAATGTAGTACAGAAAACTATAGTGGCTCCATGATTGTCGTGCCTTATCTAACTACTTTATCTATGTAAATTGCACGGGATAATACTGATGTACCAGTTGAAATGGATAACATCATATATGCATGGCTGCCATGCAGAAAAACACAAATAGAGAAGTGGGTTGGGAAGTAGTAGGAGACTTTGAAATCTGGTCTCGCGGTTGAATCCTAACAGTGATCGAATAGACACTATCCGTAGTTAGGAAATTAAAACATGCCATAAATAACTTTTGGGGATGAATTTCATTTATTTTTGATGCCTTACTTTATAAGTTAGTATTTTCAACTTAACATTAATCTCTAGTTGATGTATTATCGGAAAAATTAACTGTCAATAAATGAGAAAAATTCCCGTATCCCCTAAAATGTTAATATATTATTTATATCTAGTAATTTATTACTTAATTGATCAATATGGACATGCTGCTTCAGTGTTCTAACCCAATTCATATGGTAGGAGCAAATCGTCGCTGCGCCGACCTAAAATTTTTAATTTTTCGATTTTTTTATTGCATTTTTGTAAAGCTCCACCAGGTTGTCCATCTACCCTTAAATTAATATCAGTTGTGTGTAGAATATATGAGAAATCTTCCAAAACAAGCAAGTTTTTTGGCTCTCCTGGAAAGTTATTAAAAATAACATGACTGTTTTGGCGTAGCGACGATATACTAACCCTTATGCCACAATCGGTCTCATATTGTCTTTATTTCGGTAGCCCACAGAGCAGCTAATATTGATTTGTTATAAAAATGGCAAATATGTCTACTTATTGCCGTAGTCACAGTTCTTTTAAAAATTTCAATCGCTTTAATCGGAAAATCCATTACGTACGAATATATCTTTTCAAAACCCTTACTATTTATTTTATCAAGATGTACAGAAATATACCGTACCGACAACTAACTTAAATAAGACAATTTAATTATATCTACATGATGTGCATTGGCATTATAATCGCTGCATAACTTTGCTCACATTTCTCTCCGTACACATACCAAATTTTTAAATTCTTCAACTAGGACAAATAAAATTTTCACACATTTTGTCGTCATGAATATTTACGTATAAGTATTAAAATGTCTGCCACGTTAAATAACGCTCATACGTATTGGTACCTTTAATTATTTGCAACATCTGCTTTTAAACAATTTCTTAATTATAATGTCAGGCAAAATGATCACAAAATAAAGTGCAGACACAAAAAACGAAAATACAAAACAATACAATACATTTTAAATTGCATTTGTTTTCTGATTCTTATTTGTTAATATCATTGTTTCGCTGTTCAGAAACGACACAAAAAAAGAGCAACATTTTGTTTACTAAGTGAAAGCAAAAGTATCATGATGTCTTCCTTGAGTGCCGTTTTTGCGCTGAACACCAAAACTATACGCAATTAAAATTCAAGCAATTGTTCAAAAGACGTATAGAATAAGAGAGCAAGCAAGCAAACATTTGGAAAATGCTAACTGAGCACAAAGAAAATAAGCAAGCAAAAAACTGAAGAAGAAAAATCTGACAGTTGTTCGCATTATTGCAATTGCGTCGCCTATCTACAATGGTAAAAATAGAATTTAACTACGTTATATTCACGCAGAAGGATGATATTTGCAGTAGAATATAGCATGAAGAGCAGAGGGGCTGGCTGAAAGGCAGTGTTGAAGCTCAGTGAAGTTTTGTATTTTAATTATTTATGCAACACCACCAGTGTGAATAACGACTTCAAGAGAAGCATAATGTTTTAGATTTAAAAATTATGTTTATTTGCATGATATCTATGTTGACGATGAAGGGCTTCAGAATGATTGTAAAAGAGAGGGAACAATAAAGCAGTGTTTGTTAAGACCACGTCTTGTTTTAGTTAATTAACTACTTACGCTTGGTTATGGATGTTTAGTAATTATTGTAGCTTATGTATTTTGATTTGCTTCTTTTTCAAAATGAATTAACTTTCTTTTCACACTTAGTTAAGGATTTTTAGTGATTATTACATCATTTGTCATTTGAATTTTATTATTAACCCTTATCCTGTACTTAAAAAAAATTACGTATACTGTATTTATGGGTCAATTTTGCCCAATACATATTTACTTGAATATTGACATTTGTTTAAACAGTTCGACCGTTTTTTAAAGAAATTATACTATTACAATGATTTTTGCACACAAACTTTGCACATTTGGAATATTTTCTGAGTATTTTGTACTATTTGAACATTTGAGGTATACATAGCAACGGTCGCTTGTAAGGTTTGTCTTTTGCAGTTCACTTGTTGCGGCAGGATTTAAACTGCGTACGATTGCTTTAGCTGAATTGCTGGAAGAAATATGATCTCGCTGAGATATTTCCTGTAAAACAAGATGCCTGCCTAATTCTTTTAAAAATATAAGACTTCGGAAATTATTTTTGTTAATCCAGATTTGATTTATTGAAGTAAATAAATAATAAGCGTTATATTTTGTAATGTCCTATATGTTGTGGAATAGTGTTGAGAGCCATCGATTAGTTCTGCGCCTGCAAGTGCAATTTCTGGCCAATTAATTTATCAATCCCTGACTTCGTGTCATGGTGTTAGTATAATATAATGTGCTTACTAAAATAACAAACCTATTTTGCTTGTGTACGAGAACTAATGCGAAAATGGTTGTCTTATTTTCTTTATCGAGAAGAATTGAGAAAAGTTTTCTGGTATATTTTTCATGTCCAATTTTATTAGCTGAAGGTACGTCTTTTTTTTCTGACTGGAGAACTATTGTAAGGTTTCGTTTGAGTAGTTAATTTCGAAATCCTTAGGATGTAAGCAAATTGTTGCATATAACTTTTCGACATTTCAAAACTTTAACCAAATCCAAAACAATGCAAATATCTTATTCCGGCTTGCAGTTTACAGCTTTATGTGTATGTGTTTGCTTGCTACAACCATGTATAATTTATCTGAACGTCACATAGAGCCCGGGTTCTGATCCCATATTTGCCGGGTTTAGAGGGAATAGAAATAGAATATCAAAGGGCTTCTATCACGGTATGTAACTAACTGTACACCTACGGTCGTACTTTCGCCAGGAATAACACATTATTCTAAAATTTCCTTCCCAGCGATACCAAAAGTCACTCATAAGAACTAGTTTATCTCGCGCTTGTCTAAATTTCTGTCTGACTTTTTATCGAAAGGAGAACTCGGAGTACATTCTGAAATCGTTGCCTTTGATATTGGCCTGCCCTTCTTACCATCTCACAATCTTACTAGCCACACCATGAGATCGAAATACATACGAGCTAAGAGAAGAACGCCCAATGCTTTACTTTGAAATTTTGCCACCAGAATCCAGTTTTCTTGAAAACTGAATGGATATAATAACAATTGAAGAAATTCACAGCTGATATATTTGACTTAGATATGCCTAAATCGCTATAAAAGTAAAACATTGTTACAAATTTCGTTAATATTTGTATTGGGCAATATTGACCCATTAATGCAGTATCCGTAACTTTGTTTGTAGGGCACATCCAAAAAGAGTATTTAACTTAATTGAACTTTTAACACCAAATTTAGGCCAAAAAAATAATTGTCAGAAAATTTCACGAATCAGTTTTCAGAACGTCCAAAGTTATAAGAACTCAAAAACGGTTTGGGCAATTTTGACCCATTAATACAGGATAAGGGTTAAAAGTTACTTTTTTCAAAACATTTTTATTTTCGATATAATAAATTATTTATATTCGGATTTGATTATAATCGTTCAATATTATATTCCACCATCATTGAGTCACATAATCCACTATCGATATTTCCACACATACACTCATACCTTAAGTTTTACCCACACATCTTTATCGTCTATTAATTTATTCAACATCTGCCAGCATCGATGTAATTTTTTCATCTCCTTTGTATACTTTTCTTATGAATATTCTTACATTCAATTCACGTTTGGTGTGCAATATTTAAGAATTTTTTCTGGTAACCAGTAAATAGCAAGAGCAAAAAGAATATAACTCATGCGTCTTTAGGGACACCATTTATAACAGATGACGTAAATTTATATTCCTTCTTTTTTCGACTTTTGAAAACCGACACATTCAAGTGATGCGGTTAAGAGAACAAAAAAACATTCTTCAGAATTTAAATCCGTGCAGTGGAAAAGCGTAAACTGAAGTGTAAAGACATAAACATTTTATTTCGCTAGTAAGCAAAAGCAAAGGATTTTGTTGCCGAAAAACGTCTGCACACAATGAGTAATGAGTAATAGTGAATAAATGGTTTAAAATTTTTCCATAAACTGCATAACAAGAGTGGCCGCTGTATAGAATAAAGATGAAGAATAACGTAATTACTACTTACTACTGAGTTTATGAAGTAAATTAAATAAGTGGAAAATTTCGACAAGCGAGGTATCACAACTACCATTAACTTATGTGAGTTGTCCACTTTAGATTTATTGATTTTCTTAAATGTATTGAGGTGACGCTTATTTCGAAAATCAATTAGCCAATAACGTAAGCACCAGAGTGTAATTAAATACACTTTGCAAAATATTTATACGTCACGTCTTGCCTCGAAGCAAGACAAAGACGGGGACATTAAAGCTGCATTCTTTTTTCTGGGATATTTTAATGATTAATTAGGTAGAGAAGATACTCTTACTTAAGCAGTCGACAACACCTATGATTATACTGGGTTATGAAAAACCACATTCAGACAGGCCCTGGAACGATGAGAAATACAGAGCAATGTAAGAAAAATGTAAGAAAAAATGGATGCAGTCAATAGTAACTCGTGCGGTGACGAAACGAGTAAAGAAGAATGATTAAAGAAAGGAGAAGAAACTCCTCTTCAGGCGAAAAATGATTTAGAAAATTGCAGGGATAGAGGTGAATACCGAAAGTTCTACCAAAAGTTAAAAAGAAAAGGTTTTGAAACAGCGATCCCATTCTGTATGGACAGATTTGTTTAAAGAAATGAATGGCCGCTGATTGGGATCTGAATGTTATTTTGCCTGTTATGTGAAAGACTATAGCCCAACCTATTGAACCTGATTGGACCTTATCAGTGTGTTTTTAGACCAGATATTCGCACTATGACAAATCCTGGAGAAGACCCAAGAGATGCAGATCGATAGCTACCATCTGTTTATCGATTAAAAAGCTGCATACGACAGAAACTATTAGATGCTTTGGCTGAGTTTGGTATCCTCTCGAAGCTGATACGACTTTTCCGAGAAGTGACTGAATTACACGATGTCTTCAGTGAAAATAGGCAAAAATCGGATCAAGCTTTTTTCTACCAATCGAGGTTTAAGACAAGAAGATAGTCTGTCATGGGATCTCTTTAATATCAAAAAGGATATTAAAGACGACATAGATATCATTGGCCGTGCACTGCGGGATGTTACTGCAGCCTTCTCGAGCATTGAGAAGCAGTCGGCAGAAGTGGGTCGGGCGATAAATGAGAACAAAACCAAGTTATTTATTTTAATGAACAAAGAGTCTACTCGTTTGGAACGCTGCCTGAACATTGAAAACTATAACTTTAAAGTGGTAGATGATTTTGTCTACCTTGGCTCCGCCGTAAAGCGCGTTCAAATAGACCGAATGCGCCTGTTTGGACATGTTGTATAAATGAATGAAAATTTTCCAACTCGAAAAATCTTCGGTCACTAATCTAAAATAAATATTCCATCGATATATGCATATCTTTATTGCAGACTGCAATAAATTTATCAAGTTATATCTCAATGGGACTAACAATAACTTTCGCCACACCTCCAACTCGAAAAATCTTCGGTCACTAATCTAAAATAAATATTCCATCGATATATGCATATCTTTATTGCAGACTGCAATAAATTTATCAAGTTATATCTCAATGGGACTAACAATAACTTTCGCCACACCTCCTTGACCCCCTAATCGTAAATAAATCTTCCGTCGTTATATTCATATCTGTAGTGTCGAGTGATATCCGTATATCAGTATATCAAATATTAAAGTTCTTTAGTTTAAAAACACATTTGACACGACCTCTCGCCTCACTGATCACATATAAACATTTCGTTTGCCTATTCTTATTTGCAGTGCCGGAAACTATCTCTGAATTAAGTTTTATTTCTCTGGGGGCTAAAAAAACACTTGCCACTACTCCGCCCACAGATCGAAAATACAAATCATCAAAGAACTCCTTTGCTATGTCAAAAACTAGAGACAATTATGGCCTGCCATAGAGTACACTAAATTCCAACCAAATTTCATCTAAATCGGGCAATTTCAAATAAGTGAGAACGAAGTTCATATACAGTGAACTGATTAACATTAAACCAATGATTTACTTTAAGTTTTCATGTGGAAATTATAAATATATGAATATGATATCGAGCGCCTAACAAAAAACGCCGGCTGATACTATTTCAATGTAAAAGTTCAAAAAAAGTTTAACTAGCTTGATTTTGGTTCATTTTAGACAGATGATTGACAACATCATCAAATTTGCAATCTGTTTTATATAAGGTTCTATATATTTCTGAAATCATTTACTCATAATGCTAAAACTTTACCGAATTTTGGAGCACTATGTTAACTGCACAACGAAAGTTTCAAAATCCGGCATACTAAAGTCCTCCCACCACTGTTTGTAAATTTGTTACCTACACTTATTCACCCAAAAGCCGATTGCTATTTAATACTGCGAAATCTCTTCCAGCAAACTAAATATTACAAGTTTTAGTGGCATTTAGTATGAAGTTCCCATTACTGTTGATGTGATATTATATGTTGACAGTTTACACACATAGCATCCATTTACAATTATTTTCTTTTATAATTACTTTTCATTTCATGTTAATATAAGTCACATTAATTTAAAAAATCTGTAAAGTTTAATTTAATTACAACATTTATTCAAATCTCTTATCAGTTATTAATTGGACTATTCGCGTAGAAGTTACTCAGTAACCCATCAACAATTTACCTATAAAATATGAACATATTTCCACCTCAATCATCACGACCTGCACAGCAGCAATAGAGACAGATACCATGATTGTTATTGCTTCCCATATCACAATCAATTTTTATTTTAGTTGACATCTACCGTTGTTGGTCGGAACATTTGCTCTGTGTGCTCTTTTGAAGAACGAATAAAAATGATGAAATATTCCACAGACCAAAACTCACTGATGTTTTATGTCAAGGTGCATTTGATGTAATTTTGAAAGCAAACAATGAAATGCCTGGCGTGGTCGTCCGTCCTGGTTGTGCGGTCACGTGTCTGTTTCAGTATACGTTTGGTAAGGTATATAGAAATGCCAACAGCAAAATAACTATAAAAATGACTCATAAAGTATTTTTAACCGAAAGAATTCTTTAGGTGGATTATTTTCCCTTATTTAGTTAATATGCTGAGGGTAATAACATGGTCACAGCAGAGTTTCGCATACTATCTTGTTAGTTATGTGGATAATAATTTTTTTTTATTTCTGCCTTTAGTTTGTATGTAAAACAAACTAAAAAATATTTGATATAATAACAATATTCATCTCTACTTGCAAATAAATACCAAAAATGTATGTCATCATCAAGTTTAATACAACACCAACTAGGCAACGCTTACTTAACTCTTAATGTCGTGCCAAGTTTTGCAACTCTCTTCCACTCTGTGCTCAGCATGGTGATGTAGATTATGTCAACATTAATTAAAATCTCAAAATATTGCTAAAAGTCAAAGCAATTTTACTTGCAGTCGCTCTATAAAATACCCCACACACCACAAGTTATTTTACCGCCGTCCATGGGTTTAATGGACCGTGTTTATGTCCTAAAGCATCACTTCACACCGAAAAATTTTTGCTAGTAGCCACTAACGTACTGATGGCACGATAGATCGACGGACAAAGTTAGAAAATCCGTTTAGTAATTATGCTAATTAGGTGGAAATCCAACCTTAACACCCCACCGCCATCACTTTTGAGTAAAACATAGAATCCGTAAAACTAAAAACAACAGCACAATTAACCAGCCACCAAGCGAGTAAAGGATGATAAATACAAAATTCAAAATGACTTAAAATAAACAAAAAGAAACCGAAACTGGCTGGCTCATATAAAAAGTTATATGATTTCTATAGAACGCCGGAAGGATATTTATTTGATGATTATTTAGCCCCGGCATTTGGGTTTTTGTGTACTTTGATGTTGCTACGGCTCTTAGGACACATTTATTTAAGTGGCATTTTGGAAGCCAACAAAGCATTTACGGTTCGTGAGAATAATGAGACGATAACGAGGCAAATATTTGCAACTGCTTGGTAATGAGGGAAGGAAAGGGTAGGAAGTCAAGCCATGCTCGCGTTTAAATACTTACGGTCAAGCGTCAAGGATAATTTACAATAATTGGGGAATAATTAAATTAACTTGGGGTGTTGATGTTGTATTATACAAGGTGTAAACAAAAGTGTCAAGAAAGTATGAAATGATATAACATAAATATAAACTCAGGAAAAAGATGAATCTACAAGTGGAAAAAACAATATACGATGGCAATTTTATATAGAGAAAGAAAAGTAACAGTTATGGTTTTGTTTGCATTTTGAATTAGTTACGATGGCATGGCATATCCCCGAGGAGTCACATCTTGCAGTTTTCGGCCGATGGTGTCTATATCATCAGCGTACGCAAAAAGAATGGTGCTTTTGTTGAATATCGTGCCACTCGTCTTTTCTGCAGCTTCCCTCAATATCATCTCTATCTCTAAGTTAAAGTGGTCTCTAAAATAGACTGTTGCCTTGTTTTTGGCCTGATATAGAATGGCTCCATAAGGTCCATGCCAATCTTCACTTAAGCTTTGCTGAAATACCAAACTCAGCCATGGCTTCGAGCAATTTCTGCGGTATCGGGCTGCCCAAGGCACATTTGTAGTCGCACTTCGGCAAATCCTGGAAAAGACTCAAGAGAAACTGATCTACACGTTCTTTTTGTCGACTATAACTCGAAGCCGCAGAAATTGCACAGAGTCATAGTCAGTTTTTAATCTACCAGGTCTAATGCCACACTGATAAGACCTGATCAGGTTGGATAATACATTTTACCTTTTATTACATGTTTTGAGATTGTTCCAATTTCCCTGTATAAAAATTTAGTATTTTAACAATCTGCTAACGTCGCCTTTAAATCCTCTCTGATTTAATTTTTCGTGTTGAAATCTCGGCATGCAAACGCTGTCATATGCCAACAAAAAAAATGGATTGAAAATATCCAGTGTACTGTCATGTCAGTGTTGCATATTTACTTATGCGGAATAGAAAATGTTCTGCAACAATTTTGCATATCAAGTAGATCTCTGCTATGACTTTGTGGATGCAGTAGTCTAGTTGAATGAAATATCAGCATGTCTGCTATAAAGGTATATTTGTTATGCCACTTTAGTAATACATGCAATAGATTATAGTAATATGAGTGCAGAGAGAAGGATAGAGAGATAATTGTATTTTGTGTCGTTTATATCACATATTTCGATTTGAAATATAAACAATTGTGCTGTCAAATAAACTAAATAACACAAAACTAAATTCTATCGGTTCTATGGGCTTTAGTAGAAAAATAAAGTAATGACAAGTATTTGGGACACTTTTAGATTCTTACTTCACTATCTAAAACAAACATTTTATGTTCTAAAATGTCGTATGCTGGCTTGAATGCTTGAGGTCCACTTGAAGCTCTTAAAAATCAATAACTCAGAGTTAAGCAATATCCACCAGCTTAAGGAGAAATGCCATAGGGTGTTGTGTAAGTTCACCTGACTGAAATTTCTGAATGTGGTTTATTTGTATAATACCAATAACATTTTGTGTTCTGATTTACAATGATGCAAAGGACATCAAAATTTCGCTTATATATTTATTTGTTTATACTCTGCAAAGTTTTTGACTACAATACTGTGTGAAACATAACAATATCTGGTTAAAACCTTCTCTGAGTTACTGTCAGATTAATTTTCCTTTCGTTTTAGTTGCTCCCTTTGTGCCACTAACTAACTGCACATCACAAGCAATGTTTATCCTTTCTACTGGGTAGAAATAATTAAGCACCACCAAAGTTTGCACGACTTTTGCTAATTAATTAGCCACTGAGATCATGTTGCTCGCAATGATTGAGATGAAGCAAGAAAACGAAGATGTGTTAAGGGGGAAAGCTTGATCTTAATTATATAGGTCACGGGTAAAGTTTATTGTTGTTATTACTGCTGTAAAAACATCTGTTTAGAAAGGAAGATTGGCCATAGAATTTACTTGTGTCTTAAGTTTTTAGTTGTATGAGCCACATTGCTTTGGCAGTGAACATTTGATTATGGTATTGATGAGTCAAGCAACAACAATGAATGTGGTTTTTTTCTTTTTAAGATATAAGCGTTACTTAATAAGAACATGAAGGGTGTTTTAACAAAAGTTTGTGCAATTAAGAGGCATACAGATTTAGAAATTGCTATTAGATAAACATAAAATGTGTATTTGTTTTGGTTAGTTTTTAGTCGATCTTACTGTGTATAAATTGATATAAACATAAAATGTATTTAATCATGTGTAGTCAATCATCGTAGAAGTGAAGCTGTAAACAGCTGGGAAAATATCCAAAACTTAATTATGATAAGCATTTGTTGCATGGAAATCATACCACATATATAAGGATTTGAATCATATTTCGACAATAACAACTTTGAATTAGCAGCTGGTCTCCAATAAAAGTAATATCTTGGTCACGTGCGGCATTTAGATAATTATGAAGCAACCATTTAAGTTGTAGAAAAAGAGTTAGTAACAATGCTTTTAACAAAACTTAATAATTTGTTTAATTAAAGTTACTGCCAAAAAAACTGTCTTACTGTTAACAGCCAGCACTAATAGAATAAATTAAGAGTGATTCATTTTAGGTTTATTTTTTATTTTCATTTTTTTTATTGATCCCGTACTTCCGGTGTCAAAGCTGTCGCGATAGTTTTACTCAGTACATTTTGACAAAAATATCATAAGAAGATTTGCACTGAAACAATTTTTCCAAATTATTGAGATGACACAAGATGACATTTATAAAATGTTAACCTTACAAAATTACAAATACAATAGACCAAACAAATAATTAATTTTACACAGCTGTTCGTAAATCAGCATTTTAATGGAAGTTGCTTTGCCATTTATGCAAAAATTTAATATTTTTAAAAGAATATTATCAATAATACTTGATTTCCCTTTACACCCCATGTATAAGGTATGGGATAGCTTCTCGCGTAGTTATGACTTAACACGCTTTCTGTTTTAGGTTCATAACAAACGGCACCTATTTGTTTTTCGACTAATGCGAACGTCACTGTTTGAGAAGCTTTTACTAGACATGCCGATTATCTCGACACTTATACTGCGCAGTTGCTGTCGACAACATCAAACCACGGATCTCGTCGCATGTTCTAACCATTATACCATGGCCGGTCCCCAAAATAATATTTAAAAATATTTCTTTTGCGCTCCTTATATAGTTCTTCATACCAAGTTAAGATAACAGCTCTTTCACATGGCCCATTAAACGAAGTTTTGGTCGCCCCCACCTGCCCAGCCCATCGACTTTATTGTCGAAGACCTTTCGAGCTGGAGAGTTTTCATCTATTTGGACAACATGTCCCAGCAAGGGCATTTGATGTATTTAGACGCGCTTGACTACGTCGATGTTGTCATACAGCTCATGGTTCTTTCGGCGACGGTACTCGCCACTAACGATGATAGGTCCAATTATTTTGCAAGGTATTTTTCTCTCAAAGACTCCCAGAAAAGATTGCTTTACTTGTATTGTTACCCAAGATTCTGATCAAGATCTTCATCCTACTAGTTACTACTAGAGTAATTAGGAGCATGGATTTGTGATCAATACCAGTCTCTTGATTTTCAGTCTGACATTATTATTAACTTGGGTTTGTTCTCATTTGCCCCAAACACCTACTTCTACCTACTGTTTCTCAAAGCTTGAAAAGCCCGCAGTAACATCCTGTAGTGCTCGGCCAATGATACATATGACATCGGCGTACTCGAACAGAATGTGACTTTTATTAAACATGGTACTAGTTTCGTTTACTGCAGCCTTCCGCATGATCATCCCCATTTTACGTTTCCGACATGTCAGCAGGCCACTTGGATCGCTTATCAGCATCTGTAAGACAGTCCTTTGCTCAGTAACCGCACATTAATTGTCCCAATAAATACCTTCCGGAATAATTCTTATCCTTATGATAGTTTCTATTAACTGTATTGAGTTATAACGTTATATAATTACCTGGAGCATTGCCAACAACATCCTTTTGTTAACATTTGCATCATTAGCTCTAGCTCTAGATGCTTGTCTACCTTCCGGAATGATTAAATACTTCCAGACATGCAAAATTGCAACTGTAGTCTATTTGTTTTTCTTGTTACCTCTCACCAAAGACGACCGCCTTGTAGCTTCCCTAGACGTTAAAATGTTCGTGATCATCGTCTTACTTCAATACAAATGACGTTGCTGAAAATGCGGGCTGCAAAATAAATTAAACGTGACCAAGATTACAGCTGCAGACAAAACGGAAAATAGTCTGTGTTGACGAGCAGGTAATTAGTTAACGTGAGATGTGAAGGTTGAACGAATGCAAAACAAAAACTTAATAACTAAAGCTTTAACAGTTTGTTTGTGCATATTGATTGTATTAGGGTATACGATTTAATTAGTAGAGAAAAAGTATTGTGTTAAGACTGAGAGTTGGATATTATCGTTGGGTACATAAAATACAAAATTAGTAGAAAATATATTCAATGCAAAATCCTTGTTATATACAACAATAAATGCCAGGACCTCCATACAAACTTACCTATTTTTTAAAAATGTTAATTGTACCCATGATTTCCAAATATGAAATTGCAGGATTTTTAAACTTTGTCAAATATATAACCTTATAAAAGTTTTTAAAACTCCATATAACTGAAATTTATACCACAAACCTTCTACATGCATGTCATATTTGCAAGTACACTGAATTCTGCCAATTTTTGCCTAAGGAAAACATTTATGAATACTGACTTCATACTAATTAAATGAATAACAGCTTAAGGGACTACCCAAAAAAAATTAAAAATAAGTCTTTTTGAAGAGCAGTGTAATCAAACATAACTAGTTTCATAACGGGATTTATCAGTCACTTCACTTGACTAAAATTTCCGTACCGGTTTATATAACATATTGTAGGTTTTAATGTCCCAGTTTTTAGAAAAAAAGTCTGTGAACTAGTGCTATAAGAACTGTTGTTACTTCACTTCATGACGTATGAGCAACTTTTTAATTTAATGTTATTCATACGACAGTACCAGAGAAGTCAAATATCACCAATAAATGCAATCAAACTAATATCACTGGCATACAGAACAATATCATACATATGTGTGTGGTGAAGGAAACTTTGTATAAAGTTGATAATAGTAACACTTAAGCTGAATAATATAGCAATTACGCAAAATTTAACTAATAACTACTTTAAAAAAATCCATTAGAAAACACGATTAGAAGAAAATCATTTATCATTATTGAATAAACATTTTATTTGTAAATGTTTGCCACTTATTAAAATAATTTGGTTTATATCATATTTCCATATTATGTGCACCATGCTGTTTGACTAAGCAGTAAAAGATTATCCTTGATATTGTATCTTTATACCATTAGACATATCGTTTACAACAAAACTATTTTCCATAATTGTAAAAAAATTGGCTTACGACTAAAATTTTAGTTTAGTATATATATGCGTGTGTGTGTAGTTACTGATGCATTCGACTCATAGATATGTGAAATTATATAAAATCACAGAGTCATTTCACTTTTCCAGTTCGTCGTAACTCTATTCGTACACATTAGAACTTATCTTATATTTTAAAATAGTTAATGTTTACATAACCAACACATCCCGTGTTGTTGTAAAGTTTTGTTGGCAATGTGTTCTTTTATGAGATAAGTGTGTAATCCTTCTTGCGAAAATAATTAAAAAGAAAGAAAATACTACAACGCACATATCAACACAAATAGACAATGGTTAAGGGAGAGATGTGTATCACAGAGATACCCAGTCACAAAATGTATTTGACATTAAATATGTTTTCCTTAAGTTATGCCAATTATTTATGTGTTGAAAGTAAAGGCTTTGAAGAAAAATTTCAGTTAAGATTTTGATCGAATTTTTGTCAATACTCTATGTTAAAATCAGATAAAAGAATAATATCAGATAATAGAAAAAAATCATTATACAAGTATTTTTCTTAAAAATAATGCAGATTTACTAGATGACTATAGTGCTCCAATCATACTTCTTGATACCTAAAGTAGTAAATGAAAAACAGAAAAATATTATATGCTACATACCTTACAAAACATACATCGTCCATTTAAATGTACAATATATCTTGAGCTGATTATAAAAATGTATGAAGGTACCAGTTCCCACACAAACACAAAACAACACCATCCGTGTTACTTTACATCAAACAACATCAAATTTTTACGTAAAACTGGCAGCCAAATATATATTACAAGCCGTAATTATTTTATTCTGTCCAACTGTGAAATAAAATACTTCATTTTAAAATTTCCTGATTGCATTTAAAGTCAATTGTTAGCTATGAAATGGTAAAGTTGCTTGTTGTATCTCTACGTAACAACATGCAAACCGCAACACATATTCATATTGCGGTCTGCCAAGGCAATTCGTTATATGATACTTCGCTGGCTTTGTTACCCATTACTGGTGTTATGCTTCGATTACATAAAAAATACGTATATTTTTCAGATTACATTGATATTTAAGTTTAACTTGATTTATAGTACAAGATATGGCCCTTGAACACATGAATTTAATTGCAGCCGAAAGTTACTCAAGTATAGGTAAAAACACGTAGGTATTATTTTATGATTTAAGGAATTATTTGCAGTAGTATAATAATATTATCAAGGACTGCAAATGGTTGGAAACGTGCAAGTTGCTATGTAACACCTATACATGTTTACTAGTTTATCTACAAGTTTACATTACACTAGGCGCTTCACTGACAAAACAATAACACACCACACCAAAACCTCGGAAAAACTTTCTAATGGTATTAAGAATAAATGTGTGATTTCTGGACATATAGTAGTTTCGGCACCCCTCAACATTACCCCAGCCTGCATCGAACCATTGACGAGCCCAACGAAAACATTCTTGCCGATAGGTATAACAATTGTTCCAAAACGAAGCAAGAGATCACATTTTGTATTGGCAAATAAACACAAACACAATCGATTTTTTTTTTCAAAAAGTAGTTTAAACAACTTGTTATACCCTTCAACATGTCGAGCCCTATCGGCTAAATAAACGTAAGCGATTCAGAAGCTTAATTCCAACCGCCTGTAAAAATTTCACATCTAAAAAATGTACCGTTTCGAACTAGAAGTCATTGATTTGTTAATATTAATACCTGCACTGAGTACAAAGAAAACTAAAAAAAGCTTCTCCTGAAAATTTTAGTTTTTTTCGCTTACGCTTTTTTGGCGGTTAGGGCTCGATGTATACGTATGGACAAAGGGGTGTATCCAGTTTGTTCTTCTATTTGTTACGCAAGGAGGCGTGGTAGGTCAACATTGAATTGTGAGTACATTTAAAGATGTTCATTCGTCTGTCACCTCGATAACAGAAGAAGATTAAAAGCTACCTAACTGAAATTTGGTATAAGAGCGTATATCCCCTAATCGGAGATTACGTTTTTAGATAAGTAAGATCGAACAAAAACGACTCCCACCTCCCATGCAAACTCCTCATTTTTGTGGGTGTCCGTCTGTATGACCACTAGATTACTATCAAACTGAAATTTGGCATGCAAGCTTCTATTCTCAAGGCGAAGGTTAAGTTCTAAAAAGAGCAAGATCGGACAAAAACTATTCCCATTTCACATATAAACTCCCCCTTTTTGGATGTTCATCTGTCCGTTCAGGCTATAACAGGCAATGTTTAAGAACTATATGGCTGAAATTTGGTATGCTACCTTCTATTCCTAAGAGAAGGTTAAGTACTAAAATGAGCACTCTATTTTGATAGTTTCCGCATATCTATTCCCGCAATTACAGCAGTAGTTTAAGAGCTATCAAGTGGTAGGCAAGATTCTATCCTCTAAGCGAAGACGAGCAAGATAAATTCCGTCTTTCCGACTAGTCGAGGACAACCGCAGTTTTATAAGTATCAAGCTGAAATTTTGTATACCAGTTTAAATCCTTTACACGATAGTTAACATCTAATATGCCCAAGATCAGACAAAAACTAGTACTAACTCCCCCTTTAACCCTTACGTGAGTGACAAACAAACACCTTCTCCAGAGTGACAGGGGTACCCGGGTACCCACATACAAATTGAATAAAATTTGGATATTTTTCTCGATATAAAAAAGCCACAAAACATAAAAGCATTGTTTTATATCGATTTTACGTACAGTACGATGAGAAAAATATCAAAATATCATACAATTTTTATGTGGGTACCCCTGTTACTCTGGAGAAGGTGTTTTTTTGTAACTAACATAAGGGTTAATTTTGTATCTTCCAAAAAAAAATTAGGACATTTTTCGAAGAATTAAGCTTCATAAAATGTTATTAAAAAAAAAAAATTTCTTTCATGTAGTTTCATTGATTTTACTTTGGGGTACCCAGGTACCCCTGCCACTCTCTTAAAGGTGAAAAAAGAATATTGATATGCTACGCTCTTGTCTGAATTTTGACATTTCAAGAACTACCATAAAACACACTTCTATTTCGTGTAGCATAACGTAGGCATATGTTTTGTTAGTATCTTGGATTTTAGTTTTTTAAATATGACGCCTTTTTTAATAATGTACAGCTAGTAGGGAGCTATTCAAAATATAATATTAAATACAAAAATGTTCAACTTTTATGTGCTTTTTTTTCTATTGAATCGTACGATCGTGACATTCGTAAGGCTGGAATTACCCATATACATACTGCAACTTACTTATTTTCCCATTACTCCCCATGAAGATATTCCTGCATTATTGTAAAATACAACGCTCAGTTTTGCTTAACCAATAGGCACATTATTTATTTTCCTAATTATTTTACCTTTCCCTGATATTAGCTGTAAAAAGAAGTTTAATACAGAATAAATTCTGGACGTTTTTAAGTCAACAAAAATTAATTTTTAAATTTTCATATATTTCCATTGCATAATTTGCGTAATAATACTTAGAAGCCATTAAGAGCGAACACAATTTTTACGGTGTTCCCTTTTAATAGTTTCATGTTTTTTGTTGGACTTATAACCTTAGTTCAACTAACACTTTATCTAATGTTGTCAGTTCTGTGGTGTGAGGCTGTATATGCAGATGCCGTGGCAATTATTGCAAACTGACATGACCAAAATGTGATTACGAGAGAAAACAAAAAATCTAAAAACTAACGAGCACGTTAGAAATTAAAGATGAAGGAAATATGTAAATTGAAATAATAGTTTTCGAATACTAATGAATGCAAAATTTAAATATTTTTTAGTTCATATTAGAGAAATTCTATAAGATATCGATAATAAATTGATAAATTCTTAGCTGTTAGTAAATTAGTGTAATATATAGAGAACATTAAAATTTTTATTTAACAGCAATTAAAAATTAACAGGAACAAGACTTATGTCCATTATTTTGGATACATTTTTAGCAGCGGGAGTTAGGTTGATATAAAAACAAACCACAATAAATTCTCCCAAATTTCATGAAAATTAATGTTTAAAAATAATTTTTGTAATATAGCATAATATAGCCTCAGCGATTGCGGCTCATGCACGCAATCTTGTCGATCCAAATTTGCACCAGTTTTCCAGCATACCCCATCTTATTTAATCAATAACGCGGCGAATGGTGGCTTCTTAATGATCAGCCGTTGTTGTTTATCAGCATGAGCATAAGTGAGCCTCATTGCTGCAAATGATGATAAAGTGCTATATGGATTTGGCAAACAGCATGAGAATTTTGGAAATAAATTTCTACGATTTGTGGAGTTTTTTCATAGTAATTTGTCAAAGAGTACTGACAAAGATGTCAAACGTACATCATTAGTGGTACTATACGTCTAGAAATCCACTTTAGATGACTAATGACTAAGCACAATGCCAAATTGATACTTACTATTAGAAAAATCAAG
Source organism: Muscina levida (assembly GCA_964034835.1). Taxonomy (NCBI): domain Eukaryota; kingdom Metazoa; phylum Arthropoda; class Insecta; order Diptera; family Muscidae; genus Muscina; species Muscina levida. Next base: position 25,486,475 of record OZ035881.1, read on the forward strand.
TTGGTGAGTTAGTCATTCTAAGTGTATTTGCTGATGGTACAAAAAAAGTATACATTGTTCCTTAATAGCGAGTTTCATTTTGTTTTACTCAATTTGCCAAAAACTTCTATGTTTAAAATATGAATATTAAAAATTTCTCAGTTCTCTCATTATTGGTTCATGTTACTAACATTTTGAAATTTTTTTTACGAATTTGTGATAATTTGTCACATATGCTTTCTATGAATTGTCACGTATTGATAAGCTACTTATTAAGTTTCAACAAATTTGGTTATGTCTAAAAAAATACACCGCCAGTTAAGTAGAGCATCATTATCAATGGGACTCTCTCATGTCTGTTTTTATCCTTAGAAACCGAAGTTATTTTTAGGGTTTCTAAATTTCTCTATTTTAAGGATAACAAATGACATCTACTTATGCACTTGTCAAAATTATCCCTATAATCATATCATCCATATAAGATCATTGATCATTCACACAACTGCAACCTGGAGTGTAAATTTTCAATGATAGCCTAACAGGTGTTTCGTAAAATATTAATCATTTTCTTTATTTCCTCAAAAGACTCTGGGTTGCTGTTGAAAAATTAACTTTTAAAGTATTCCCAAGGATAAAAGGTGGCCAATTAATGTCACTTTATTTCGATATAACTTTTTGCCTGTTAAGTTAACCTTATCCTGCGGAAACCACCATCGTACATACACACACTTTACTGGAACTCAGATTTTATAACAAACTAAATCACATACTAAATAATATCCCCTTAAAGTTTCCCAAGGCGAAAAACTAAATACTTAGAAGATTTTTTCTTATAATTACAAACTCAGTTGGGTGCTGGGTGAAAACAACCATCTAGAGTCTTCCAATGAGAAGATGTAAATACTTCAAATAAAAACTTTTAACCATAAAACGTCTCCAGTTTTCTTTTCTTTACTCATACAACTGATTTATAATACTGCACTGCATATAAATTAATATTTCGCTACAATTAAAAACGACAAACCCTCTACTCTGTTTGCGAATAAATCACAAACCTTTTAATAACCGGCGCCTAAAAACGCAGTCATAAAGTTTTTTCAATGAATTCGATTTGGACCATTGAAACATCTTTCTCCATGTTTGATGTAGCAAACAAAGTTCAATTGCTCCCATAATCTCAAACAAATAAAAGAAATTTGATTTTGACAAACCAATATATCCGGCAACAGTATTGTAGCTTTACGGCGCATTACAGCTTTTAGTCATGTGCACGTTATCACTGAACATGACCATTGTACAGTTTGTATTTCATTGGTATTGGTTAGAAGACAAACAATTGCATTCAGTTCCAATACCGTATTGCAACCGTATTGCACTTTATGATAAACCGCAATGACACATGAACGTGTGTGTGTTGTGTAATTCACACTGTGTATACATATGGTGTTCTTTGTACACAACTAACAATTCGTACAAAATTTCCCATAAGAGTAATAGTAGAAGCGTTACAGTCATATTGCCGATATGGCTATTGGTTAGAGGAATGCTATGTTTTTTTGTCATACTGTTTCGTACATACATTGCTATGTTTAGCACACGTCACCGATAAATAATAAATTAAACGATTTATCGCCTTAAATTACTTGAAGTTGTGTAAGGGAAATATATTAAACATGCAGTTTGCATTGTTGATACATATTTGTTACCAAGATGATGATTGTATACGATGGTTTTTTAATTTAGTAGGATAGGAAATTGTTTTTGTGATCCAGTGGAAGAAATGTATAATTGTGCACAATCCAGAACTTGTTGTAGGAATGCAGTTACACCTCGTCAATAAGTTTACATGTATTCTTGTAACAGTGAAAGCACTGTTGCAATTTAGAACTTCAATTGGATAGCTATTCCTAGAATCGTAAATTGTGCGTCAGTTTAAATAAAGGTTGCCGATTGCTAACAACAAGAGAGTTACTTGTGTAGAGGTTCAAACTTATGACCTCTTCTACTAGTTTTGAGATATGTAACTTCTATGTTCTATATCTTTCGCGCCTAACCTTAAATATTTTTGAAAAATTAAATTTTTTTAAAAGTTTAATTTAAGGCGAAAAAAATTTTGAACTTAGAAGTTACGCATCTCAAAACTACTAAAATAGATATGTGACTTTCTTATTTAGGAAGGCAGTATAGTCCTATTGATCCACATATATATTTACTGGGTCATGGGATATCGAAACTCTTAACTATTTCCTACTGGGTTACGTATATTCTAAGCCTGCTTTAGTAAGCTGGCTATATTTTTTAAATTTTCCATTACAGTTCATGCTTCTACACAACCTTTACCAATGGAAAGTAATCAACTGTAATCATTGGTTTTAACACAACTACATATTCGTTCAACATCTCTTTGTCGCTCGCAAACTTTGTGCTGCTATCCACAAAGTGAAATCAATATTTTTCCGTATCACTATCAGTTTGCAAATTAATAATACGCTCTCAATTGAATTGTTCAATCACATTTAAATTCAACTCTTCGCGTAGGTAAATGGGCCTTGGCTATTTAACGCCAAGAAGCCACTCAAATGCAATCACATAAAATGGCTTTTCATACAACAATGAAATGACCGTTCATTAAAATTATCATCTCTTCAATAATTAATACGACAACATGAAAATGGAAAGTTAATACATGAATATATCAATTTTAATTTCATTTCAGTTCACATTCAGATAACGGATAATTATTTGCGGCTCAATTGAATGCGTGTGCAATTACCAGAGATTTTATAAGTGTCGTTGGAATTGAGCTATATTTAAATGGAAAACCTTGCAAACAAGGTGTACTAAAGATATCAGCATATATGAAAGTAGAGAGATGGATGCATTTTGTCATACACGTTATACGACATGAAGGATATAAGTGTATCCTTACAAAAATGAATATTACTTCCAAGGAATGGATATTTCGAGAAATACTACGAGTGGGAGAGATATGCCAAGAGGTGCAGTGCTAAAAACGGTCGTAACAAAACGCAAAGGAAGCTGGACACCACAATGCTGCTTACCACCGAGATAGCCAATGCCTTATCCAACCAACCCTCTCAATTTTTTAGAATCAACCCCCCTAATTCTAATTTTCCCGACGGCGGAATGAAATTAGGCCCCATGAAAATACACCCAAAAGTGAGGGTGTAATTTCCTACTTAGAATTTTGAAGTTTTTGTGAAACGGCTTGAAGCAGATGATAAAGAGGGGTGGGAGGCGGGTGCCCCTTTGGAAAAGTAACAGAAAGAGTGTAGTGAGACTGAGTACGGAACGAGGCCAACTACGACGTATGCGGCGGGCGCGTGCCCCCCACTGCACAGAGAGAGAGTGAGAGAGAGTTGTGAGACTAGGTACGCATCGAGACTAATTACGACGTCTTGTCTCGCGATGCAATGTACTTTCTAGTACACAACATTGTTTATTGACTTATGAACATAAACAGGGAACAACACGAAATATTGGGGCCTGTTTTCCAGTTGTTGGGCTCTAATTGCATACATTCAAATAACAGATCCACGAAAAGGCCCCCAATGAAATAAAGCCCATAAAATAACCCCCAATGAAATAAACCCAAAAAAACAGGAAATAAAACCCAAAAACCCTAAAAGAAATAACAACGAAAAATAAATGAAATAAACCCCAAAGCGAAAACGAAACAACCTTCAATATTTGGGAGTTATTCTTTCACCTGGCATACAGGACAAACCTGCAGCCAATGCCGACGCGTGCTGTAATGGAACGTTATAATGAGAAGAGGAGGTGAAAATTTCAGAAATAAATTTGTCTACAATTAGAAGCTACCTAATAACTTTCACTATCGATAAGGATGCATTTCTGGTAAGGATGCATTAGAAAACATGACAGCAATCTTAAGAATTTGTACACAAATTAAGAAAAATATGAAGTATAGGAAAATAATTTATAATTAGCTTACTATGTTTATATGACTCTTAGCACTTTTCTCGTATCAGCGATAGAAACCTCATCTTGCTGCTATAAAACCTTCGCAATAAAGCATTTTTAGTTACAATGCGAAAAAACACAAGATTGGATTTTAAGTATTAACCAGAAAGGTCTTAACGAATACATTCAGTTCATAGTAAAAACACACAAATGTATTTATTCATACACTCTTATGCAATTATGTATTCTCGTAAATTGTAGTGTGTATTGTTGAATATCATATTTATGATATAAATTTTCCCCAGAAAAAAAAACAAAAGAAGTGCATGTATGCCTGCATCTGTCGGAGTTGATGTTGACCATACAATAAAATTATTGGAACAATCTGCAACGTTTCATTTTTACTAAAAGTTTAACTTATATTGCCGCTTTTTGCTAATGGTTATTCGGTGTGTCAAAAAATAATAATGGGTGTTGTGGAAAAATGTTGTTTACATTTACTATGGTAAAAAATAGCAAAGTTGTTGCCTCAACTGAGATTTCCAACATGAAACTCAATAAATATATTTGCATATATAAAATATATCATATTTAAAGCAAATGGTAACAACATGGTACAAAAAGCTAGCAATTATTACTATAGTAACAGTTGTGTGGAATATTTGCTTACTGGAACAAACAATACCGAGTACACACATATCAACATTTCTTCAATCGACGACCCCTCGAGATTGCCGATTTCAAGTCATATTTCTAGTCAAAAGCTTCCTTAAAAGTGACAAGTTAATATTTTATATTTTCTGCACGTTCTTAATTAGTTCTTATTTAGCATACTCTTTAATTCCGATTTTAAAATTTCATAGACAAACAACAAAAAAAAAAAGCCCACAACTTTCTTGATTGATTTAATTAACATTCGTATTAAACCCCTTCGATGTTTGATATTCGTATACCCTTTAAAAAGTTCAAAGTCCGCAAAGGTCAACGGTAGGATGTTGTAACTAATCAAATTAAATTTTTGCTGTTGCTAGATAAACGTACTCCATTGTTAAACTTTTACAAAATGAACCTTCTCTTTGGCTTTTGTTTAAGTTACCTTTGTTTTTGTTGCCATCGCGATACAACGAAATGATAAACCCTTTCATATCGCCGCATCATCACTGAAAAGTGGATAGAACAATAAAACGCAAAAAATGACGTGGAAACTTTCCAGGTGCAAGGCGAGAACAATTTCAAATGTAACAGATGGCTTTTGATTGTATTATCAAGATAGTGTACTTTTAATTGCCACAATACAAACAACGGAAATGTATATACGTTATCATTAGCATTGGCGTACACCAAAGCATTGGCGTACACCTAATGGCGATTTAAATAGTCAGCTGTTGTATGCCGATGTTTTGATATGAAGTCTTAAAAATCTCAAGGCTTTAAAATTTAAACATTTTTTTTGTCAAGTATGAGGTGAAAGGTTTCCGTACACTTTGTGTGTAAATTGTTACCAAAATTTTTGTTTATTGTTCTCTCAATTGTCTCTATGAACTAACATTGTTTTCTTCCATTCTTCCAAAACTTGTTTATTACCATTCAACTGTTGAGATAGTTGGCGTAATGTCATTAGTCAATGGTATGTTGTATGTTTGTATTCAAAATTTCTTTAACAAATCTTTAATTTTCTATATAAAGTAGTTAGTTCGCTTGAGATATAATAACCTGCACATCCCAGTCTCAATCCTAATTTTTACCTTGCTAAGTTCTTGCACTAGTGTGCTAATATTGTAATCAACAAATCAAATATTCAACTCATGAGTATAAATCAAGTTCGTTAAGTCATTGAATTAACATTGGGTAACTTTTATGTCTACATGCAGGATAAGTTTTCAAGGAAAACTGTATAGGCACTGGCATAAGTTAAGAAATTGACATCTATATAATCATTTATATTTGCATAAACTACATTTTTATTCAAGATATTTAGAAGTTGTTTGTTTCACTTCACCGGCCGTGGCATAGTGGTTAGAACACGCGACTACCATGCGGGAGATCGCAGGTTCAAACCTGGCTCCAGTCATTTTAAAAGAAAAAAAAATAAATAAATTTTTCTTTCATTGTAAGCTCCCCTCGAATGTTGTTGACAGCAACTTCGCAGTATTAAGCGTCGATTCAATCGGCGTGTCTAGTAAGAGCTTCTCAAAACAGTGACGTTCGCATTCGTCGATAAACAAGTAGGTGCCGTTAGTTGTGAATCTAAAAATAGAAAGCGTGTTAATTCACAACAACGCGAGAAGCTATCCCATACCTCATTCATGGGGTGCAAAGGGAAATTAAGTTTTTTTTTTTTGTTTCACTTAAGCACTCGGCTAAAGGGGTACGTAGAATAATTTTGAATGCAAAGTTTTATAACACATGTTCATCATCGAATTTGAAATCCACACCAGGGATAGTTTTATAATTCATATATGAACCGTTCCAAGCCAAAATTTATTCCAGGCGAAAGTTATTTATCTTTAACCATAGTTACCAATTTACAAAGTTTGTTACAAGCCACCATCGATATTGACGATTGTTTCATCTACACAAAAGTGGTGAACTAGACGTCAGGCCATTCTAATAATTATATGAACAGAAAAGAGTCAAAAGAAATCGGTTACCACGACATCGGTAAAAATAGCATTACTTCAATTGAAGCGATCTTTGTTTTTAGAAGTCCAAAAATATTTGTTTGACAAATTTGCCTACATAGGAAGCATTTAGGCAAACATAACAGAATGAGAACAGAAAATTGGTATACTTCACTTATGACTTTAATGACGGAACGATGGCTCTTGAAAATAGTGCGGTGTGGATCCGAGACGAAAACTGAGACCTCAAAGCTCCAGATAAGGAGCACAGAAAGATCAAAGGCACCGAACCTATACAGAATGCAGGGCAAGACAACAGGTGATCCTGTGTTAGAGATCCTTAACAGGAATTCAGAGATGGACCTAAAACGATGATGAAAATTTTTGTAACCCTAAGTAACAGAACATATCTACCCGCCATGTTCAATCCCTTATTTCATTGCTTATATTTATACTCTCAACCTACGGGTAGGAGTTGAAATAGGGAAGTCTAGCCACGCCCCTTCTGGTACCCCCGATACAAATGAATTATTACGCCCACTTTAAAAATCGAGTTATAATATCAATAGAACCAACGTGATAATGTCTGAATTATATGTTTTGATAAGTTATAACAAGATAAAGTTTTGGAGAACAACTTGGAAGTTTTGCCACACCCCTTCTTGTATTTCCACACAAATGTACCATTTCGCCCACTTTAGAGATGGATTATAATGTCAATACCCCCAAAACGCAATCGTACCCTTTGGAGACAGTTTCAAGAGCTTGTCTATAGTGCGTTTGCTGTAATCAAGAGCAAAATATGATGTTTTAACCCTCTCCTCCACATTGGATTTCCAAGACAGTTCTCTGTTGAGGATAAGCCTTAACTAGTTGACTCTGTCAACCGCGACTGCATCCCTCTAAGTGACGGCGGTTAAAATGTTGGTATATTACATTTCCGAAAAAACAGTATAAGCTCGCTTTTGAGTAGATTTAGCGGTTATTCATTGTTAGCGGTACAGGGTGCTGATAAGATGGTTTTGCAACCATCGAAATAGCTATCCGCCCTGCCAGCTGTCAACATAATCCATTTCACACAACTCTTGTAAAAAACAAATTCTATTAGCAATAACAGAATAGATCTTGAACCGAACGATGAAAACACATTCATTACGTACACTTTCATACTACACTTAATAGGCGAGTCCTAAGTAAATTGTGATTTCTAGCCATACATAGGATCCTAAGATCTTCGGCGTCAGAAAATACATGCACTGGGCCATCTCTAATTCAGAAGCAGTTCATTAACTGAGGTTAACCATAGAAGTTGGGATAGAGATCTCCGTTCATTAATCTATCAATTATCACCCCTCCCCATTCAGCTCTGACAATGTTTCCCACCAAAATCATCCAAATTAGACGAGTCACTCAGCTGTCAACCCACAGAGCATGTAATAACTTTATATCAGTGAAGGCTCGCTCGATATCTAGGAAAGTATCCCGAGCATTGATATTATTCTTAAGGGAGTTCTCAATTGTGCTGACTATAGAGTTGAGAGCTGTCTCAATTGACCTTCCTTTAGTGTAGGCGTTCTAAGATTTTGTTAGTTAGTCATGTGGAAGATTACTTCGAACAAGAATTTTTAATAACCTCTCAATTCTTTCAAACACAAAAGATGAGAGGCTGATCGGTTTAATATAAGAGCGTGTGCCAGCTTTCGGCACGAAAACCACTTTTGTTTGCTTCTTATTGTAGGGAATAACTCCCAGCAGGAGACAGCATCTCAGAGTTACTTTTAACCAACTACTAGATAGTTATAAGGTCTCCTGTAATTGTGTTGGAATTAATCCGTCAGATCCGAATTATTTATAGAGTTTGCAGCATATGATGACCCATATCAGATTCTTTCTTCACACTTTCGAGCGCTCTGTTTAGGTTAAGCGGACCTCCACCTTACAATACTGGCTGATGCCAAGTATTCAAGTCATTGTTGTGAAAGTTGGTGTCCAGGAGAATCCCAAAAGATTCTTCATTAAAAATCACGTACACAATGAATCTTTAGGATGTAAGTACCTGATGCGAAAGAAAAATAATTACTTTCAACTCTGTGATGGTGCACCTGCACACATAGTTCAACCTTTTATGTCCGAATTACGTAGAAAATGTTATAAGAGGCTCGTTTCAAAAAAAGAAATATGATCAGAAACGTATATGATCAGAAACCGAGTGAACAGGCAGGACGCTGTATTTATATACATTTATATTGTTGTTGTTAAGTAATAGAGTAATATCTAGAACATCCCTCCTTATATATGTTATGATCAGAAAACGAGTGAACAGACAGGGCGCTGCATTTAGATAAATTTGTATTGTTGTTGTTAAGTAATAGAGTAATATCTAGAACATCCCTCCTAACATATTTTATGAAGGTGAGTTCCTCGTCTCTGTTACAGATCGTCAAGGCTTCATTTATTCACCTATTTCACTGATATCAGTACTCGCCCTTGCTTACTAACTTGCTGGCTCTGTGTGGTTGTGAGCCATGTATGATAACAACCACATATCCCGGTGGTATTTTCCTAACTTTGAAGTGGGTGTGCGATGTAACCCACATTTTTCATTTTCTTTTATTTCGGGCAACCAATAGTTACATAGTCTACATTTCGCTTAGAATGACTCATATGTCGAGTTATACAGTTTTATTTAAATGAAATTGATACATTTCATAATAGTTTTGTACAAAATCATCTTAGGACAACACCGTTAATAATTTATGCTAAACATGTTTTAACAACTTTAACAACTATAAATATGTAGTTAAGTAACAATAGAAAAGTTTTACCAAAAGTTAAATATTTCTAAGACCGACAGAAAGGGTGGTGTAAAATTAACTCTGAAACCCCTTGCGTGTTATGCCACAATCTCGATGTCAACTTTTAAAATAAAGGTTATAAAACTAAGCAAAGCAAAAATTATCAGCCATTATGTGACAAAAATGTGAATGGTGAGATGTTAATTTTGTTACTAGTTAACATCGCTTATAATGAATACGGTTAATTTGATGTTTGAGTTTATTTCTATCGCAGTCTTTTACATGATTGTATCATAAAAACAAGTAAACATTTTTATGTGTTGAGAATTTTCTGCTCTTTGCCCAGATGTTTTATGCATCACTGCCACTATTCGTGCAACTTGAAATAATACTTCCTCCCATTGATTTTTATTTTCTCCAGTGATACACATTGTTGCAGCACATAATAATAAATTCACTGTAAGCTATTCTACATGCACACACTATTTGCTTGCCACATAAAGCTTTCGTTTACTAGAGACATCTCATTGTAATATGTTCGCAAATGGGATTATTTAAAATCCTACATACAGATTTGTTGAAAGATGAATAGCTTCAGTTAGAGCAATTGAGACAAGGACATATGTGTGTATTTGGTAGCATTATTTGCATCATCCTTGAACAAGAGTCTGACACTTAAGGGCTTTTGAGTGTATTTAAGTTTTGATGGTCTATATGGTGCTCGCTATTGGGTTGTAACTGTTTATATGCAACATTTCCATTTGAATAAATTTCCATGTCTGTAAATGTCTTCAAGGTATATGAAGTATACAAAGTAGAGTTGAATGTGAGAAAATATTCATGTAGTTGTGGGAAAAGATAGTTCAAGTATTAGTAAAGAAGGAAGATTTAATTTAATGCATAAACTGTTGCAACCAGAATATTATTGGGTGAGTGAAGCAAATCACAGTGAAGTAGCAAATAAAAGTTAAAAACAAATATAAATATGGGTCATTTGTTGGTCTTAAGTACATTGAAGGCAATTTTGAAGGGAAATAAAAACGTAATTTTCTTTACACCTACTAAGAGAGATATGGGATAGCTTCTAGCGTTGTTGTGAATTAACACGCTTTGTATTATTAGACCGACCGTGGCATAGTGGTTAGAACACGCGACTACCTTGCGGCAGATCCGTGGTTAGATTACCGGCTCCAGTCATCTACATTTTTCTTTCATTGCCGCTCCGCCAAGCCTATTCCCCGAAATTAAATAAAATATATCAATATTAAACATTAAAACGATTTCGAAACCATCTGTATTTTTAAATCCTTAAATTTCTTCGGTTTCCCTCCAAAAATATTAATTTTCTTAACTTAAAGCTTTCCATTTACAAAGTGCACATGTTTTTAATTATTCACATCCAATTAATTGATGCTATCAATTTTCATGTCTGAGGAGGAGTCTTCAGACATCCACCCATCCCATCCCATCCCATAACAATGTATACAACTTTTTTTTCGTCTCTTATACGTTACGAGACAGCGTAATTATTGCCATTGTTCAGCAAACATTTTTGGCCATATTCCCAGGACCATTTATATAAAATTCTTTGTTGGTTTTTCGTTATTCTGTGTTTGTTTTGTTTTGTGTTTGTTTGTTGTTATCTGACACCATATTATTTGCTGTGTCATCCAACGTTCACACCTTTTGGTTTCATTGGTATTGGTATTTGTATTCATTTCCGCTTTTACTTTTTGTCGATTTTTTTTCTAATTGGTTGACACAAAGAGGAGAGCAAAATAACAAGGCGACATTTGTTGGCTTTATGCCAAGTAATATAGATAATTCAGTGGAATCGAAAGAATGGTGGCAAAAGCCGTTTTTGCATTAAAGATAATTGTTAATCTTTTGATTGTTGTGTAAATAGAAAACCTTAAGCAAATACTGATTTAAACACAAGGATAGAGTATAACTTAAAACATATTTTTCCTTTAAATTCTATGAGCAAGGCATGGGATACCTTCTTAAATTTGAGTGGTTAACTTGACTTTATTTTAGACTCAGTTTAACGACGAATCCGAACGTCAGTTTTTTGAGAAGCTAGATATTCCGATTGGCAATGCATTACTAGGAAGTTGCTGTTGACTACATCAAGGGATACGCAAACAAAATAAATGCATATGATTGAGCCAGTAATCAGACGCTGGTCTCCCTCATGATAGTCGCGTGTTCTTAATATAGACTAGAGGTGGTGGAAATTATTGATATAAAGCAATTTACATTTGACATTTGTCATAGGGAGTAGTTAACCATCCCAAATGTTGATGACCCCCGCAAAGCTCTATTAGGTTTGGGGGTACCTTCACTAAAAACTTTATGTAGGTCAGTGACAACCCCCAAAGTCGTATCTGATTTGGCGGTATACGTAATTTAGCTACTAAATTTAATAGTAACTGCCATATTGGAATTTCTTTCATTGTCGGCTCCCCTGAATGTTGTCGACAGCAACTTCGTTAGTTGTGAATCTAAAAATTGAAAGCGTGTTAATTCACAACAACGCGAGAAGCTGTCCCATACCTCATTCATGAGGTGTAAAGGGAAATAAATTTTATTTAGGTCTTATTGGACTGTAGAACTCAACTGTATAGTCGATAAATAGATGGTAACTTACTTAATTTCCCTTTACACCCCATGAATGAGGTATGGAATAGCTTCTCGCGTTGTTGTGAATAAATACGCTATATTTTTTTAGATTCACAACTAACGGCACCTACTTCTATATCGACGAATGCGAACGTCACTGTTTGAGAAGTTCTTACTAGACATGCCGATTGACTCGACACTTATACTGCGAAGTTGCTGTCAACAACATTCGAGGGGAGCCGACAATGAAAGAAAATTGTTCTTTTTTTAAGATGACTGGAGCCAGGAGTTGAACCTGTGAACCTATGCCAAGGCCGGTCCCAAAGGTGGTAACTGTCGATCTGAATTCGTGAGGTTTCTCCAGCATTTGTCGAATTGTTAATATGTGTCTAGAAATATGAGCAAGGACGCTCATCCTATAAAACTGGAACATTAAACAGGGCAACGTGTTGGACTAATACTTATTAAATTGTAAAAGTACAAAACATTTTTATTAATAACTAGTGGGCCCGGCAATGCTTCGCTATTGCATATTAACTTGTAATATATTTCACATTTAGGTCTACAAAGTACTTTGAAAACGGTACTTAAGCTCGACAATAATATCTTGAGTTTATTTACTTATGTAACTTATTTAAAGTAACTCCTTAACATTAAAGTAACCAATTAAGTTTAATTGTTGTAAATGCTAATAAAACGTTCATCAGCAAAGTTATATCTATAGTGCCGACATGTAGATTAAGTTTTTTCTGTATGTAGGGCGAAAAACCACTTCTTCCACAAATCGGAAACAGACATTCCTCTAAAGATCAAAATTATTTAGTTTGATCCGTAGTAGCGGGAACCATCTGTATACTAATTATCTCTTTGGTCATAAAAAAACGTTTTTGTTATGCCTTCTCCTATTGACCGCAAATGAAAATTCCGTTTGAAGCTTCATGCCTTTAACCATACAAACTTCTTTTGTCATGTCTTCTTCTCACACGGATCAATAATATTCCCGAATACTATCTTTGTATTGAACTCGTATTAAAATTTTTTGGGATAATTCGGTCACTTATGTTTGGCTTAACAAAGTGATGGTCTCACGCGCTGTATGGCATTTTACACCGTCGTGTTGTAACCATTTATCGTTCAAATAATGTGCAATGACATGATAAATAAAAAAAATCTATTGATCGCCCACTGGCTCTAGTACTTCTACCAGTTGGATTTTATATGAATGTGGGCCAAGATCTTTCCTCAGCATTTGCAGAGACCGAGTTGCTAAGAAAGACGTCGGTTCGATAAATTCGAGTCCCCTGTCACACTAACGTCTACAGCGTCGATGGCTTCTATTAGTTGCTCAGATGGATCATTATATGCACCCTCAATTTCACAAAGGGCTCCATAAGTTTGGCGAACAGAACGCGCATTTTGAAAATAAATTTGCAAGATTTGTAAACGTTGTTCTTGTTTAGTTTTTGCATGGTGATTTCGCAAAGTATACTAAAAAAAAGCCTATCACACTTCATTAGAATGACAGCTAGATTTACACTTATACCTATCAGAAGTTCTATATGTCAAGAAAAATACCCCATGCATAGGTTATTTACAATTGTTTGCTAATGTTACCTCTGAAATATTATAAAAATTTAACCATTGTAGTATAACTACAATGAATATTGCTTAATTTTTCCATCTATATGATTTATTACCGATTCGATCTCCTGAAAAGTAATTGAAAAATACATACCTGTAAAGTAGATTAAAAAAAATCACTATTTTAGTTTACGCATCCTATTCTGCCTGGTGTACGGAACATTATTTGATACAGTTAAAAAGTTAACTATTGAAGTGCGTAGGTAGCGCCTCGGCACTTTTAACTTATTTAGTTTGAAATGGCCTGATCATTAGGGCGGAACAATTTGTTCGCGTCTAAAAACATGGTAATCGTATACCAGTATCGAAATGTACGATGAATTCTTAGGAAATTCCACTTAAAAACTATATGTCTAAAATTAATTCCTAGTTCGCGCTGAGAAGCATGAAGATTCCAGGTAAAGATATTTTTTTTAGCAATGAGCAATTATTCAGTTACTTCAGACCTATGGGTCCCGGCTCTAATTTTTACCAACCTTTCCGATGTTTGGAGATCACGACGAAAAGAATGGTATATTTTTGAATTTTTTATTGGGATCCCGCCCAATATTCTGAAAAATGATTTTTAAAAACTTAATTTCTGTATGCCAACTCTCAGAGGCCATAACTTCTTAACAAATACATAGATTTGCTTCTGTAATAAATCATTTAGTTTGTTGGGAAGTCAGTTTTACGCAGATGGTCTCAGAAAATATATATTTGAAGTTTTCGGTCTGTGCTCATTTAAAAACAAAACAAAAAAACTCTATCTGAAATCTTCATGCTTCCCAGCGCGAGCTAGGAATTGATTATAGACACAAAGTTTATTGGTGAAAGTTTCTAACAATTCATCGTAGAGTCCGATTTTAAAAAAAAATTCCCGCCCCACTGTTCATATTTCTATGCTAACTGCAATATACTGTGGAATTTTGACAGTTATTACTATTTATTTTGAAAGGGCTGTGGCACAGCCCACTTCCATTCTTGCGGTAATTCATACTGTAACAACAACATATGTAACAAATCTCATCTTCATACTCCTGATAGTTCATGAGATATAGCCCTTTCAAGTTGTATGGCCGGTGTCACGCCCCTTTATCCAATCACAATATAGTATAACCACGGACTATCAAAAGGTCATCAGTACCACTTGGTAAAATTTTCTAATCTATCTGTCTTTGGGAAAACCGTCAGAGCAATTTTTGAAAAGAGGGCATGGCACCGCCTACTTCCTCGTTGGATGTAATTAATACTGCTCCAACAACATATATACCAAATCTCATCTTCATACCTCTGATAGTTCATAAGATATAGCCCTATCGATTTTCAAGTTGTAGAGGTGGTGCCACGCCCCTTTTTCCAATCACAACCAAATATAGCCTGAGACTATCAACAGGTAAACAGTACCACCTGGTAAAATTTTCGTATCAATCGATCTATTAGAAAAGCCGTTAGAGCGATTTTAAAATACGTGGCACCGCCCACTTCCGTCCTGGCTGTAATTAATACTGCTCCAGCAATATATATACCAAATCTCATCTTCATACCTCTGATAGTTCATGAGATATAGCCCTTTTAATTTTCAAGTTGTATGGGCGGTGCCACGCCCATTTATCCAATCACAACCAAATATAGTCAGGGACTACCAACAGGTCAACAGTACCACTTGGTAAAATTTATCTATCGGTCTATTAGAAAAGCCGTTAGATTGATTGTTTAAAAGAGGGCGTGGCACCGCCTACTTGCACCCTGTCTGTAATTCTAACTTTACGAACAACATATATACCAAATCTCATCTTCATACCTCTTATAGTTCTGAAATATAGCCTGTTTAATTTTCAAATTGTATGGGCGGTGCCACGCCCCTTTATCCAATTACAACGAAATGTAGTCAGGGACTACCAACTGGTCAACAGTACCATTTGGTAAAATTTATCTATCGGTCTATTAGAAAAGCCGTTAGATTGATTTTTTAAAAGAGGGCGTGGCACCGCCTACTTGCACACTGTCTGTAATTCTAACTTTACGAACAACATATATACCAAATCTCATCTTCATACCTCTGATAGTTCATAAGATATAGCCCTATCGATTTTCAAGTTGTATGGGCGGTGCCACGCCCCTTTATCTAATTACAACCAAATGTAGTCAGGAACTATCTACAGGTCAACAGTACCTCAAGGTAAAATTTTTGTATCAATCGGTCTTTTAGAAAAGCCGTCTGAGCGATATTTGAAAAAAGGGGCGTGGCATCGCCCACTTCCTCCCTGGATGTAATTAATACTGCTCCAACAAAATATATACCAAATCTCATCTTCATACCTCTGATAGTTCATAAGATATAGCCCTATCGATTTTCAAGTTGTATGGGCGGTGCCACGCCCCTTTATCCAATTACAACCAAATGTAGTCAGGAACTATCTACAGGTCAACAGTACCTCATGGTAAAATTTTTGTATCAATCAATCTATTAGAAAAGCCGTTAGAGCGATTTTTGAAAAGGGGGCGTTGCACCGCCCACTTCCATCCTGTCTGTAATTTATACTGCTCCAACAACATATATACCAAATCTCATCTTCATACCTCTGATAGTTCATGAAATATAGCCTTTTTAATTTTCAAGTTGTATGGGCGGTGCCACGCCCCTTTATCTAATTACAACCAAATGTAGTCAGGAACTATCTACAGGTCAACAGTACCTCATGGTAAAATTTTTGTATCAATCGGTCTATTAGAAAAGCCGTCTGAGCGATATTTGAAAAAAGGGGCGTGGCGCCGCCCACTTTTGGAAAAAATAAAACCTTTTAAACCATCCGGAAGCTATAGCGAACAAAACAAAAAAAAATTTTCCAAATCGGTCCAGCCGTTTTTGAGTTTTAGCGAGACAACTGCACATCGATTCATTTTTATATATAAGATTTTGAGGGCAAGACCAAAACTACTAGATATGTTATTATTATTTATAAAGTCATAAGCTAATTTTATAATCAGCTTGTTAGTCATATCTTTTTGGAATTTTTGGACTCCGTCCTTTTTTATAGGCGTTTTTAAATATGGAAATACAAGCTGATTTTTATAAACTTCCAAAACGTATGGCATTCCCTTAAATTATATTAATTTCGAAATATTTTTGAGAATGAAATTACACATAATTTTGACCTTTTATTGGCTTTTCCTAACAAATTTTAAACAAAATTATTCCACATATATATCACTGACGTCGTGAATTTACGGTAAAAAATTAACCTATTCATTTCAAATCCCGACAGCAATGCCCCCTTATTACAAAGAATCTTTGTAGCCTTCCTTATACAAAAAAGGAAGTTTAATCTTATTCACTGTATTGATACCGGCAATATTCTAAAATGTTTCCGCATTGTTTCCCACAACCATATCGCACAGGATACAATACAAAACGGTTGTATTGCTTTCAGTGTATTCTTTTACAATTTATTCCTTGTTCTATGTATCAACGCAGTGTAACACAATAACCAACTATGCTCAGGTGTTTTGAGGTACCATTAATACTTGTTTGTATTATTTACGTCATTCCTTGGCTATCGGCGATGTGTTTTACGTTGTTATTTGCGACATCAATTTAAGTTTATTTGTCTGGAGAGATTAAGTGAACAATAAATACAAACAAACGTAACGTTATTGGATATGTTTTCCTTTTTTAAGTAAGTGACTTTTCATACATTGTGAGTATGACTTTTAGTCTATATTGTTTAAAGACATGAGATGAGCAAAAATATTATGTTTAAAATTAATGTAAAAAATAGAAATGCATATCGTAAATGTATACATAAGCAATACCACACACATATACACAAGCACAATAGCAGCAGAGGCATAATTGCAATTTGGATAGCTAACATTGCTTGCGTATGGAATGTAAGTTAGCTGCTAATTCCATATAATTTTACTCTAAAAGCCGGAGTACCATTGTACAACATATAAATTTAAAACGATACTTTACCTCTTATAAAAGCGAACAAGAGAAAAAATTTAAAATGTTGCGTTGAACATTGCAGAATGGCCCTGAGCTTATCAATGGTGAATTTTTTCTTTTAATTTTACCTATAAGCTCATTTAATTTATGCTGACATCTATTGTAGCGAAAAACTACATTGCAACATAAAAACTTCTTAGATATCACGTTGGCATGGCAGTAGTAGAGAGGACGAGATAAGAATATTCTGTAGACACCCCTTGGAAGTGAAATTTTTTGTGAAATAAAATGTAAAGAAAAAATAGGCACATAAGATATTGCAACGCAGTGAGGTCCTTTTCGTTATGGGTTTTACCCTTAATAGTTTAGCTCATGCTATTGAAAGTGTCTCAAAAGGACAATGTTAAAGATATTAATTTGTGCTTAGGAATGACGTGGAATTTCGTGTCATATATAACTAATAGAATAGTGTTTGTTAAAGCTCTTCTTAATCTTATTAATGAGAGGCAAAAGGAGTAAAATTTTCTGGTATGTGTTTGTTCTATTGGATGAAAGTGTCGTGTGCTTGTCGTTGCTTACATTAAGTGCATTTTTTGCGAAACCGAATTTTTTTGTTTATAGTGAACCTTAAGGAATGTGGATGAAAGTTTTAGATTTCCATACATAACCAGTTTACAAACCGAACTGGTAAACCGCTAATATGTATTTAATACATAAATACCTTAATTGTAAAGATTTATTTTGTGCAATAACGTACTGAATAGCTGATATTAACTAAGGTAAGAAATTTTACCGTAAAGTGGTTATTAGTTAGTAAAATCGTCTTTAACACTCCAGCCCCTACATTTTATCAAAACAGTCTAGTGCCCAAATGATTGTATATCATCAAAACTTTATCGAACGCAAATTATATATTGAGTACCTTCTTCAAAGTTCGTAAGCTCCCTTTTGTACCAAAAATATAAAAAAACACTTTTAATTTGAATTTATTCATGCGGGCATTTCCAGCGAAATTATAAGTTTAAATACATTTCACATGTGTTATTCTGTATTCAAATGCAAACATATGCGCGTACACTTGAAGATAATGTTCAAAACACCCTAGCATAGTTACATCGTTTTATCGGATTTATTTATCCCATAATCAGTACAAATAAAACAAAAGTTCTAGCACTGACACTACTGGAGTGAATAACAAATTCTACTATCTTCATCTCTTGAATATATTGAACATTTTGGAGAACAAATAAATCTGTTTGGGTATCCGTAAATTTACATAAGGGGTACTTAGCAAAGCAATATGCAAAAAAGGACATTTGTAGTTTATATATCGGTCTGGTGTTCATAAAAAACATATTTGTTTGCAATGCATTTGAGATTGGAAGTTATAATATATGTTTACTTGCACAACCTAAATGTCATAAGTTGATTATTTTATTTGCATACTTTACAAAAATACAAGGATCACATTCATATAATAAATTTCTATTTTTTTTTGTTAACATACAAGTTAGTCACCAGAAATCCACTTTTTTTATTAAATCCAACAGTTCCTATTCTGTTGCAAATACCTGACTATACTGTCATACTCTCCCTCTGGGATTCGTCATGAAAGTCACAACATCTACATATATTGATGTATATATTATTTGCAGTATGTTGCATTTTTTGTGATGTTTGTAGAAACCCTTAATATGAATTTGCTAACATGCCAAATCCCAAAGTTACACAATTGTTGGGTAACGACTTTAGCGGATCAATCTGTTTTGAGAATCTCCAAGAGAAAAATTCTGTGCCAAACATTTTTACCCACTGTCTTTAACGGCAACTACCGTCTTCGTAAACTATGATGTGTATAACGACATCGACATAATCAAGAGTGACCAAAGGGATCGAGCTATCTACGGAGCGCAAACGACCAAATCATTGGAAAATTTGTAAAAATCTTGTTTCGCCAATAATACTTTATATTCTTTAAAGAGGCAACAACAAAGTGCTCAGCAATATATTGCATAGTTATGAAAAAAAAACTAAAATTAGGAATACTTAAAACATGAATTTCTGTTTAATAATTATGTTTTCTCTTACAGTTTACTTTACACTGTATTCACAAAATAATTTACTTTATCCTTTCTTCAATTTCATGTTATTTTTGCAGCCTTACATTTTATGCCATGTTAAAGTCATTTCAACTTAACTGGCCAGAAAGGCGGCAAACCAAGAAAATAGAAAAAATATGCTCTACTTTTAATTGCACAGTTTAACGAGTTTAAATTGTGTACGAGTTTTTTTTTGCAACTTCAATACCTTTGGTGTGGTGCAACACAAAGTTTCCAACAACTTAGCATTTGAATAAAATATAACTCACCGCGATTTCATGGTGCAGCTTGTGGCTAAACTTTAGAGTGATTGAACTGTGAGTTGGTTTGTGTTTGTTTGTTTTTATTTTGTGCTTCTGTTCGTTTTGCTCTCCCTGAATTAAATACTTAATAAACAGTGTTAAATCGATTTTAACACGCAAAAATCACTCAGAAAGCAGCAAATAATACGTTGGTATTAGCATTGGTTAGCACATGCGGAGCTAAATCTTCTATATATGATACAATATGGGTATTTCCTGGCGTTGCGGACGCACGCAACTTGAAGTGTCTACGAAAATTTGTGAAATTTAGCGAAATTTCTTATGTGATCAATATATTCTATTTTGTAAAATAAAGAAGACATATTGGGGTTTTATAAATAACTTCCTTCACATTTAAAATACTTTTATTTTTTATGCTACTTCAATCTAAATGTGCGTTGCGGACACACGCATTTTTCTACGGATAACGCAGATCGACAAAAAAAAACAATATCTAAGAAATTAGACTATTTTTCTGGTAGATGCTGCTGACCACTACAAGAATTTGTTTTTCAAATTTCACAAAACCCCCATAATTTTGAGCTATGGGTAAAAAACCGGTTTTTCGTACTTTTACGCACTTATAAGCCAATAACGCGGATAAATATGAACCTGTTTAAAGTTCCTCCGCGGATTTGGAAAGAAGAGATTTCCAACGATATATATAGTTTGTTTTTTTAAAGTTCAACAAATTCATTATATGATTACAAAAACAAAAAGTTAAAAATATATAAATTTTTTACTATAAAATCGTCCGACTTTCCGCAGGAAATACCCATATATATCGTAATATTTGTATGTAGGAAATTTGTGATTTTCTTAGTTGCGGTTGGACAAAATGTGTTAACGAAAAACATATTTCTAATGCTTGTGTAGACAAATAGATAGTAAATATCTTAAAAAATTATAACTTTAAATTTTAACAGATTTAATATTTTAATATTTATCGACTGCCACCCTGACCTCACATTACCTAAATATATGAAAACTTGCTAACTGTTTGTAATTTGTGACCAGGTGTAATTTATTTATCTCTTATATAGCTTACAGAATATATGTAAAGTCTACAATTCTACCATCTGTCTCCTTTAATAAATCCCAACATTTGAAATTCTTGTAACTATGCAATTTGTGTCTTCTAAAACACAATGTAAACTTTTAATTGACAGTAAGAACTTTTCAACTAATTTCACCAAATCTGAGCAGAAAGTTTTCTGCTGTATCTAATGTCTATAGTTGAAAGATAAAATAGTATGAAAGAAGTATACTCTTAACTTCTGCTACGAGCGTGTATTTCAAGTGCAAATTCAATTCAAATAACGGTGATACTTTACGACTATGTTCAAGTCAACATTTACAGAAACAATTAAAGAACAGTGGCTAATTATTTCATTACAAACTTTGCGTTTACAATGAGATAACAGAAAAGGAAAACTATGTGAAACCAACGAAAATGGTTTTATAAATTCTGATGGTTGCAGTATATGTGGTTCTTTTGATTTTTTTGTTTTAGCTTTTGCTAAATTCAATTCTATATAAATTATTTTAGAATATTCTTACAAAACCACTGATAAGGGCAACATTTTTTGAATAACATTTTAAAGTGGTGTTAACGAAAACGTAACTGTAATGGGTTAGGTCAGGAGCCCTCTGCATGACTATACTACATACAAAATACAAAAATAATTATAGAAGGAAATCTACAGGTAAACTTTTAAGGATATCTGAAGGAAATGAAATATTTGAGAACCATAAAACTGCACACCAATATACGAGGGCAGTACGAGGCCGTACGAGCTGTCAAGATCAACGAGTAGTGGTAAACAATTGAGGTGATGAAGGTGCAAGATATATGTGAAATGAGAGGCTAATGATCGGAAAGTAGTATACATTGCACGACCGAAAATGTAAAGATTGTGTATACATAGTAAATTACATAACATGACCGGCTCGATAATTAAATTTCTCTTTGTATTTTTCATGATACATTTAACAGGTAGTAGCAGAAGGAATTTTTTTTGTATATACATACATTAGATTGATTCGAAAAAAAAGTTTATGTTTTCTCCCCCCAGTTTTAGAGTTTGTCTGAAGACAATTTGAGGACATCAATTTTTTTTCGGATCCGCGCACCCTACGGGATAGTATTTATTATGCCGTATCGTTAAGGGCTACATTTTGCCTATTGATCATCGGAGTCGGAGTCGTCTATTTTAGTTCTTCATAATTTTTTTTCGATTTTTACACCTTAAATAAGAAACTTCTGCTTTTGAAGTATTTATTTTAAGTCACAAATAAGAAAGTGGTGATTGACGGTTTAAAAAAACTTCCAAAGTCTCCTTGTGTTCAAATTTGAACATGTGTTTTATATTTTTGTAATGTGTGATGTTCCCTTATTGACACAAATAAATGAATAGTCGTCTGCATGTAGCAGGAGATAAGGGAAACCATACACTAAGGGTCGGGGTGTTTATGCTGTGGAATTTTCCATGCTGATAAGGCGATTGTGCGGCCTCGTGTGTGCACTCACACTGCGCTTGTGTGGCCGCATAATATGATACATAGAATATTTCTTTATTTTCTCTCTCTGTCTATCGTTAGGTTAGGTTAGTTAAGATTTATTTTCAATGTTAGCAAGTAAGTTCATATTATTCAGAAATAAAATCAGTAATTTACAACTACTCATCCGGAACGGTTGTTTTTATTAAAGGACAATCGTTCACCTTGATTAACCCTGAGTAACGATATGCGACACGTTTGGATTGGATATCTAATGACGATTCAACATAATAAATACTATTTCAGGTGGAAGCAGGGCGCACGGATCAAAAAAAAAATGTCTTCAGACAAACTCCAACTGCTTACTTTCAAAAAGACTGGTCTAAACTCCAAATCAATGGAAAGTTGAATCGCATTGGAGAAAGAAGAAAAAAAATAGATAAAGAGGGGTCTAGTAATAAACGTTAGTTGTTTAGACGAACCAATGATGCACTCGTTAAGGACACTGTGCGAATGTTAGCAAATATAACTATTATGTTACTTTTACGTCAACAAAACAGACTGCTTGTCATAATTTATCCAATAAAGGTTAGATAAACTTATCACAATGCAGTTCGAAAATTCGTAATATAGTGAACTTAACGCGAACTGTAGATTTAAGAAAGAACCAAAAACAATAGGAGCACATGCAATACTCAATATGGCTATCGACAGTAAACCAGCAACTCAGTTGTGCAAAACTACTTTTTTTCCTAATTTTACTTTACTATACTCTTTCGTTCTCAAAACGAAAAGTCATTGTCCTGTTTCGCCACAAAAAACAAAACACAAACAAACTTTACACATGCTGTGATTTCCTATTCAATTTTATACCTACATTATTTTTGCATTTGTCATCACTGCCATTTGTTTAGTCAAAGCCGCTGCCATTCTTGCACGTACCCCAGTTTCTTTGTTCAATATGCCAAAGACCAACGTAGTGTCACTTCTACAAATCTAAAGTCATGCTGAGAGAGATGTTCACAAGACATGTACATTTTTAGTGCTCAAATATTTTTGTACTATTTCAGGCCGATGTGTACAAAAGCAATTTGATAAATTTGTTTATTGGCAGAGGACGTGAATGTATTGGTTGGTGATTTGGTAGGAAAACAGTTTGAATAGAGCAACGAAACTGGAAGAACATGAAGTGGCAGAAAAGGTCATCAACTTATAAAATACTGAAATCTAGCATATTATCAATGCAAACCTAAAAATGATTGACGACACAGTGCAATAAATATTTTTCAGCATTGTTTTCAGGGTGTCCAAATATTTCGCTAACAATGTTCGCCAAAATTGTAGCCACGGTAAATTTGAATAACTTTTGTGAATATATCAATACAATCTGAATGTGTCTAGGCACCCTTAGTACCTCATAGAGATCACTACGAGACCGACCCTTCGATCGTAGACCCCAACCCATACTGTCAAGTTCTTATATTTTACAAAATGTCTTCATTTGTTGCATAATGTTATTTACCCTGTTATATTGTTGTAAATTTTCCTAATTCTTACTACTCTTCATCCTTCCAGTGTATTGTTTAATATACACATTTGATTATTCTTATGTCTGCAGCTTTCTTTCAATAGCACGCTCACACACACATGTTTAAGTAGTAATTTAAAAATCTTCATCTATTATCAAGGAAATAAGTCAACAGAAAACCACACATGTCAGTATATAATTTGCTAAATTAAGTGTGGTTGTCTTTGGAAACCAATTAATGTTGGATTACGTTTCATGTTAACCCAACTATTATGTTGGGGTCATTTGATGACCCAATTCGAGTTTAACGTTATCTTATTTCTTACTGGTATAATATTTTTGAAAGTTCTTACTGCTCAGTGCATAATTTTTTTGAAATACATCGAATTTAATTAATTTCAAAAAAAATTTAGGCTTTGAAAATTTGTTATGGTTAGTGTACACACATTTTATGTTGGGGTCATATTATGACCCCTATATATTTAGTAAGGCTGGTAATAAATATATTTTTGAACGACTGCATTTGATGTCATTTTTTAATAAAAATGGACAACCATACCAGCTTTAGATTGTCTGAGACGTTCAGAAAGTGAAAATATTCTTCACACCAAGCCTGGGGTGACTTCTTATGCTATTCATGGCATTTCGGAAATTCGTGATACATTTGATTTATGCCTTACAACACGAAAAAGGATTTAATTCACTACAGAAACTTACAAGGTAACGCTGTTTTCAAAAGTTTTCAAGCAATAGATGATATTGAGTTCGATGCTTACCCAGGGCTTCTTATACTTATAGGTATTTTTTACACTATATGATTTTTATTATAATTACATAATAAAATATTTTCTTTTAGGAGTTTACCGCTTCATCCTGTGGGATGAAATGGACGCCCTTTTTTGAGAGCAATCATGTCTTTGGAGCGCTTTATCAATATTTGTCGTGTATTAGCATTTGAAATGGGCAATGAAGAAGATCAGAACAAAGAGGAGATAAACTTGCTCCCATTCGTAATTTTTATGAGCAATGGACTCAAAATTTGCAATTGCTTTACGTTCTAAATTCTGACATAACGGTTGACGAACACCTTATTCTTTTCCGAGGTAGATGCCCCTTCAAAGTATACATGCCAACACAAGTATGGATAGCAGCGGATTCTGACACAGCGTTTTGTTTGCAGTTTCAAATTTACTTGGGCAAATAGGGAGACATTGCTGAACGGAACCAATGCGAACGGGTTGTTCTTGACTTAGCATCTTCATATCGTGGAAGAAATGTAACTACCGATAATTTTTTTAAGGAGCCATAATCTTGCCCTAGTATTGCTAAAGCAAAAAATTACTATTGTTGAAACAGTAAGAAAAAACAAACGTTTTTTGCCGATTCATGGAACAGCACAACAATTATGCAAGATTCCAATTTACTCAACCAATTTTTTTTTTTCATGAAAAACAAACTGTTGTTATGTATGTGCCGAAAAAATACAGAATGGTTTATTTGCTTAGCACATTTCAGACACACTGGACCAAATGGTTTGAATATATTCATGTAGAAGAAAAAACCAATTGGTGGCCAGTTGCTCTATTTTCGAACATACTTGACATTTCTGCTCTCAATGCGTTTATAATGTAAACCGAAATTAATCCTCAGTGGCATAACATAAACTTCACAAACGGCGCATATTTTTAGAGCAATTCGGCGAAGACTTAGCTAAAGATCACATTAAAAGGCGTACTAGACTTCCTCGCGCAGAAGCCTCTGCATCATTAGTCAGAAGAATTCGAACAGAGGACAGTGCATCGCCAACCATACATTCGCCTTCTCCAAAACGACAATCCACTAGCAAACGTAAAAGGAGCTAATTTTGTCCATCGAAGAAGGAAAAGAAAATCTTTACGGAGTGTATAACTTGCAAAAAAACCTGTTTGTCCATCACACCGACACACAATTTCTGCAACAACAACTTATTGTAATGATCACCAGCCTTAAACATTGTTTTTTTATTATATAAATTTAAATTTCTCAATAAAAATGTATGGGGTCATAATATGACCCTAACATAACGAGTGTGATATTTTTCTAACATAGCAGCAGGGTTAACTTCCAATGAGTTGAAGAATTAAATAATTTTTTCACGGTTGCCAAATAATTGCAAACAAATGTTCAGGGCATTGACTTCTGTATATTTGAACCATTAAAGTTTCCGTCAGAGAAATTAAATTTAAAAATGTATATGTCATCGAATATTGCTTAATATTTTCTCAAAATACTCTTCCTGAATATCAATAAACCTTTTCTAGCATTTTAACCAAGATTGATGGCTTTATTTGAGGCCGTTATTAGTCTTTCCAATATATCTTTCAAAGTATCACAGTATAGACAGGCAATACTAAACGACACGGTAAATTTTAACTAGGCATTTGCACAATATATTGGAGTTTATTTAAACTTCTATTACTTAAAGGCTTCTCCTCCACGCCGACTACGTCATACTTATCGTACAAAACAAAATCTTTCTATCCGTTTATGTTTTTACATAATGTTTTTTTTTTTTGGTTCCTCTGCACAAGTCAATCTGTTATGGCATTACTGGTGCTTTACTGCCGGGTGTCATGTATCCGTTTGCGCTTAAATCCCTTTGCAACACTTTGCATAACTGTGTTTTGCTATAAACCACTCAAATACACTCTCAGTCATGCCAGAACATTTACACATCCATTAAGAGAAGAACGCTGCCTTATCCGCCAGGGCAACGAAACGAGCAAATGCGACAAATTTACTATGGAATATGAACCACTTTTTAGTGGAATATAATTTGCCGCAAGGGAGATTATTTTTAGTTTACTTTCACTTTGCTGCAGGGGATAAGCGAGTTTGACGTGTTAAGTCCAACATTGACAGTTAGTACTCGGTAGTATAGTCAACAAGGATAACATGTAAAATAAAGGCAACATTCGTAAAATGTAAAGCTTGTGAAGTTTATAATGAACACAAATTTAAACATGTAATTAAAGGTATGGCGACTGTAATATTTTTTAAATCAGAACGGGATTTATATAACATCGCCCAGAGCTGTAAATAGAAATACAAAATGATTCAGTTTTTCTGAGGTAAAGTTAGGTTAGGTCAGGTGTAGGACTATATTTAAAGATCTACTAATCAATTGTGATTGTTGATAAATAGGGAGAAGGAAAAGGAAAAATTAAACATGGAGTAAGAGATAGAATGGTCTTGGTATAGGTAATGAAGGGAAAGTAGTCGTGATCGTTCCTAAGTAAGTCATCTTGACCCAGTTTTCCATGGAAGGCACCTCATGAAAATTATTAAGTTATTTACTCCGACTGAGGAAAGAAACTCTAGGTCCTATATATAGATTAGGCCGAAGTATCTTAAACTTATGCGAGCCAGGGCAGAAAGGCTACACAGAAAATGTTTTAATGTTTCGTATTC
This sequence comes from Muscina levida, assembly GCA_964034835.1. NCBI lineage: Eukaryota > Metazoa > Arthropoda > Insecta > Diptera > Muscidae > Muscina > Muscina levida. Next base: position 25,513,887 of record OZ035881.1, read on the forward strand.
CTCTTCGTCCTCGCACACACAAAAGTGGTCCGGTATGGACCTATCCCATTTGCCCGTTAGGTGCCTGAAATTGCAGTGGATAGCTAAAATTCTACAGGCCTGTCTGAAGTCACTTCTACATAGGCTAACAATGTATTTGGGCAGCAGCGATTTAGCAGTTATACTGTTAGTTCTAAACATTCAAAGTATGCTGGCTGTTTTCCACATATAATCCTCCACTTAGCCAAAAAGGTAACTAATGGGCTGGCGAACACCTATTAGCGAGTCATGATCAGGCAATAATTCCGTCTCCAGGCAATAATTCCGCTGATTTGTTTCCAGAGATATCGCAATGTCCCGGGGCCCCACAGATGCTGACATCCAGAGGTTTAAGCCTATCCAACTTCTCCTTAGAATTCTCACCAACTTTTATTTAAAACTTGTATATTTTATCACTTTAATTGCAGATTTTCTATTCATGCAGAGGGCAATTGGCCTGCTGGTATCGACTCTAGATCTCATAATAGCCTCCACGGTTATCTGAGTGACCAGTACCTCAGTCAAAAAACACTACATTCACTATGTAGCCTGAGGCTGCAGATGCTAGCTGTATACAACAGCAGAAATTGTCAGTTTCTCTCAGTCTGATAACCCTTTGGTGCCCAGGAACATATCCAAAGCTGCTGGCGATGTGTTTCTTCTAGCCTCATTAAAACCCAATGCAAATTTTATTTAAACCCTTTCATAAAACCAGACATCCATATGTAATAATTGGACGGACTACCACACTATACAGCCACGTTATCACCATCGGGCTGAGTCCCAGCTCTTTCCAGTAAAGCTGCAGCACGCATAAAAGAATTGACACACCTTTTTAATCTCTCCTTGATCTTTCTTGACCAGTTTAACTTCTGATTGAATACTACAAATAGATACGTGGCCTTCGTAAAGAAATTCAGTTCCACACAATCCAGTTTCGGTGACCTGAAGTCATTGACCTTATATCTATCAGGAAATATAACCAATTCCGTTCTCTGAGGGTTCACCTCCCGACCACAGTTCCTGACCCATCGTAGCAACTTTCCAAGGGAAGTTCGGATAAAGTCACACATCGTTGAAAGAAATTGTCCATCTATCATAATAGCCACATCATGCGCATATGCCACACTTTTCGTACCATCCTCATAGAACGATTTAAGTATTCCGTTTACTACAGGGTCCCAAAGAAGAGGGGACAGGATGTCTCCTGTGGTGTTTCTCTAGTCGCTATCTCTTTACGTAGCTTCCACCAAGTTATGATAAGACGACACGGCTACCCACCTTACTATCTACCCAATTCTCTAGCAGACGTGATACAATAATGTTCTCCAAAGAGTTTATAATTGTACATGACGTCACAGTAATGAAAGCTCTTATATATCCAAGAAGGCAGTTAAAGTGAAGTCACCTGAATTTAGGTTGCGTTCCGTAAAGCCAACCCCGTCATGGAGAACGCTCTCAACTGATCTGAGCGCATAGATTGTGAGGGATTAAAAATGTCTTTAAATACATATCAATTAATCTTTTCAGAACATTCAGCAAAAAAGATGAGGGGCTAATAGGTCTGTAGTTCTTTGGGGAGGTATGAACGAGCTTACCTGCCTTGGGTATAAAAATAACCTACACCTTTCTCCATTTCTCTGAAACACAACATATATTTGAAGTTGTCCACCAAAATCAGAGTTATGTCATGCACAGAAGTCTGCAGCATGGTAGGAATTATACCATCCGGACCAGGCGATTTGTATTTTACCAAATGTTAAGTTGCAAAGCTTCTAAAGGGCTTATCGATTGCGATTATATTCAGTATCATAAATAAGTACAGGTAGTGATAACGGTATCTTCCAGATTGGAACTAGCATTTTTACAAATAGTTTCATTTATACATGTACTTAACTGCCTTTTAATTTGTGGTTGTAAATATCGTTGTAGTAAAGGATCAATAAATATTTTTCAGAATCACTCACATGCCCTATCCATTACCAATTTGACTTAATTAAACTAGTAGTACTTATAGCAGTGCTAACAGTATGAAGAACATTTATTTCATTCCTCTGCATTGTTACTACTATTGTTTACTCTTAAGATTTTATTACCGTTCGGCCTAGACTACTCCTCACAAACAAACACATTTAGTCATTAATTTGAATACAACAAATCTTGATTACACTCGTTTACCGCACACACAGACACACTAGGACCCATACAATCAACAAATGAGGAGTTTTAAACAACCATTATTGGTTTATAATGATAAACGCCCTCAATTTTCTAAATTGCAGGGTTCATGTTATTGTGGCCAGCGTTTGTTGTGTTGACTGTTCCAAACGGCTCCACTTGATAACATGAGCACACAATAGCTTACCCTTGCTAAAGTTCATTTACCGTATTTGTTCGATATTTTACTACATTTATGAATAAGAAACATTTGTTTATCTTTGGCTGTATAAGAAAACACTTCAACAGGACTACAAAGTCATGCAGTATATTTAAAAAATTATACTTTGATATAAAAGCCTTCCTTGATTATTGTATATTGTAAGAATGGATATGGATGTAAGTTTGCTAAAGTGTATCGTTACTATAGGTGTGCATTATTCAGCATATGTTGAACTTGTTTTTGTTATTTCGTGGGGCATTGGATTTGCTTGCAGTCGATAATTTTTGACAGGTGTTTTCAGAATCGGGGATAAATGATTTTCTACTTTGAGTTTTATGGTCGTTATATGGCCGCTGCCCTGACCATGACATTATAATTGTTCTGGGAAATTTCAAAACTGAAATAGGAGAGAAGATGCCCTTGGTTAAGCAGTTGGAAAATTCAGTCTACTCAACAACACTTCCGATAACGGATTCAGACATGTTAGCGTAGTGTAGGCAAGAAACATGGTAGTGAGTTAAACCAGAATCCCGCAAAAAAATATCCATACGGCAGCTTTGTCCATACAGCAGAGATACTTTGGTCCATACTTTAATGAAAATCAAAGTAGACGTGCTGTTACAGTAAATACAGACGATATGTTATGTTCCAAACCTTTTTTGCTCCAGAGTTTCAATGGTTGTGATTAACAATCGTGGATTTAGCATGATGGGATAACATGACATTGGGTGGTATACAGACTAATTCCCAATGAAGTTTTGTTTAGGAAATACCTAAAAAGTTAATTTTTTAACAGGAACCTAGTGTCGCTAGAAAATGCAGATTAACGCTAGTTAAGACGGATATTAAGGAAATGTCTTCTCCACATTTATGCAGCAGTGTAAATAAGAATCATATATGGATGATGTATTACAAATAGGTATTTTACTAAATTTGTGTACCTTCATAAAGATAAACCGTTTTAATCTCAATTACTAAGTTTTTGTTTCATTGCTTACAAAGTTAACTATTAATTGAGATTTGGTACACGACCTACATACGTAACAACTATCACCCTTATCGCATCTTATCCATTGTTATCTTGACCGCAATATGGTAAAACGCAATGACTGCTACAAGCTGTACATGACTTCAATGTCTTTTTTCACTTTAGTGTCATTGCATAAATAATTAAAACGCCAAAATGCGCTCGTTTATTTCTTTTTTTCTTTTTTTTTTCTTTTTGAGTAGGGGTTTTACACTGTTCCTTTCCTGCCGTTACTCCAATGGGAAATGAACAATTGTGGCATTGCAAAATGTAAAATGAAGCGCCAAAAATAAATCAAAAAACAATCCATTTTTGCCTTCACAGTTTGAACATTATCACGAGGCGGCAAAGAGCGCAACTTTCGCTGTTACTCAGTAAACTCAATGTAGTAAGTTTTTTTGGTGTTTGTAAAAATTTTAAGGTGAATACATAAAAGTGAAAACCCAACCAAAGTGAAGTTATTACAAATTTTTTGTTTACTTTTTTGTCTCTTTGTTTGCTACAGCTTTATTTCCAAGACTTCTCAGCATAGCATTTTAATTTCATTTTCAATATAGCAATTGCTGTTGACACTTTGTGGGTATGGATGGCTGCGTATGAGTGATGTGACGTTATATTAATAACTATCATGCGCCAAACGATATGAAGATAAACGAATTGTAGTATTTAGCTTTTGTAAGAAATAGTTAATACTAATCGTAAACGTTTTTTATATATTTTCGTTGCTTAAATTGGAAATACCAAATTCGAGAGTCGCAATTGACCCACAATGTCCAAAAATTTGTCGATACATCAAAACTTTTGGTCTTCAATTGTGACTATGTTATTCGAACAAAAAATCATTTTTTTTTGTAGAAAATTATTCATATTTTTTAAGTAAATATTTAGTTCCACCTCTTAGACAGCATCAATGGTCCCTGGGTAATGGACTGTTATAGTAACACAAAATCCATCAAATTGGCTATACCAGTCCATAGTAATGAATAATATTAAAGTTCTACTTATCTTTTATATTTAACAAATTCAAATTATTAAAATTGACCTTTATACCAGACGCATTCACTTGTATAAAGCATCCAAATATTAGATTCATTATTACAATGTACAAAAAAAAATATAACTACTTAACATAATTTTTTCTCAGTTTCTTCTATTTTTGTTTTGGTAAAGCGACGCAAAAGATTTCAAATGCCAATTTGTGTAGGTTATGTCATTTGTATTGTCATCTCATGCAGTTCGAACTACTTATGCTATGAATAGAAACAAATGACATAAGAGAAGGGATTAACCATTTTTCATTTATCTCAAGGGAATCGTATGCTTTATTTAGTATAGGTCACTGGTGTATACATAGGCCAATTTATGACTTAAGCTTCACCTACACTTATGGACTTTGTTCAGTTATTGTAAATGTGTATGTTCGAAAAGATATGAAACACAATATTGTTAGAGCGGGAGATTGAGGTTTGTGGATTTTATCAAAATATTATATGAAACTTTGCAATTTGTTCACTACTACTGCTACTACTACTACTATTAAGTTTATAAACATCGATATATAAGCTTACCTACATGTATCACACAAAGGATCCTAATTGATCCAGAAGTAATTTGGATTTGGGTGAAGAAAGTATTTAAATATTGCAAATTTTTCACATAGTTTTGCAGTAAATTATATTTATATTTTTACAACTAATATGTAAAAAAAACTTCACAAACTAGTGGGTTGAAGTACATTACAAGCATCCTTTTGTAAAATTAAATTATGTTCATTAAAATAAAAGTTAAGTTTTCTTTGCTTGTTTTAATTTTCTTTTTTTTAAATAAAATTGCTATTTTGTACTTACAATTTACTGTTTGGTACACCAAAAATACTTATAAGTTCATTAAAGGTATTTTTGGTATAATAAATAAACTCTATTGGTGATACAACAGAGTAGATTAAAACTCATTAGACTACCTACTTTACCTCAAACTATTGGATGGCGACGTTGATTCGTCGTTTCAGTTTGCGGATGTCAATTTCAATGTCCCTTGTAGATTCTCTAGACACTTTTACCCAATATCTTTAAACTTTTATAGAACAAATAATACGGGTTTTTACCATTTCTGTAGAATTTGTAATGACTATGACCAATTTCATGACAAAGTGAATTATAAATATGATATCGAAATGATAAATCTTTGTATTATGGGACATTTGAACTGATTACTCCAGTTGTCGTCTTATGGTTATTCAATTTATTTTCTTATATTCATTTTATTACATTGTTATTCAGCTGATGATTTTCGGAAGCTGATACTCAATTCTTTTTTCGTCATTGCCAACTACTCTAAATTAAAGTCCGGACTTTGGTGTATACGTTGTCCCAGGTTAAGGGACAGTGCCCTCGCGGCGTTAGAGTAAGTGTAAGGTAAGTGTAAGGCATGGGAACGTTCGAAAAAAAAACAAAAGTATTATTTTGTATAACAAAAGTACTTCCGGGACAGTAAAGAACGTTTTGGTACAATAACAACTTTTTTTCGTCATAACAAAAAAATAAAATAAAATAAAATTTGGTTTAACTGAAGTAGTTTTTGGTACAGTAAAAATACTTACAAAAGTACTTTTTTAATACACTTATGACTTTAGGTACAGCAAAAGTATTATTTGGTACAATAGTATTAATTTTTGGTACAGTAAAATTTTATTTTGCAAAAAAAAGTTGAATCTCGGTACAACAAAACTGCTTTAAGGTAAAACAAAAATACTTTTTTTTACAATAAAAGTACTTTTTGGTACAACAAAAGTACTTCTTGGCACAATATTTGGTACACTTTAAGAGTTTATTCTTTTTGGTACAAAAAAGTACTATATGGTACAACAAAAGTTATTTTTTGAACAATGAAAGTACTTTTTTTGGTACAAAAAACCGTTTTTGGTACTTTTTGTTACTACAAAAGTACTTCTAAGTACAACAGCAGTATGTTTTTGGACAATAATAGTATTTGTTGGCAAAAAGTATTTTGTGATATATTAATATTACTTTGTTGTACAATAAAATTACTATTTGGTATACTAAATATTTTTATTGACACACTAAATCTTAATATATATAAATTACGTGTCACGTTGTTTGTCCGCGATGGACTCCTAAACTACTTAACCGATTTGAATCAAATTTGCACACCGTGTTCGGTTTGATCCAACTTGAAAGATAGGATAGCTTACATCTTAAAGGGGCGGCGCCACGCCCCTTTTTTCAAATATCGCTCAGGCGGCTTTTCTAATAGACCGATTGATACAAAAATTTTACCATGAGGTACTGTTGACCTGAAGATAGTTCCTGACTACATTTGGTTGTAATTGGATAAAGGGGCGTGGCACCGCCCATACAACTTGAAAATTAAAAAGGCTATATTTCATGAACTATCAGAGGTATGAAGGTGAGATTTAGTATATATGTTGTTGGAGCAGTATTAATTACAGCCAGGATGGAAGTGGGCGGTGCCACGCCCCCTTTTCAAAAATCGCTCTAACGGCTTTTATAATAGGTCGATTAATACAAAAATTTTACCATGACGTACTGTTGACCTGTAGATAGTTCCTGACTTCATTTGGTTGTAATTGGATAAAGGGGCGTGGCACCGCCCATACGACTTGAAAATTAAAAAGGCTTTATTTCATGAACTATCAGAGGTATGAAGATGAGATTTGTTATATATGTTGATGGAGCAGTATAAATTACATCCAGGGAGGAAGTGGGCGGTGCCATGCCCTCTTTTCAAAAATCGCTCTAACGGCTTTTCTAATAGATCGATTGATACGAAAATCTTACCAAGTGGTACTGTTGACCTGTAGATAGTTCCTGACTTCATTTGGTTGTAATTGGATGAAGGGGCGTGGCACCGCCCATTAAACTTGAAAATTAAAAGGGCTTGCAGTATGAATTACAGTAAGGGTGGAAATGGGCTGTTCCACACCCTTTTTAAAACAAACGGTTACAATTGTCAAAATTCCACAGTATATTGCTGTTCAACTAGAGATATGAACAGTAAGGTGGGCCAATTTTTTTATTCGCACAAATCGTAACCAAAATCGGAATCTACGATGATTTTTAAGAAAATTTCACCAATAAACTTTGTGTCAATTCCTAGCTCGCGTTGGGAAGCATGAAGATTTCAGATAGAGATTTTTTTTGTTTTTAAATGAGCACAAACCGAAAACTTCAGATATATATTTTTACAGACCTTCTGCGTAAAACTGACTTCCCAACGAACTAAATGAGGTATTACAGAAGCAAATCTATGTATTGGTTAAAAAGTTATGGCCTCTGAGAGTTGGCATACAGGAATTAAGTTTTTAAAAATCATTTTTCAGAATATTTGCTCATTGCTAAAAAAAAAATCTCTACCTGAAATCTTCATGCTTCTCAGCGCGAACTAGGAATTGATTTTAGATATATAGTTTCTTAGTGAAATTTTCTAAAAATTCTTCGTACATTCCAATACTGATATACGGTTAACAGGTTATTTTTTTTTTTTTTTGACGCGAACTAATTAGTTCTCCCTAATGATCAGGCTATTTCGAATAAAATAAGTTAAAAGTGCCGAGGCGCTGCCCACGCACTTCAATAGTTAACTTTTTACCTGTATCAAATAATGGTCCGTACACCAGGCAATTGAGGATGCGCAGACTTAAATAGTGATTTTTTTTAATTTACTTTACAGGTATGTATTTTTCAATTACTTCTCAGGAGAGCGAATCGGTAATAAATCATATAGATAGAAAAATTAAGCAATATTCATTGTAGTTATACTACAATGGTTAAATTTTTATAGTATATCAGATGTAACATTAGCAAACAATTGAAAATAACCTATGAATGGGGTATTTTCTTGACATATAGAACTTCTGATAGGTATAAGTGTAAATCTAGCTGTCATACTAATGAAGTGTAATAGGCTTTCTTGTAGTATACTTTGCAAAATCACCATGTAAAAACTAAACAAGAACAAAGTTTACAAATCATGCAAATTTATTTTCAAAATGCACGTTCTGTTCGCCAAACTTATGGAGCCCTTTATGAAGTTGAGGGTGCATGTAATGATGCATCTGAGCAGCTAATAGAAGCCATCGACGCTGTAGACGTTAGTATGACAGGGGACTCGAATTTATCGAACCGACTTCATTCTCTGGAACTCGGTCTCTGCAAATGCTGAGGAAAGACCTTGGCCTACATTCATATAAAATCCAACTGGTAGAAGAAGTAGAGCCAATGGACGATCAATTGATTTTTTTATTTATCATGTCATTGAACATTATTTGAAGGAGAAATGGTTCTAACACGACGCTGTAACATGCCATACAGCGCGTGAGACCATCACTTTGCTAAGCCAAACGTTGGTGACCGAATTATCTCAAAAAATGGTTATACGAGTTCAATACAAAAACAGTATTACGGATTATTCTTGATCCGTGTGAGAAGAAGACATGACAAAAGAAATTTTTATGGCTAAAGGCATGAAGCTTCAAACGGAATTTTCATTTGCGGTCAATAGGAGAAGGCATAACAAAAATGTTTTTTTATGACCAAAGAGATAGTTAGTATACAGATGGTTCACGCTACTACGGATCAAGATAAATAATTTTGATCTTTAGAGATATGTATGTTTCCGATTTGTGAAAGAAGTGGTTTTTCGCCCTACATACTGAAAAAACTTAATCTACATTTTTATTAGCATTAACAACAATAAAACTTAAGTAGTAAACTTTAATGTTAAGGAGTTACTTTAAATAAGTTACATAAGTAAATAAACTCAACATATTTTTGTCGAGCTTTAGTGCCGTTTTCAAAGAACTTTGTAGACCTAAGTGTGAAATATATTACAAGTTAATATGCAATAGCGAAGCATTGCCGGGCCCACTAGTAGTATATATTCGCTACAAAACAAAAGTAATGTTTGATACAACAGCGTTTCGGTAAAATACTTTTACACAAAAAGTGCATTCCTTCCGCCTTGGCTTATGGTTTCTTGATATTTTTATATTTGAGGGGGGTCAGAAGCAAGGGGGTGCAAGTGTCACAAAGTTAATTTCGAGATATTTTCCTTCAATGTTTTAAATTCTAGTGCAAATGTAGGTATTACTTGAACTGTTTTCTTCTAGATATCACCACTGGTATTAAAAATATATCTCATCTCATGGTAGGAGAGGCACACTTATATAAATTTTTGTTTATTTGTCAAAGGGTTGCATGCTTCTGAACCCCTCATTTGTTTTCCTATTTTTATTTCACTCAACATTTCGAAACTAAATCCGATAACATTTGTCTTGCTGCAGTTAAGAAATCCAATTAATATTCTATCATAAAAATGCATTACTACTTGAAATTTTAATTAGATTGCATTATGTATAAGATAACAAAAAAACACAGGGAGCACATCTTGAATAACTTCAGTGCCTGCTGCTGACAGTTTTCATTCAATACCATGCAATTATGGATGGTATTGTAATAATAGTACATTGTCATTAACTGGTGTCGTAGACAAAAGTTATTTCAGTAAAAAATCAACACAACCTACAGACATTTTGAAGGCTAATATCGGTTGATGTAGCTAAACTGTAAATGAAGCAAAATTACGTCTACAAATAGAAATTACCAGAAATTGTGAAATGTCGGTAATATTATTTGTATCTTTTACCCGATCTTCATATATAACTACTTAAGTTAAAGAAAACAGAACTCTCCACAAGTGCTTCCTTGAAAGTTTTAAAATAAGTAATGTCGTTTCGATGCTAGCGATTAAGACAACTTGAAAAACTGCACATTTTCTATATTCTTTGGGTAAAAAATTTATTAATTGTCATAGGAAATATAGAAAACGAAATGCAAACCCAAATTTTGCATTTTTTGTAAATAGTTGCCACTTTTCCAAAGCTAACAACACCCCTACCGTAAAAATTTATGGTAAATTTAAAGACCAATGAATTTTTTGGCGAAACACTTAAAATTCGGATATATAACGGTTTAAGTTTGTGCTTTTGTCGGTTACCAATCACTGTCTCGATTTATTTTTAAATATTTTGACATATTGATAAATATTGATCAGCATATATTGAAAAATACAAATATAGTTGGGAAAAAAAAGATAAAAAATAAAAAATAGTATGGGAATCATTTTAAAGGCTAAAGATAGAGGTTAGAACAATTATTTCCATATTTAATTAATTACATACCAGAACGATGGAAGGTAGAAAAATTTAGAAAAATTGGCTGTTTTTTTTTAAATATTTTTGATTTTATCTTAAGGTAAAATTTTTAGACAAGATTTTTTGTGCATTGCGTTGTGGGTTTTAAATTTGGTTGTTGGAAGCCATGTCCTGCACCAATGGGGTCTCAATATTGTTTGAGAAATTGTATGTGATTTTTGAAATGCAGTTAAAATGGTGCAGGATATATTGGGTTTTGTGTCAATAGGCAATGTAATAAGGAAGGTTGACGAATTACGTCAGATAACATAACTATTACCATTTAAAAACAACACATATTTTTTACCATTGCGTGATGCTACTACAGCCCTCTCAAGGAACAACATTTTAGACGTAAAAACTGGGCAACCAAATCACTTTTTGAATTGTTGACCCCGTTTGGTTATTCCTTTTTCGTTTTCATTACAAAACCGTTACTGACTGGACGGGGTTATTGAACTAGCAGAACTTGGTGTGACGAACTGGAGAAGAAGCGCATATAATATTTTTTCTACGTAGGGCATATAATCCGAAGCTTAAAAAATCAGCAACACTGTAATTACACATTTGCATTCTATTTAAATATGAGGAAAAAAGTATTTCTTTTTATACGAACTATAATTCTACATAAGTGTCCACAATGTAGCCAACACTTTATAGTGGTGAATAGATTGCCTATATTGAGCACGACAGCAATTTATATTGAATGTGAAAACAATTTACCACTTGTGGCTGATAATATACGAACATAATAGGTACTATGATTAATTAAACATCTAAGAGCTACTAAACACATACTAAGGAATAATCAATCATTTTAATTGTACAGGACAACATAAGTGCACCTGCTCTTACTTTTTTTTCAAACTAACATCATGAAACTTCCTCGAATAGACCTTTAGTCGTAATGTTAACTTTGCCGCAAACTGTGCTAATAATTTGTCTTCCGGTTGATATATTGCTACAATGTCAGTGTAGAATGATAAACATCACCACCGCAAACGAAGACTCGGAATCCTACCTCACGTTATTGTATAATATTCACAACGAAAGACCATATGAGAGTATACTAATCATACATCGAAAGGAACCACCAACAAATTACAGACTAGATGTGATATATCAATATCCAATGCCTAAAGTTATTTTGGAGAAAAGCAGAAGTTTCCTATACAAGAAGCACTTCAATAAGAATATATTGACGGTAATATTGGTATACGCATATTTGGATACCGAAATGTTTGCAGCTGCAGCGGAGAGTTTGAATTATATAAGACAAAACAGAATATTGATAATAGCAGACAATGTAAAACCTCACCGAATACACGGATTCACATTACAGTTATCATCTCTTTGCCAACAATATAATATGACAAATGTCCTGCTCAAGTTTTCCAATGATGAATATTCTAACGTGTCCCGACAATTTAATGTACTCAAACCCTTTCCTCACTACCACTGGGAAGTCCACCATCATGAATATAACATCAGTTTAGACCGTGGAAATTTCGAATATTTTCCTTGCCATTGGCATAATATGCAGAACATAACCCTGATAACAATGTCAGCTCAAACAACGCCCGCTAGTCTTTATGTTGAGAATTCCCAAAGACAATGGCGCATTAACGGTATAGTCGCCCGTTTGGTTTTGCTGTTTGGCGAACGTTATAATGTAACATTTATCCATCATTCGACCTTCAAATTGGGTGAAATTACCCACTTTATGGAGATAACCAAAATGGTGGCCAAGCGTCAAGTGGACATACCTATGGCACTACAATTGTTGGATGTTAGTATGTGGGAAAATATGACTGATACCTATGAAGTTAACGATCTTATACTTATGGTGCCCCGCGCTCAACCCTTAAGCAACAGGGAGATATTCATGCTGCTCTTAGATGGATGTTTTTTCAAATGCATTATAATCTGCTTCCTGCTATTGTCCATTGCTCACACACTGCTGATGTATTTCGACAGTGGCATTCTGCAGCGTCTTGATATTATTGTAAATGGTACTACATTTCCAGGAGTACTGGGTCTAGCGTTTGTCACCAAAAGTTCTCCAAGTACGAACATAAAAATCATATACTTTTTGGTAGCCATTGTCGGCATAAACATTAGTTCACTTTTTGCCGGATATACGAAGACCTACTTTACCTCTCCACCCTATCATCGTCAAATCTATACATATGAAGAAATGAAGCAATTCAATATCAAAATCCTGATGTACACCGCAGAAGCCAATGTACTGGGCAGCATGAGTCATCTACAGAGTTTAGTAGTTACAAATCCCAATATCTCACATGTGCTGGAGCAACGAAACAATTTCAACACCTCTTATGCATATTTTATGACCACACCTAGCTGGATAATGTTATCCCGCAAGCAGCAATATCACTCCCATAAGGCTTTCCATGCTCCCGACGCCATGAAGTACTTATCAGTAGTCCCATATAGTTTTATGTTGCCCTTTAACTCACCTTACAAAGAACCTTTAAATCACCTGATGCACCGAATTCGCGATTTGGGTTTAGTGGAGGCTTGGCAACGAAGCACCTTTACCGATATGTTGAAATTAAAAATGATTACGTTACGTGATCCCAATCCTATTAGGGGTCAAATGACCTTGAGTCCAGGGGATTTCTATTGGGTTTGGATCATTTGGCTGATTGGTTTGGGAGTTGGAACTATAGTTTTTGTAACGGAGATAGTGTGGTTCAAGTATCGAGAAATATGCAAAATAAAGATGAGATTATAATATAAATAAATTGTATTGGTTTAATTTCTAAAAAAAAATTAATGTAAAACTGTGTTAAACTCACCTTAGAGTGAGTGAGCATGATAATACAACAGACACACACAAATATCCCACAAAGCAAATTGTTTAAATAAATTTACACTCATAAGTACACTTGACATATAAAAATATGCAAATGTACATAACTCTTACTGTGTGTGTGTGTACAATGGTAATCACAAGAATGTACAAGAGCTTGCGATGGTTACATTGTTCCATGATGCACTCTCCGTATTAACGTAGGACAAATTTATTATTCACAAACATCTATAAAAGCTGTAAGAGCTTCGAAGTGTCTGGTGCTTCATGAAAAATGTTGAGAAGGGAGAAGAGATTATACAACATTTGCAACACATCGTGTGGATCAAAGCGCATGAAGTGTCAGAATTATTTCAATCATTGTGGATAAATAGGATGAATTATTTACACAAGGAAATCAAACATGTGAAAACTTTAACACATTTATTTTGCACAATGCCGAGAAATCTTTAAAGTGAAATGAAAAGCAATTGCATGTTGGTTCATTATATGGAAAGAGAGATGTTCTGGGTTTTTTACACTTAAATTCAATATTATTAAGTAAAATTTTGTAAATTTTAAGTCTTAAGAAAAACTAGTTAAAACAAAATTATATATTTTATCTAAATATTCATATATTCACTTATTACAATAAACTTGCATACACCTACCATCAGGAGTTTATTCAAGTTTTCCATATATATTTCTTATATTTTTCTAACAGAATTACAATCGTAACTTTCATTTCAGCTACAAATTGTCTTTTCAAATTTGCATACAAAACTTTGTATAAGAAATATTAAAAAAAGGCATTATGTTAAATCTTAAAACCTGTAAACGTTAACGGCAATGATATTCTTATATGACATATATAATTACAAATGCAACAATAAGTAATTTCATCAGAGCTCGCTACCATTTTTTTACATGAAAAATGTATAACTTGTAACTTTTGCATAACTTAAAACTTGTTTGCAGCAAACCTTAATGTAGGTGTAACTTTTTAATTAAATATTACTTGCACACATTAAGTTTAAAATTTCTACATCCATATGCATACAAATTATGATTTCTACCACGATAACAGGAACAAGTGTGAATATTTTAAGACTTTCATTAGTTTCTATGTAAAAAGTTATCAAATTTTAATTGGAACAGAGATGGAATTAAAGAGGAAAAAGTTCATCTTTAGAAATTTCAAAATAAAGCAGAAAATTAAAAATGGTATGAGCTTGCAATTGATCGAAATTTAAAGAAAGCTAGCAATAAATAATGCTATTTATTATTCTTGTATGGTAAATTCAGCAATATTAATCTTCATAATAGTCTCAGTTATAAAAGTAATCGTATGCAAAGAGCTATGCTACGTATGAGTGATGTAAATGTTAGTACAATGATATTCATAATACTCATACACCACAGATGCAGATGATAGCACAAGTCAACGCCAATGAATTAATAAATTATGACTTTAAAATAACCCCTAGACGGGTAATCTTCGTCGATTCGACGATCACTGTTGCTTTTTTTTAAATTTCTCTCTTATTTTTTACAATATTCTATTGCTTGCACTTGCAAAAAAGTCACAAAATCAAAAAATATTTTAATTTTTTTTAATTAAAATATTTAAAATGTCTGAATTATTAGATGATTTAATTGAAAATTGTGTAAATGCTCCTGCGTTTCAAAGACCGAAGAAAAATTTAAAGAAATTTTCGAGGAAGGTGTATTTTTACATGAGGAGGAGTACGACAACGATGACGATATTAAATCTGATTTGGGTGATGAAAATATTCGTGACTGAGAAATGCCATCACCCAATATAAGATATTGTTGAAGTCTTGAGTTATTGAAATTAATATATTTTTAATTAAAATAAAATTACTTATGTATAATTTTTTCCCTGCATGTGGTGCAAAATCGTCCAAAACTTGGCTTATTTGTGTAGGAGGTATAGGTGCCGGTTTTGAATTTATGTGACAAATATTAATTTTTCAAAAAAAAAATGTAATTTTGATTGGGGGTGCGAAAAGGGGTGAATCGATACAGTCCTTATTCATTCCTGACTCAAATTTTCATACGTACAACTTACGAAAAATTTGACTGCATTCAGTGTGCTTACAAAAAATGATATGTATGTAAGACTATGGGGGTGAGTTCGGTCCTATGTATGGGATGTACCAGAAGGGGTGTGTCAAGTAGTTAGGTTTTCTGAGGTTTCACCTCCTATCACAATATAAATTAACCGACTAATATTTCATTACCCCCCTTGCGTCCGTTTGGAAGTTATGGGGGGAAATATTATTATTGTGCCGATATAGTCCATATTCATTCCTGAGTCCCATTTTCTTTCAAAAAAGATGTTTGTAAGACTATGGGGGTGAGTTCGGTCATTTGTATGGGAGGTACGAGAAGGGGTATGGCGATGGTTTCGGTTTTCTTAGGGTTTGTCTAGTTTTGCAAGATAAATAAACTGACCAATTTCGAATATCCTACGATCGTCCGTTTGGAAGTTATAAAAGAAATATAATTTATCCAAAAATAGGTAATTTTGTATGGGAGGTACCAGAAGGGGTGTGGCTATTTTGCCCATTTACAATCCCATAAATTCGTTTTGAAAAATATTAATACCGGTAAATTTTCATACCGATCCGGTAAGGTCAGCCAGCAAGACAGACGAACATAGCTGAATCGTCTTAAAAAGTCCTGAAACGAATTTGGTCTTAAGATACCTGGGGTCTAACTCGTCTCCTTTAATGCGTTACAATTTTTTTCGTATCAAATGATATATACCCTCATCCCTAAGGGTAATGGTATAAAGAAGAAGAAAAAAAACGCTAAGTTTACAAATATTGTCCTTACGAAAAAATTAAAATGCAAAAGACTTATTGTTATACCTGTATGTGCGGAGCACAAATTCATACTTGTGCCTACTGTACAAAAAAATCATTTTTAGAATTTTGTTTCGTGTTAATTGATAAAATGAAGTGTATTATAAGTTTTTTTTTTAAATACGGAGTAGCCATGGCTATTTTATTTTATACTAATGTACTAGAGACCAAAAAAATTGGCTGAAGAGAAAAATGCTCGAAAATAAAGCAAATAGCTTTCAAAATATACAGTTTATGTATTTTCTTATTCTCAAGAGTCTATTATTGATTAAATGTGATGTGTCGTACTGACACGATAGATTTTTCCCTAAGAATTTCCAAGTAAAAAACGGATAGCCAAGTTTCCTAGTGTATATCTTTGTGCTGGAATCTGGTTCCACTCGCTATCATGTCCCTACCCGCTACGAACCTTACCAGTCTAAACCCGTTGTCTAACGTCTCGGTTTGCAGGCTGAATTTACCGATCGATGGACCAAGAACATCTACCCTTCCTATTTTTGCATAAAAGACTCCCAGAACAATTTTAAAGTCGTGGCCAGGGCAGCGGACGTGTGATTCCTCTAGGCGCTCGTAAAATGCATCTTTAATCTCACCGTCCTTATCTTCCGTCGATGCGTGAGCGCAAATCAGCTTGATAAAGCAATGTTTCGCCTTGATGCGGATTGCGGCTATTTGATCACTAACAGAATTGAATCGCAAACAAGATGTCTAAGTCTCTCCCCAACTACAAATCCATATCCCAATTCGTGCTTTTCGGCATGGCAGGTGTAATAATGTCGCAGTTTTCACGTCGCGAGCATCCTTGTCCTGTCAATCTCATCTCCTGGATGGCGGTGATGTCAGCCTTATATTTTTTGAGGACATCCGCCAGTTGGATAGTGGCACCTTCTCTATAGAGAGTCTGAACGTTCCAGGTGGTTTCCGTTTGTACTTTTTCTTTGTCGTGTTTTTATAGCCAGTAAAGGACCCGAATGCTAGTGACTAGCCTAACCATCAGGGTTCGTCGCTCACTATCAGCCGCTATTCATGATAACAAATATCACGAACACCGGTGCCCAGGTAACACCACGATGGAGGTTGTGAGTCGGCTTAAGATGCTTGATTCACTTTACATCCCCAACGGCACCCATCATCGAAATTACTATCGTTTTAAAGCAGTGACAAGCATGTCCTCAACGTATCGAAGGAGGCAAAATTTATCACAATAGTTCGCACTTCTTACGCTAGTTTCTTAAAATCATAATATTTATAACTTCACAAGTTTGAATTTAACTCCTCCTAATTGTATTACACCTTCATTTAAAATATTTACTATTGTTTTCATACAACCACATTGAACTTGAGGCTACTCATTTAATACATACGTTATTATATTTCGTCCCTCACATTTTAAATATATAAGACAACTAGTGGGCCCGGCAATGCTTCGCTATTGCATTTTAACTTGTAATATATTTCACATTTAGGTCTACAAAGTACTTTGAAAACGGTACTTAAGCTCGATAATGATATGTTGAGTTTATTAACTTATGTAACTAATTTCAAGCAACTCCTTAACATGAAAGTTAACAAATTAAGTGTTGTTGTTTTAAATTCTAAATATCATAGGCTCTATGACGATAGTAAAAAGTTCATCAGCAAAGTCATATCTTTTACAAGTCGGAAGCAGACATTCCGTTTAAGATCAAAATTCAATGTAGTAGCGGTAACCGTCTGTATACTAACTATCTCTTTTGGCGTAAAAAACACTTTTGACATGCCTTCTGCTCCTATTGACCGAAAATGGAAATTTCGTTTGAAGCTTTATGCCTTAGGCCATAAAATCCTCTTTCGCCATGTCTTCTTCTCACATGGATCAAGAATATTTCCGAATACTATCTTTGTATTGAACTCATATTACTATTCTATGAGATAATTCGGTCACCAACGTTTGGCTTTACAAAGTAATGATCTCACGCGCTGTATGGCATTTTACGCCGTCGTGTTGGAACCATTTCTCCTTCAAATAATGTGGACTGACATGATAAATAAAAAAAATCAATTGATCGTCCACTTGTTTTAAGTTCTTCTACCAGATGGATATATGAATATAGGCCAAGATATTTCCTCAGCATTTGCAGAGACCGAGTTGCTGAGAACGGCGTCGGTTCGATAAATTAGAGTCCCCTGTCACAGTTACGTCTACAGCGTTGATGGCTTCTTCACAAAGGGCAAACAGAACGCGCATTTTGAAAATAAATTTGCAAGATTTGTAAACGTTGTTCTTGTGTAGTCTTTACATGGTGATTTTTCAATGAAAGTCTATCACACTTCACACACCTCGCCTGAATGACGAATTGGTTGACCTAAAATTGCAACAAAAACGGTAAATGGGGTTTTGTTGGGTGTCAATTGTATTAAAAATCCACATGAATCAAAATCCTAGCTGATACTTTTTTTAAGATAAAAGGATTTTTCGTTTATTTACTCCGTTTTGCGCTTCTTTTGGAAGTGACGTTCGTTGCCCCATGATTATTGAAAGCGTACAGACTTCAGCTTTAAGACACTTCTATCAAAATTTAAGTTTTCTGCACTAAATTAAGCTTTACCAGCGCGAGCTAGGAATTGATATTACACACAAAGTTTATTGGTGACATTTTCTAACAATTCATCGTAGATTTGGTTACAATTTTTGCGAATAAAAAAACTGGCCCACCTTACTGATCATATCTCTAGGCGAACTGCAATATACTGTGGAATTTTGACCGTTATAACTGTTTATTTTAAAAGGGGTATGGTACATCCCGCTTCCACTCTTACTGTAATTTATACTGCAACAACAACATATGTAACAAATCTCATCTTCATACCTCTAATAGTTCATGAGATATAGCCCTTTTTATTTTCATATTGTATGGGCGGTGCCACGCCCCTTTATCCAATCACAACCAAATATAGCCAGGGACTAGCTACAGGTCATCAGTACCACTTGGTAAAATTTTCGTATCAATCTGTCTATTGGGAAAGCCTGCAGAGCGGTTTTGAAAAGGGGGCGTGGCACCCCCCACTTCCACGCTGGCTGTAATTAATACTGCTCCAACAACATATATACCAAATCTCATCTTCATACCTCTGATAGTTCGTGAGATATAGCCCTTTTGATTTTCAAGTTGTATCAGCGGTGCCACGCCCCTTTATCCAATCACAATCTATTATAGCCAGGGACTATCAACAGGTCAACAGTACCATTTGGTAAAATTTTCGTATCAATCGGTCTATTAGAAAAGCCGTTAGAGCGATTTTTGAAAAGGGGGCGTGGCACCGCCCACTTCCACCTTGGCTGTAATTAATACTGCTCTAACAACATATATACCAAATCTCATCTTCATACCTCTGATAGTTCATGAGATACAGCCCTTTTGATTTTCAAGTTGTATGGGCGGTGCCACGCCCCTTTGTCCAATTGGACCGAATTGTAAATATGAACCACCCGGGGCGCCACCCAAACGCATACAAAAAAAATTATGCAAATCGGTCCAGCCGTTCGTGAGTTATGGAGTCACAACACACTTGCAACAATTTTTTATATATATAGATTGTATTTCTTGCAGCCACCTTTCACATACAGCCAACTACCAATTCCAATTTATTCTTATGCATATATGTACGTATGTATGTTTGCGTGTGTTACCACACATTTGTCTGCAAATGCATTTGTATCTTTTGCGATCCCATAAAAGATAAAAGTTTTCCTCATTGTGGTTATGTGCGTGGAAACTGTTGTGCTTCACTAGACATTTTCAGCAAATTTTCGTTCTTTCTCTTTAGGGGTAAAGTTCAGTGGTATGTTACAAACATTAGCTGACATGAAAACCCCATTTAAATGTATAGTTATGTATTAAACAAATAGTTTGTTACTGTCTGCAAATAACAAAGTAAGAAATATGGTTAGTTTATGATAGCACAAAAATATAATAGAAATGCAAACTGGAATATTACGATGTACGTAATAACGCCTATAGCTATGGCAGTGGCTGTTATAACTTAGAGTGTTTGATTAGCGAGATATTTGTGGCAATGTATGAATTTTACATATTTCGACGGAGAGGTGTGCATTTTAGTCGAAATCTACACTTAAACGACTTAGTTATGCAACTTAGGTGACCAGTAGTTATTTGAACTCTAGAAATAGAATAAAAAAATTCAATTCAATTCAATTATTTCTGGGCAACACCCATAAATATGTCCTGTATTATTACACAGTGCAACAGTGAAAAAAATACAAAAACGGGATAGTATAGGTTCGATTCTACTATCGAAGGGTAATAAAACCCTATACTCAGTTTGGCGAGATTGGTGACCAATTTTTATTTATGGGCCCCTAAAGATTCTCAAAATCAGTGAGCCCCATGCAAAAAGGTGTGATCAGTTTTTGTCCAACAGCTAACTCACACTTCGTGATAGCGCTAAACTGTATTCGGCAATAATGTAGCTGGGAGTTTTACGCACTAACTTTATTAACAAATTATGTCAAAAAGGTTGGTTATTCCTGTCCTTTTTCAAAAAAAATTGAAGAAGAATTTATTATTTTTTCACTTTTTTGAGCATTACTTTGAGGGAGTCCAAATTTTCCTCTAACACTGTTCACCAAAATTGTAGCCCTGGTAAAGATAAACAACTTTCGTGAACATATCAATCCAATCTGAAAGTGTCTAGGCAACCTAAATAGCTCATAAAGTCCACGTTGATACCGGTTTTTCAAACCTTTACGCATTTAAAAGCCAGTAACGGGGTTGAATATTAACCAATTTGAAGTTTCTCAGCTGTTTTATAAAGAAGAGACTACGGCCTTTCCAATGGTATATATAGTTATATTGATAACTTGTCATATCTGTCTGTTTTTTGCCTCGAAATTTCAAACATTTGTGACTTTTTCACTATTTTTTAAGTTTGAGGAAGTTTGTAGCCACTATTTTATAAGGACACCCTAATATTTACTATTTTATTCAGAAAGTGCACACTATCACGAGTTAAACGCATATTTGTTTGTAAAAATCGGTTAACAAATAGTTTAGTTATTCATGTCTTCCGAAGGACGCAACTTTCGTACCCTATGATAAAATCAAAGTTGAAGTAATGAACAACAACACAAAAACAATGCTTCTTCTTCAACTCTTTGATTTTAGTATAGGATATGAAAGTTGCGTCCCTCGGAAAACATGTATAACTTAACTATTTGTTAACCGATTTTTACAAAAAAATATGCGTTTAACTCTTGATAGCGTGCACTTTCTGAATAAAGTAGTAAACACTAGGGTGTCCTTATAAAATAGTGGCTACAAACTTCGTCAAACTTAAAAAATAGTGAAAAAGTCACAAAAGTTTGAAATTTCGAGGCAAATAACAGACATTTATGATAAGTTATCAATAGAACTATATATACCATTGGAAAGGCCGTAGTCTCTTCTTTATAAAACAGCTGAGAAACTTCAAATTGGTTGATATTCAACCACGTTACTGGCTTTTAAGTGCGTAAAGGTTCGAAAAACCGGTATCAACGTGGACTTTATGAGCTATTTAGGTTGCCTAGACACGTTCAGATTGGATTGATATGTTCACGAAAGTTGTTTATCTTTACCAGGGCTACAATTTTGGCGAACAGTGTTAGAGGAAAATTTGGACTCCCTCAAAGTAATGCTCAAAAAAGTGAAAAAATAATAAATTCTTCTTCAATTTTTTTTTAAAAAGGGCAGGAATAACCAACCTTTTTGACATAATTTGTTAATAAAGTTAGTGCGCAAAACTCCCAGCTACATTATTGCCGAATACAGTTTAGCGCTATCACGAAGTGTGAGTTAGCTGTTGGACAAAAACTGATCACACCTTTTTGCATGGGGCTCACTGATTTTGAGAATCTTTAGGGGCCCATAAATAAAAATTGGTCACCAATCTCGCCAAACTGAATATAGGGTTTTATTACCCTTCGATAGTAGAATCGAACCTATACTATCCCGTTTATGTATTTTTCAAAAAGTCGTCATTTGTTGCATAGTGTTATCTGTTACTATTGCTTTTCACTCCTGTATTTTTGATTCATAACTATGAATTATTTGTATCTATGTCAAAATAACAGCCTAGACTATGGTCACATTGATAATAATTTACTGTTTCGTGATTGAGATTATAGCGTTCTGTTTGTGCTATGGTTAGGCTTATGCTGTTAGCTTGGGGCTTAACAAACACATCACTCATAACTAATTATTTGTGTGTTCACAGCAAAGAGATAAAAGTATATTACGATTGATACGATGCAGAAGCATCGAATGTATAATAATGATACAAAATTGTATTGTTGTATAGCGTGGCATGGATAACGTTTCATAAATTGTTTCAATAATTATAGCTCAATTGAAATGAATTGCATGTGTGTGTGCGTGTTGGCGTAAAATATGATAGGTAGGTATTAAGTTTTGGTAATTAGGATTTACTAGGATAAAATGCTGACAAGAAGGCCTATAATATTTCCTTGTTACGCCAGTGAAATTTTGAAGAAAGAAATTATCAAGTTTTTTGGTCGATAGGCATACAATTTTCAAGTAAACAAATTTTTCAATAAACAAATATTTATATTGAAGGAACCGATAGAGGGGGATGGTTAGTAAAAAGTTCTCTAATACATTACTAAATACAATGTTTGAGTATAATTTCATTAAGCGTAATGATTACACGAATTATAAAGTAGACGAATTATGGAAGGTACCAGAAGGATAGTGGCTAGACTTTAAATTTTTTCTCTCAAACTTTATCGAGATATAAATTAACTATGTACAGAAATTGGACAAGATTTTGTTGGGTGTGTTGATATTATTTTTAAAGTGGGCGGAATGGTACATTTATATGGGAGGTACCAGAAGGGACATGGCTAGTATTCCAAATTTTCCTTCAAAAGTGTATCCAATTATAGCTTTATAAAATACAGAATTTGGGCACGATCGCGTTGGGTATATTAATATCATTAATACTTGTATTATAAAGTAAGCGGAATGGAAAATTTGAATAGGCCAAAGAAACCTAGGGTCTAAGATAACTCTTTTATGTGTTACACTTTTGGATCGTGCCAAATGATATATAACCTCATAAACGTAGGGGTGAGGTTGTACAAATACAGCTATCTCGTTTTTGGTTGTAACAACTTTTACAAATGCTTTGTGCAATATTTACTATTTTAGGCGGAAAAGTATGTGAGTCCAGCCAAATGACATATTTTGCCACACTACGCTCAGCTGAAGAGGTAATTGTCTGCGTTGTGCAGTGGGCATTAAAATATGGACTTAGAGCCTATGCTAGTTAAGCCAGCAATATATTGAATGGATGTTTATCAAGGTATACAAAAACAACAGAAAGTTGATGTAAAATTGCTTAAAGGCTTTCTCAATATCATATTAGGGTAATTATCTACACTCTCGCTCAATCCGTCTCATATACAGCAGATGTATAGTGCCAGACATAATTTATTTAAACAAAATTCAAAGCAAATTCTTTGTATGCGTATGCTTTGTCACAAAGTGCAAACAAAAAATTGCTGGTATAAGATTTTATTACTCGTAATTGCAATTCACTATCGGCAACACAAATTAACACCTGATTGCTTTAAAGTTTTTATGAGAATCGACCAGAAAAGCAGACAGAGTGGAATTTGAGAAAATACAAATGATTTGTATAACCCAAGCTTCGAGCAGCGGAAAATAATTGTAGGTAGGTAGGTGTGTATCATTGTGAACCGCAAGAAAACGCCGTATAAATTAAAGCTTGGCAGCATTTAATGACCACAGATTTGATTGTCAGGCTTTGGCATTAACGTAAACTGATAATCAAATGAAATGGATTGCATTAAGGTCTACATCAACATGAATTTTTGAGTAGTAAGGAAACCATATTATGCTGTAGAAGATATGCTAAAGCTAATATTATTTAAAGATGAGTATATAAATTAAGCTACCATTTAATTTTTATTTCAATTTCACCAATAGTTTCCTGTAATACAACTAAGGCCATCGCCCTAAGGTAAACAAACATTTCCTTCACATATAAAACCAAAATACCAAAGAAATCCTACATTTAATTTAACCACAACACAAAATTTCCGAAGACCAACTACTTCCTCTGCTATCGAATGAAATCGTCGAAAGAAAACTTTCAAAAATCTACAAAAGTTTTTAGTGCAAAACACTTTGGCGTTTTTAATATTCCGTTTTGTCCGGAAGGAAGCGAATAGTGCAACTAATTTCATATTAGCAAACATGCATGCGAAAGTGTCCGGATATGTGCTTCCAGTGCTGACGGCTAAGCGGATGATGTTGGGTTTTTAGTTTTTAGAAGCTGTTGTGTTACTACTTTATAATTAATAACTTGCAATGAACAGGAATTGCAATATCTTTGGCGTGTATTGGGTGACAACTTGAGAGGAACAACAAAAGTGGGGCTGGGTAAATTACTTGCTAAAGATTACTTTGGTAAAGTATAATCTTTTAATGTTATTCACAATATTTCATAGAATACATATTACAGACTAACCATGAAGAACTTTTGATGTTTAAATAAATGTGAAGATTTAAAAGATGTTATGTTTCCAACGATGCGTCTTAGAAAGTATATTGACAGAAGTTACAGAAACTTAACATAACGGCTCTCTTAGTGGCAAAAATAAATACAATTATTATGAAAACACTAAGAACATAACAAACAAAAAACAAAACAATAACACCCACAAATTTTGACGACCCCTGCAAACATTGTAAGGACGAAGATTTAAGGACATTCAAGTGGAAAGTCCGAACTCTCTTTAGTTATGGTGCCTCTATCCAATTGGCGGGTGTCCTCGACAAATAAATGGCTGACCGCCATATAGGAAATAAGATGGACGGGACAGGGGTGCCCACGATGAAAGAACTGTGACATCTTTTACATCTGCCATGCAGAAAGATTATAATTTGGATATGCATTAGAGTGGCCATAGTGGAAATTTTTTTGAAAAGTTAAATTTTTCGCACTGAAAAATATGAGGTTGGGGATAAAAATAATTATGCATATTTTTTTTTTTTTTTTTTTTGGTTCCGAGTGGTGCCGTGACATAACCCCACACGGACATAAGCCCCAAAATCGTTTTGGCCAACTTGGCGGACATAACCCCCAATTTCATTGGGGATTATGTCCGACACTAATCTGCGGACATAAGCCCCAATGGGGATTATGACCGAATTTGTTGTTGTTTTTAGTATTTCAACATATGGAGAGAACAATTTTAAATATTGCTATTGTAGCGAGGGACGAATGCGCTGGGGGGCACGCCCCCCACCGCATCCGCCGTAGCTAGTCTCGTTGCATACTTAATCTGTCTCACTGCAGCACGAGACGAATGCGGTGGGGGGCACGCCCCCCGCCGCATACGCCGTAGTTAGTCTCGTTGCGTACTTAATCTGTCTCACTGTAGCACGAGACGAATGCGGTGGGGGGCACGCCCCCCGCCGCATACGTCGTAGTTTGTTAGTTACTTAAAAAGTCACTCTTTTTTTAGGGGGTGGGCGTCCGCCCACCCCCATTTCATCAACTTCATCAACCTTTTTCATTACTTTTAGTCGCAAAATTAGTTTGGGTGTTATGTCCGTTATATTTGTTGGGGCTTATGTCCGTTATGCCCCGCGGACATAATCCCAAATGCAAATTGGGGGTTATGTCCGCAGAGCGTGGCGGACATAAGCCCCAAAATCGTGTTGGGGATTATGTCCGTGGGGGTTATGTCCGGGCACCGTTCCGAGTACCTCCGGGTTGAGCCCAAACTTTTATTACATTACCCATTTAGGCTAAAGTGCAGAATATGGGGCGGGAGCCCGATTAAAAACCAAAAATATGCCATTGTCTTCATCTTGGCCCCCAAACATCGGAATGGTAGGTCAAAGTTGGCGCTCAGGCCCATGGGGCCCGGGGGGTCAAAAAAGGGGCCCCTTTCGGTTCTATGATGACCCCCCAGGTGCGGGTACTCAAGTGAAAGATATTTTCGAGACGAATCTAACGATGTCATTTTTAGGTTCCTACGGGTCTCCTGGACCGAGTTAGAGCCATTTCCGGGATATACCAAGAAAAAAAAATTATTTTTAACTAAATTTAAAAAATTTTAAAAAAATTTTAGCGTGCGGCGCTACTAAACCCAACATAGGTGTACCGTCATTTCGCCCAATGTCATTTCGCCCAAAAACAACCATGACATATCGCCCAAAACATGTCATTTCGACCACAAACCTAACTACAACATGACATATCGCCCAAATGCTATGACAGAAGACCCAACTCAATTTTTTTTGGGCGAAATGTCAGACTCATGACGACGGCACACCCTGCTGCATACGTCGCAGTCAGTCTTGTACTCTCTCTCTCGGTGAGGGGCACTCCCTCGCCGCATACGTCGTAGTCAGACTCGCTACTCTCTCTCTTTCTCTGGCATTATTAAAACACGAATGCGGTGGGGGGCACGCCCCCCTAAGGCGGGGGCAAGAGTACAAGACTGACTGCGACGTATGCAGCAGCGCGTGCCGTCGTCATAAGTCAGACATTTCTCCCAAAAAAATTGAGTTGGGTCTTATGTCATAGCATTTGGGCGATATGTCATTTTGTAGTTAGGTTTTTGGTCGAAATGACATATTTTGGGCGATATGTCATGGATGTTTTTGGGCGAAATGACATTGGGCGAAATGACGGTACACCTATGTTGGGTTTAGTAGCGCCGCACGCAAAATTTTTTTTAAATTTTTTTAAATTTAGTTAAAAATAATTTTTTTTCTTGGTATATCACGGAAATGGCTCTAACTCGGTCCAGGAGACCCGTAGGAACCTAAAAATAACATCGTTGGATTCGTCTCGAAAATATCTTTCACTTGAGTACCCGCACCTGGGGGGTCATCATAGAACCGAAAGGGGCCCCTTTTTTGACCCCCCGGGCCCCATGGGCCTGAGCGCCAACTTTGACCTACCATTCCGATGTTTGGGGGCCAAGATGAAGACAATGGCATATTTTTGGTTTTTAATCGGGCTCCCGCCCCATATTCTGCACTTCAGCCTAAATGGGTAATATAATAAAAGTTTGGGCTCAACCCGGAGGTACTCGGAATCAAAAAAAATAAAAAAAAAAATATGCATAATTATTTTTATCCCCAACCTCATATTTTTCAGTGCGAAAACTTTTGGATTTCACATTTTTAATTTTTTCTATATAACGCTATGGCCAGTCTAATATGCATTCATAGTCGGCAAGAGACTTCGACGTCGATTTAACCCTGTAAGTGACCGAATAGCCCCTATTCGCATCAAGGCGAAATATTTTTTATATTACACTGATTTGTGTGGACGCTCCAACAAAAAACAAAGACGAGGACATTAAATATGTATTCTACAAGCGCCCGGAGAAAATATTTGGCAGCTTCCTGCGCATGACAATACAATTCCTCTGGAAGATTTAAATGCATAAATAGGACAAGAAAATGCTCAAGCGTTATGGACGTGCGTGTAATGCGAATATTGACTCGGATCAGCAGCTATTCGCAGCCAATAAAGAACTGCTAAAAACGATAGATACGAAACGAAAAGGCAAACCACAAACCTGTATACCGCTGAGATAGCCAATTCCTACTGCAACCAGCTCTATGACTCTAATCGACACGAAGTCTTCAGTGAAGATAGGCAAAAATCTAACAAAACCAGTTTCTAACAAGCGAGGCTTCATTCTGCCCGATAGGCTGTCATGCGGTCTCATAAATTTCCCAATGTATATGATCATGCGTAAAGCTGCAATAAACACGACTTATTTAAAAAAACCAGAGACCGTAACTGTTATAAGTTTTATTTATAAAAGTCCCTCTGTAAGAGTTATTTTCTGATTTTTATTTTATCTCTCCGAACATAAGACTTATTTTTGATTTATATTTTAAAAGTCCCAAAATAACAATTATTTCTGATTTATATTTATCGCTCAGAAATAAGAGTTATTTTTGATTTCTATTTTAAAAGTCCCACAATAATAATTATTGAAGACTTTTTGAAATAGAAATCAAAAATAAAAATCATTCAATGAGTTTTTCAAATCAAAATCGAAAATAAAAATCAGCCTGAGACTTATATTTTTTCTGATGAAATATAAAACTCACTTGAAGACTTTTAATTTTTATTTGTTCAAATAAAAGTCTTTTGGTTCAATCGGTATGCAAACAATATTTATATTCTGGCCAAAATAATTACAATTGTGGGACGTTCGGACCATATTAAACTCATAGCTACACAATGCAACGAAAAAACGATGTTTTTTACCATCACCCTTAGGGATGAAGGTATATGTATATAATTTGTTACAAATAAAAGTTTAACGCATTAAAGGAAACGTGTTAGACACCAAGTATCTTAAGATCAAATTGTTTCAAGACTTCTTAAGACCATTGAGCCATGTCTGTTTGGCTAGCTGGATAGGTCGTGGGCAGGATAACTCGAGTAAACTTTAACTGATCATTATGAAAATGTGCCAGCATTTTTTAGTTAAGTAGACAAACCCATAGATGACCGAATCATTTGACACACTCCTTCTTGTACCTCCCATATGAATGACCAAATTTGTTCCTTAGTTCTACAGGCATATTTTTTCTGTTATTAGAGTGAATTGTGTCAAATTTTGGACAAGGTAGTTGAATAATGGTTGAATATAAACCTATTTTGAATTTTTCTGTGTATTTGGAAAGGAGAGACTATGGCCTTTCCAAATCTATATATATGTATGTAACTTGTCATAAACTTTTGGTTTTTTTTTTTAATTTTGAAGAAGTTTTTAGCCAAAACTTTTTTGCATTATCCTAATGTTTATTATATTGTTCAGAAGGTGCACACTAAGGTGGGTCGCACTTCATACAAATAAAAAAAGTATTGCCGGTCACCCCCTAGAATGAAAGATAATTTAAAAACGAATTGTGTTTTTTGTTTTCTGTTTCTCCATTTATAGTCCGATCTTAATTTGTGACATATCAATGTTTTTGGACTGACAACAGCTACATTTTCTTCTCTGATCACTTTTGACTCCAACGTCTAGTTCTAGAAGTTTCTACCGGAATCTCGGTTTTTACCCCCCTAAGTCAAATTTTTTTTGCAACGTTAAAAATTTTTTTTAAATTCCATGATATTTTCTTGTTTACCGTATATATTTTTATTCATAAACAAAAAAGTTACAGAGGTTTAAAAAATAAAATACCGACATTCCGGTAGAAACTTCTAGAATTTGACGTCGGAGTCAAAAGTGATCAGAGAAGAAAATGTAGCTGTTGTCAGTCCGAGAACATTGATATGTCACACATTACAATCGGACTATAAATGGAGACACAGAAAACAAAAAACCCAATGCGCGGGGTCAAGAGGCGTGGCAAAAAAATAAAAATTTGTTTTGAACTCGTTTTTAAATTACATTTGGTCGGAGAATAAATGCGATCTAACCCAAAAAAATGTAAAAAAGATCCCTCTAGCGTTAAAAATAAATGTCAAAAATGAATTCCTTGACCCCAAAAACAGTAAGATACCTGTGATATCATTTAAGATTTTTGTTTAAATTAACAAGAATCCCATTCAAATTGACCCAATGCCCAGAAATAGTTAATTTCTATACATGAATACTTTTTGAAAGTATATTTAGCTCACTAGCAATTTCTTCACTTGACTGCAACTTTACCACCGATTTGTTTTATATATAAAATCCCTTCTATAAATTAACAAACACAATCGGACGGACAATCGGATGGAAACTGTATGTGCATGGATATAGCTGTACTAAGTATGTTTGTATTAAAGTGTTGTTTTGGAACAAAAGACAATATTATGCAATACAAATGATTCTTGGTTGAATAAAGAATCAGCTTCAAAGGACAAGAGTTCTATAAAGATTTCTACAGTACCTCTGAGCATTCCAATGAAGCTATGATGCTCTTGTGAAACGATCCTTTGGGATTAACGCGAATAACGTCTTCAAGCTGAAATACCGGCAAATACTTAGGATTGATAAAGCATGCATTTGGTTGCATTTGCGAACTTGTAAAACGGTGTTGCGTGAGATGGTACACACCTGCAAATTAGATAATTTTTTTCGAGGTTAAACAATTTTGCACCCTTTTTTGCCATGTTTAACTCACAGTTCGCGAACTATAAGTGAACACTTAGTCCAATTATTTTTAGCTAAACTTGCTCGTCTCGTTGAGCTGATCAAAATCATATATACATTTCTTTTATTACAAAAAACAATAATGACGATATCAGCAAAAGATTTTTATTTCAGGCCTGAAGAAATAAAAATCATTAGGTGAGTTTTAAATTTTGTTTTGAAAAATATAAGTCTTTGATTGATTTTTATTTTTCGTTTGGCAAAATAAAACTCACTTCATAATTTTTATTTCAAAAAGTTTTCAATAACTCTTATTCAAAGACTCAAAAAATTAAAATCAACAATAACTCTTATTTATTGAGGGATAGAATATAAATCAAAAATAACTCTTATTTGATGAGCGATATAATAAAAATCAAAAATAAGTGTTATTTGGGACTTTTATAATAAAAATCACAAAATAAAAGTTTATTGCGAAATTCTACAGAGGGAGTAAAAACCCATGTAATGGTGTACTTTAAATAATTTTAGCACATTTCCTTCACATTGATTTTTTTAGTTGTAAAATCGATCAATAACAGTTATTTTCGGTCCCTGAAAAAAACTCAATTTCCCTTTACACCCCATTAATTAGGTATAGGATAGCTTCTCGCACTCAATTAACACGCTCTCTATTTTTGGATTCACAACTAACGGCAACTACTTGTATATCAACGAATGCGAATGTCACTGTTTGAGAAGCTTTTACTAGACATGCCGATTGACTCGAAACTTATACTGCAAAGTTGCTGTCGACAACATCGAGGGTGCGGCAATAAAAGAATTTGTTTTAGATGACTGAAGCCAGGTGTTGAACCTGCGATCTTCCGCATGGTAGTAGCGTGTTCTTAACATCATGCCACGGCCTGTCCCACTAATACCATCTTTAATAAAAGTCATACACTGATCTAGTATACGGAAGATATTTCATCGACTTTTTCAAGCACGATTTTATCAATATAGTGA
The DNA here is from genome assembly GCA_964034835.1 of Muscina levida. Lineage (NCBI taxonomy): Eukaryota > Metazoa > Arthropoda > Insecta > Diptera > Muscidae > Muscina > Muscina levida. The sequence goes on from OZ035881.1 coordinate 25,545,409, forward strand.
TAAAACGGGACAGTCAAGTTATTTTTTTCAACAAACTACTATTTGAGCCACTGCGTGAATGTTGACAACTGTAACCTATGAATGATAGGTAAATTAAATAAAAATAATAACAGGGTTAAAATCAAGAGACGAATGTTGATCACATAACGTTGCTAATATATGCTGTTGCAACATTTTGGTACCAAAGCTCACTCCGAACTAACACAAATTTAACTGTGCCTAACACTTGTCCTTACTGTCTTTCTGTAAGGCGCATAATCTTTGGTAATCAGGAGATAAATCTCTTCGAAAAATACACTTCGAAAAATAATGCACGGAGCATAAAGAGTATCGTCGTTATATAAACCGTGACCGGCTTAATGACATCGACGCAGTCAAGCGCATCCAAATGGACAGAGTAATGTTGTACGAATGGATGAAATTGCTACAGCTCGAAAAGTCAATAAACTTGATGGTAATTAACTCGATGGTTTGCGCCATTGGTCATTGGATGGACCAGTTTAAGCAGCTGTTGTTCAAACTTGGTGGAACTTCATGTGGCAATTAATTGATAAATATCTGCAGTTTATTTTTTTTTAATAGGAAAACTTTGTACATAGCAAAATGCAGTTTCTTTCTAGAAACGTAAAATTTTTATATATTGTAAGCTACCATAATTATGACGTAATTAAATAGCATTTTAACTTCTTAAGTCTTATCCTATATTACCACTAGTAAATCGAAAATTCGTCAGTATTGTCATTTCATTCATCCTCCATTTTACGCCTTTCACATCGTGTTTGATTACTACAATGCCAATGCCAGGTATTTAAATTGTAAAATATCCATTTCTTTGGCTGTTTCTTGCAATACGAGTACATAAATATAATCGACACTCCGAACATCATGCATATGTCCTCTTAATGCATCGAGGTCTTATATTAAGCTCTCCCTTGTATGTAATTAATTCATTCAAACATGTTGCATGTTCTACATTCACCTACAAACAAAACGCAATGCATACATTTGTACGAGTACTCCAGGGACATGGAGCATCTTTGCAAAATATTACCATCGCATAAAAGTCACGCTCAAAAACAACATGTTGCCGCAACGATTGTGGCAACCGAATTGGTTGCAACAGTAAGCAACATCATCAATTCCCTGTCATACCACCGCACGAACAGGCAACATATTTATATGTAAAGTTACTTCAACAATATCTTCCGTATTCGAGTATTGCATACTTGAAGGCAATATTAAGCTCTGCAGCTGCCATACTGAAGAAATCAGCATTATAACCAATACAACTACATAAAACACCTTGCTTGCACTACTACACCACAGGAATATGAAAGGTATCTTTGATACCAAATATTCAGTGTTCAATATTTTATATGTTGCATGCTACTGTATGGAGGCAAAAGAGAATTAAGTTCGACAAATGTATTTAACAAAAGGTGAGTAATGTAGATCATTATGTAAAGTGTACAAAAAGAAGGAAACAAAAGGCGCTTACAAGTAGGAAATATGTTATTAACCAATAAATTTCCCCATGATATTGCTGCTTTCGGTGGAGAGGAATGCAACAATTTAATATAGAGCTTAAGTCAGGGATGCTTGCTGGCTGGGAAAGCAATTAGCATTAATAAAATCACATGCGGAATGTGAGGCAGATACAAAGGAGTTGTACTCGTATTAATAAAAACGTATTTACCCACCAAAGACATTCTTGTTAAGTATACAAAAATTATGCATTGCAAGATGTGAATAACTATAATAACCCTATTGAATTTAACATTACTACTCGACTAATGGGAACGTCACTGTTTGAGAAGCTTTTATTAGACATGCCGATTATCTCGACACTTATACTGCGACGATGCTATCGACAACATCGTGGGGACCGGCTATGAAAGAAAAATGTAGATGACTGGAGGCGGGAATCCAACCCACGATCTCCCGCATGGTAGTCGCGTCTTCTAACCACTATGCCACGACCGGTCCCAGGTGTCATAACCATAAGAAAATTTATATTTTTGCATAAAGTTAACCCTGCTATTATGTTGGGGTCATTTGATGACCCAAATCGAATTTAACGTTATTTTATTTCTTACTGGTATGATATTTTTAAAAGTTCTTACTGGTCAGTGCATAATTTTTTGAAATACATCGAATTTAATAAATTTCAACCAAATTTTAGGCTTTGAAAATTTGTTATTGTTAGTGTACACACATATTATGTTGGGGTCATATTATGACCCCTATGTATTTAGTAAGGCTGATAATAAATATTATTTTGAACAACTGCATTAGATGTCATTTTTTTCTTATTTTTTCCCCGCTATTTTTGCGTCTGTCTTTCACATGTAGAAAGATGTAGAAAGAGAGTCAAAGTTTGAATGCACATCAAATGATGACTCGATGCTAAAATAGAATAAACCAGATACCCTTAGTGCATAGTTACCGTGTGGAACACATAATTGTTGTCAAGGAACTTACACTAATTTACATTAGTAAGTGACAGCCTGGCGCCAGGCGAGGCCGGCAATAATCGTATTTTTACACAGACACGATCGGCAATTCACAACTACGCGATCATTATATTAGTGCATTCTTGAGTGACTTTGAAGATGAAGCAAATGATTATGGTGATGTTAATTTAAACTTGAGGAATACGAATGTCTATCTTCAGAACAGTCTATTTCCAGTGAAGTGGAAGCCGTAACTGCATTGATTACAACCAATGACGCGGTATTTTATGATAAAGATCGGCTGATAAAATGGACAACCATACCAGCTTTAGATTGTCTGAGACGTTCAGAAAGTGAAAATATTCTTCATACTAAACCTTGAGTGACTTCTTATGCTATTCATCGTATTTCGGAATTCGTGATACATTTGATTTATGCCTTACAACAGCTATGAAAAAGGACATGTTTTCGAAAGTTTTCAAGCAATAGATGATATTGAGTTCGATGCTTACCTAGGGCATCTTATACTTATAGGTATTTTTTACACTATATGATTTTTATTATAATTACATAACAACATTTTTTATTTTAGGAGTTTTCCGCTTTTACGGACCGCTTTATCAATATTTCTCGTGTATTAGCATTTGACGATAGGCAACGAAGAAGATCAGAACAAAGAGAGATTAACTTGCTCCTATTCGTAATTTTTATGAGCAATGGACTCAAAATTTGCAATTGCTTTACGTTCCAAATTCGAACATAATGGTTGACGAACAGCTCATTCCTTTCCGAGGTAGATGCCCCTTCAAAGTATACATGCCAAACAAACCTGGAAAATATAGCATGGATAGCAGCGGATTTTGACACAGCGTTTGGTTTGGAGTTTCTAATTTACTTGGCCAAAGAGGGAGACATTGGTGAACGGAACCAAAGCGAACGGGTTGTTCTTGACTTAGTATCTTCATATTGTGGAAGAAATGTAACTACCGATAATTTTTTTACGAGCCATAATCTTGCCCTAGAATTGCTAAAGCAAAAAATTACTATTGTTGGAACAGTAAGAAACATAAACGTTTTTTGCCATTTCATGGAACAGCACAACAATTACGTAAGCTTCCTATTTACTCGACCAATTTTTTTTTCATGGGAAAGAAACTGTTGTTATGTATGTGTCACAAAAATACAGAATGGTTTATTTGATTAGCACATTGCATCATAATAGCAATATTTTGGATGATCATCCAAAAAAAAATCCCTGCAATAATTGAATTCTACAACTCGACAAAAGGCGGAGTCGACACACTGGACCAAATGGTTCGAACATATTCATGTAAAAGAAAAACCAATCGGTGGCCAGTTGCTCTATTTTCTAAGATACTTGATATTTCTGCTCTCAATGCTTTTATAATGTTTACCGAAATTAATCCTCAGTGGCATGAAAATAAACTTCACAAACATATGCGATTGTTTGTTGAGAGCAACTCGGCGAAGGCTTAGCTAAAGATCACATTAAATGGCGTAGTAGACTTCCTCGCTCAGAAACCTTTGCATCATTAGTCAAAAGAATTCGAGCAGAGGACAGTGCATCGTTCGTTCCATACGTTCGCCTTCTCCAAAACATTTATCCAAAACGAACGTAAAAGGTGCAAATTTTGCCCGTCGAAGAAGAAAAAAAACCTTTACGGAGTATACAACTTGCAAAAAACCTGTTTGTCCATCACACCGACACACAATTTCTGTAACAACAACTTATTGTAATGATCACAAGCCTTAAATATTGTTTTTTATTATATAAATTTAAATTTTCCCAAAAAAAATATATGGGGTCATAATATGACCCCAACATAACAGGTGTGATTTTTTTCTAACATAGTAGCAGGGTTAATAGCGTAATCTAAAAACTGACTATCGCCTTATCTAAGGCCTCACTTGGTAGGAAAGAGCTCCGCCAGATTTTTGCCAATTTTCATCAAAACTGCATGCGCCTCAGTGTCATTTATCAAAGTCGTGTCATCTTTGCGGAGATACCACACTAATCTATAGCACCTAATGTTTTCTGTCGTATCAGACAGTCGAATGTATCTTTGTAACATTTAAAGAGATTTTAACTGTCTAACTGTTTTTATTGGGTCTTCTCCAGGATTCTTTAAGATGGGCTGAGTAAAAGGCTGATACCGCGATAGTTGGTGCACTCTGTTGGTTCGCCCTACTTAAGCATTACGCATGTACTTCTTTAGTCAAATCGCTATTAGAAGCAAGTGCATGCACCTTGCCAGCTCATCACTTCCGTCCTTAAAAATGTCTGCAAGTAGTCCATCGGCACGGTGGTGGATAATCTACATCATCGTCTATGATTGACGTGATTTCGTCATTTATGTTGTCCATGTTTGCCGCACACTTTGCGGGTCCCTGACCAGATTTCCATCTCTGTCCTTACAGGTGGGGATCCCAGTTCCAAAAACTTTGCTTTTATTTTGTGGCAGACGTTTCGGGCTTCACCTCTATCTTAGTACTTTTCGATACCCTCGCTCTCTCCGTCCCTTCCATAGATGCGTTTGCCGCCTATTGGTTATTCATAACCCAGTACTGTAGTGTTTATAGAATTCGCAATATATTGCCACAAAGTGTAGGGAACATCAGAATTAGGAGTATTTGTTTGCAGTAATTAAGAGATATTCTTATGCGGAAATCTCTCCGCAACAAACAATCCCATATAAAGAACGATCAATAAAGAAATGATTAAGGGCTCAATATTTATTGAGAATGCAAGATATTCTCAATTTTTGCCACATTTACATGCTGCGTTCGATCTTGACTAATGATTTACAAGAATTCATGGATTATATAGATTGTGGACCTTTTCAATAGGCTGTGGGCCACAGATCCCTTCTCTCTAGAGATGCCTAAGACTTGTCCGTCTGTCTGTATAACTGTAGTAAACCTTCACTGATCAGTATTTCAGTCATGTAAAAAAAAGCAAACATTTGTTTCACCGGAACCTTAAATTGTATTGAGGCAATAATTTCACATTTTAAGTTATATTAACATAACATTCCATATCTTTACACATTACGCATTCATTCTTTTCTCTAAAAACCAACAACATTTATATTTTATTAGTTTATAAAGAAATTTATCACTCATCTGGATAATTTATCTGCTTTCAGGTTGAATGAACTATTAAGCCAATGTCGCTTCCCTCCTCTACCGAAATTCTGCCGCCACACAGTGGGGAAAAGGCCGCAATTCTTGACCGATTTTCAAAATTCTTTTTTTGTATTATTGGAAACAAAATTGTGCACAGAATGTACGTTTTTTTTATTCCGAGTTTCTTACCGTTATTTTTTTATTAATTATTTATTATTTTTTTAAAATTTGCCAAAGTCGATGAACAAATAATTTTTGACTTTAATGTAAACTATTTTTTGGATTACGCGTCCTAAAAATTTCGAACTGATCTCAATTAAAATGAACATATGTCACGAATTAAACTCAGTAAATAAATAAGACAAAACTTTTTTTTTTGGCTCATCTGCAAGTACAACTGTGGGAGCACTATTTTCACACTTTAACTCGGTGTTCTGCTCATAATTATTATCCGATTAGAGCAAAACTTAATTTACAACCTGGAAATGTTTTAAGAAAGTCATCTGTAAAAAATAACCCAAATCGGTGAAGGTCAAAATGCATTTTTTTTGCATATGTACTAAAATAATGCAGTTTTAAAATTTCAATTAAATAAAATGTTGTGTTTTCAAGTAGGCTATGTAGTGTACTTTTCATTAAAAAAGACCAATACCTTAAAATGTTGCATCATCTGTCAAAATAAGGAAGTTTCTATAACGCATATACAAAATTCAATTATATTCACAATATATAGGGCTTAAAATCGCAATACAAACATTTCATATGTATTAGCAGGCTTAATTATGTATGCCTTATGATATTTTGATACATAAATGAAAATAAGAGAGTGTAACTAAAATTTTTCCAATTTCCTCAGAAAATATATCGATTTTTGAGAAAACTTTAGTATTGAACTTTAAAAAGTGTTTAAGCGTTTCACAATTTTCCTTATTTTGACAGACGATGTAACATATTAAGGTATTTGTCTTTTTAAATGAAAAGCACACTACTCAGCCTATTTGTACGCACAAAGTTTTACTTTGTCAGAAGTTTAAAACTGCATTATTTTGGTACATATGCTAAAAAATTGCAAGATGACCTTCACCGATTTGGGTTATTTTTTACAGACTACTTACTTAAAACATTTTCAGGTTGTAAATTAAGTTTTGTTCTAATCGGATAATAATTATGAGCAGAACACCGAGTTAAAGTGTGAAAATAGTGCCTCTACATATTTACTTGCAGTTGAGCCAAAAAAAAATTTTGTCTTATTCTTTCACTGAGTTTAATTCGTAACATCTGTTCACTGTAATTTAGGTCAGCTCGAAATTTTTAGGACGCGTAATCCAAAAAATATTTGACATTAAAGTCAAAAATTATTTTTTCAACGACTTTGACAAATTATAAAAAAATAACGGTAAGAAATTTAGAATAAAAAGAACTTACGTTCTGTGCAGAATTTTGTTTTCAATAATAGAAAAAAAGAATTTTGGAAATCGGTCAACAATTGCGGCCTAAAATTTCAAATGTCCAAAATAACATTTTTTTCCCCACTGTGCGCCATGACTTTATGTAAAGCAATTTATGTGATAAGTGTTGCTCGTTGACATTCTTTTTAACCCATATCCGACAAATGACAAAAAAACGGAGTACAAAAGCCAGGACATACATACAAAAGGATGCGGAGGAAGCCATAAAAAAGAGATTCTAATGATAATAACCGGGGACAACAAGAAAAGAAAATATCTTTTTTGATAATTTGGTATGAAATAATTACACCGTGGAAACGACCTTTTATTTTCCAGCAGTTACCATTTAATTTGTTTGTGGTTTTTGTTAACATCACTGAAAAAAAGTTATCAACTTTCTTCGGGTTTAAATCATATACTTTTTGACACTGACCGCACAAGCTCATTAACTGTTGGTTTTTATGTTCTGTGAAATGTTTTGAAATTAAACCCTAAAGTATCGTTTACATGGACGAATTAAAAGAAAAGGAAATTGGACATGACATTTGTATTATAAGTATAATAATTTCATATTTATGCTTTTAATTGTGTAGCCTTGAGTCGCTACAGATTTTTAAGAACAGAACACATTTTCTCAATTCGTGACTTTTGTAATATTAAAAAACATATCCCTCAAAATAGCCTATAAAACATTAGAGCCAATTGGCAGTTAGCAAATTTTTTTATAGTCAACAAAGGCATGATGGTGCGATTCTAATGATCGTGAGGTTAGACCTTGATAAAACTTGACTAACTTTCTTCAACTCACCTTATTGAGTGTAGCGATATTTCTAAAGTCTAGCAATTGAGTTATATCTTAGAAAATCATCTCGTAGTACGTTGACAGATAGTGGGTCGCTTTTGTGGGTTTAGAAATAAAAAGTGGGTTATATGTATTATTGAATGTGGCAGTCGCTGTATTATCCCATATCAAATTTATGACATATACACATGTGTTAAATATTTCTCATCCGACAAACTTTATATTTCGATATATATACATATTTACGGCCAACTTATTTTTTGTATCAGTATTAGAGATCTATATTTGTCCATTAAGCATATGCCAACCCTCCCCTTGGTCTGCCACAATTTAATGACATGTTTTTAAAACATGTCTTTTGTCAACTCCCCAAAAACACATAAATAATTTTTGAAGGGTATGGCGACCTGTGGAAGACAGGACAATGACTGGTATGAGTGACAAAATGTCGCAAAATCTGTCTGTAGCGTGATAGAGGTGCGTACAATTTTTTAAAGGCGATAGAAAGTTTAGCTAAAACAAACACTATTGACATTCAATTATGTTATTATGTATTATACCAATGTTGCCTTGATAAAACACAATATAAATATTAAATTTAAACTGAATCTTGTGCATAATAAATAAACATTTTCAAGGCTATGAAACAACAAAGCATGCCGGACCTACCGTCAGAGAAAGTTGTAGAAGCTCGAATTAGGGATTGTAAAAATTTTTAAAAATATGAAATACAAAGGTTTTGAAACAGGAATACCCACCTGTAAGGACAGCAATGGTAATCAGGTCACAGATACGCATAGTGTACTGAAAATATGAAGGAACATTTTTGCACTTTTCTACCCGCTTCCGAAGGCAGCGCAAGTGACGAAGTCACACCAGTCATCAATGACTTAGTATATTCTCCACCTCCGAGCCAAAACGAGATCAGCACGACAATTGCGCGGCTAAAAAACAATAAACCTGCAGGTGTCGATTTAGTGCCGGCAAATAATTTTATGGTCAGTGACATTAGGGTGTTCCTTTTGGAATTTCGTTAAAAGAAATATAGTAGTAGCGGAGTTGGACATCGAGCTCCATCTCATCGATTGTTTGTCATTAGAGTGTGCCGAGTGTGTTCAAATCAGTTTATCGCTGCTGAATATTTTGTCATTGGAAAGTAGGCACAATGCACTATTTAATGTCAAAAACTATTTTTTGACGCCTGATATCTCGTGAACGGATAGACATATTGCAAATATGCACATATACTTTTTTTGTGGATTTTGACTTGATATATGGGTATTTCCAGCGGAAGGATGGACGATTTTACAGCAAAAAATTACTATATTTTTGACTTTTTGTTTTTGTAATCATATAATGAATTTCTTGAACTTATATACATACCATATACATCGTTAAAATGTTTCTTTATCTAAATCCGCTAAAAAACATAAAAACGGTTTATATTTATCCGCGTTATTGGCTAAAAAGTGCGTTATAGTACGAACAACTGGTTTTTTACCCGAAACTCAAGATTTTGGGGAATTTGGAAGGTTTTAAAAATAGATTCTTGTAGTGATAAGCTGCACCTACCAGAAAAATAGTACAATTTTCCAAGTATCCGTAGAATAATGCATGTGTCCGCAACGCACATTTAGATTAATGTAGCATAAAAGATAAAAGTATTTTAAATGTGAAATAAGTTGTTTATAAAACCCCAACATTAGGGTGAGGCGATACGTATGGAATGGGCTCTTCGCGTTTCAGATTCTTGGGACTGTACTGAGCAAAAAAAGTCCACTAGACCTTACGTCTACGGTGAAAGTCGAGCTTCCACATTTTGACTTGAAATTTTTTCTCAAACTTTATTTTTTTTTGAAAAATTGCAATTTTTCTTGGGCTCATATATTGTAAACTATTTGAAATGTTGACTTATTTTCAATTTCTCTGAACATATTACTTAGAAGAAACTTCGTTTTCATGGTCAAAAGTCGAAAATGTAGAAAATTCAGCACTTTTTGTTATGTTTTTTTTAGATATTTTGGCCTATAACAGCCAAACCCTTGAGATTTTCGATCCAATACTAACAAGACTATAGTTAACAACTCTCTACTACATTGCAAAAGCATTGGAATGCTCCTTCAGGCAGTTTTGGCCTTGTAAAAATGGTCTATTTCGTAAATAATTCTGTCTACAACAGACAATTATTTAGCAGCGATAAACTAATTTGAACACAAAATCGAACTTTGACCTCACACTTAGTTTAGGAAATAAATGCAGTTAAAGTAGGTTATATGAATATAGACGGCTTCCCAGCCATTGCAAGAAGAGATTCCAAATTTATCTTAGTGATTTCACACCTATTGTATGTTGATCACAAATCTGTTATATTAATACATCCTTCCATTTCAAAATGCGAAGAAACAGTCACCAAGCGGCATTTCCCAATTTTCGTATCGCATAAGGAAATTTCGAAGAAAACAACCTTTGAGATTTGCCCAAAGAAAATTTTATTAACAAAAACAACCTTCCGTACTGACTTGCCTAGAAGGGAGTCGGCAGAAGTGGGTCTGGTGGCAACTATGGACAAAACTAAGTTATTCGATTCTTTTATAAAAGAGTTTACTCGTGTAAGACACTGGGTGAACGTTGACCATTATAACTTTTTAATAAATATCCCGTACAAGGTGCACCTTTAGAAAGTAAGTAACTGTAGTTTGCAGTCTGCCTGTTTCCCTCTATAAAATCAGAGATTAGGACTAGTTTTGTAAGTCTCCCAATCTCTTTGATTGTTGCTAGCTTTGGCTAACAGGGGATCTAAGCTCCCGAAGTTTTGCTTATTAAGATCAGTTTATCCTTAGAAAAAAGCTGTTTTTAATGAAATAGCACTTTTGTAGCATGGACTGGAAGACCAAAGACCGAAACGCTTGGAATTTTTTTCATGATAATGTTGTATCCTTTCAATAATATGGAGAAGAGCATTTTAGATTTGTGTATATTTTATGAATCATAGGTTAGTGCGGGCATGTAAATGGACATTATTCAAATCAATTTTAAACCTGTTACAGCGGGAATAATATTTCAAAAAACCTAAGTCTTTCTAACTGCACATATACGTGTGCAGATAATATTTTCTCGTCCTCGTAAACAATTTTCATTTACTTAACCAACGATTTCTTAAAATGTAAATTGATAAAAAAAATTTTGTTGGTTATAATTAGTATTATGAACAGACTTAATCAAATAAACTGAGTAGATGTTTAATAAAACTCAATGATAAAGGCACTTAAGGCAAGTTTGATGTAATTAATATAACATATATCAAATGCATTAAACATCTCTATGTGGCGAATAAGCATTGCTGTTGTGCCTGGTCTCGACTAATTTAGAAGTTTCCAGACATGTGATTACATTTCGTTATAAAATTACACTTTGTCTGCTTTATGTCGTAGGCGGAATATAAAGGATACAGTGTTTTTTTTAAATAAGTTGCCTACAAGTTGCAAAATTGAATAGCAAAAGGAGTTGTGGACAACAACATGCAATGAAATATTGCAATGAAACTTTGTTGTTTATTATTTACAATACAACATTTATAAGATTATTTTTGCAAGGCAAGTCCAATAGATGCATTTTAAGTTACACTAGAAATTTTACTACTGCCTATATTAAAGTTTACAACAACATATTCGTATTTTATTACCACTTCCATTTCGTATGTAGCATTGCGGTTCACGAAAAAACGCAAATAAGCTTTATTCGCATACAAAAAAGAATTCGTAAATAAACGATAAAATGTTTCGACATTTTATACTTTGGCACTTACGTGTTTTTCGTTTTTGTGGTTTTTTGTCTTATTTTCTGTTATCTTGAGGAAAATTGCAGTTTTCAGCACAACGTCTTGCATGTAAGCACATAATTTTACGCCACATACACGTAACTCTTTTGTCACCAAGTTCCGTATGTAGAGCAGACTTTTTCGCACAAAATTTGTAAAATTCTCAATACAATTATATTGAATCATGTTAAAGAGACGTTGATTTTAATTGAGCTGCCGCAAACCTTTTCACAATGTTAAGAATTTTTTCTTCTGCAAGCTGGATAGTGCATAATACACATGAACCTTTAATGTAGGTGCAGTTATTTTCGATAAGTGAACAATGTTTAAATTGATGATCTCTGAAAAATCTTGATGATTACACTAAGAATATTAACTACTAAAAAAGATAAACTATTTTGGGATCGGCATGTTGACTTGTGACCAAAGTACAGAACTTTTGTTGTAGAATCAACTAAAAACGTTGTATAACTATAGAAATAAAACCGACTTACTCCCTCACGTTCATTACTTAGACTGTTTGCAGCAGTTTTCATTCAATTGGCTTAATGGCACTCCTTCATTAAAAGACGAGTAAATTATTCTCAAACAATCTCCTCACTACCTCTATTCACAAATTGATCCTAATCTTTATTTCTTAATTTTTGCGTAAAAACTTCATGTGTATAAGAACACAATATGATTCATAACACATCGCACATATAGATTTTAAGCACTTGACCCTAATTGCAACCACTATATCGACGACATTAATGCAGCGAACAGTAGTTTTGTCCTGAATTCAACTAATGGTGTATTATCTATATATATAAAAATGAAATGGTCCACGTATGTCATACCATCACTAGAGAACGGCTGGAGCGATTTGGCTGATTTTTTTTTATTCGATTCGAAATTTTCCGTAGATTGTTTGTGTTAAAAAAAAATCAAATCCAGGTGGCGCTAGGGTGGATTTATATCGAAAATTTGAATGCATGTACCAATTCAACTGAAATTTAGAATGAATATTCGTTTGATCATAAGAAAACATTTTATGTACAAATGGACCCGGAAGGTGGCGCTGGGGTCGGTTTACAAACAAAATTTTAACGAATGGGCCAATTTAACTGAAATTCAGAATCTATATTTGTTTGATCATTAGAAAAAATCGTATGTACAAATGGACCCGGTAGATGGCGCTAGGGTGGATTTATATCGAAAATTTGAATGCATGTACCAATTTAATTGAAATTTAGTATTTATGTTTGTGGAACCTTGAGAAAAATTTTTTTGAATAAATTGACCCGGTAGGCGTCGTTATGGTGGAATTATAATGAAGTTTTAACGAATTAAACAATTTGACTGAAATTTAGAAAATATATTTGTTTTATTATGAGAATTTTTTTTGTATTTATGGACCCGCAGTTGATTTGGCTGGGGTTGAATTATTTAGAAAATTTTATCGATTGTCCGATTTTACTTAAACTTAAAATATATGATTTTTTTGGCATGAGGAAATTTTGAATGTATGTTTGGAACCAGTTGCCGGTGTTTAGCTTATGATACACTTAATTTTTGGAATGCCATTTAGTCCCTTTTTTAACATCATAGTTATTCAGAAGTCTATATATATAGAAAATATGTTTATTTTAATGTCACCACTAATTGTAAAAACGGTTGACCCCATTTGTCCCAAAATTTCAGTGAAAGTTAAGGATTGGCTGTAGATGGTCACCCAGACTGCAAAAAGGCTTAAAGAAGATTGTCTAACTTTTATAATGGCGCACTTCCTACTGAATTAGAGAGTTTCACAAAGTTGTTTTTCCCATTTCAAAATTTTAGGGAACAATAACGAAAATAGGAATAACTGTTGATATCACCCAGACCATACGGAAAATGGGGTTGCTGAGATTTCAACTACACTCAACATATTTTACAAAAATTTGGAGGCAGGACGAAGTCTGCCGGGCCAGCTAGTAGAAAATAAAAATTGTAGTGTCTTTTTTTTATTATTATTGAAATGCCACTAAAGAATAATAGGCGACAATTTATGACTTTGCGGTACCATAAATTTGGTGTTTATGTATTAGTCCGCAAATCTGTACAAATAAACAACGTGAAGTGGAAGTAATAACGTCGGTCGTTAAAATGTCATATTAGAATTAAGGGAGTTGCACTTTAGTGGATAGTAGAATTAATAGTTAAGAATATGCAGGAAATTGCAGTAGAAGGAAATATCTTTAATGTGCTTAAAAGGAAAACAGAGAAACTATTTACATTGTTATTTAATTTTATAGATAAAATTTAATTTTGTCACAGCATTTTATAATAAAATAGTGACAAAATGCGAAATAGTGAATCATTCTGTCATGAGGGATTTTCTAATTTGAGTTTTCTGATCATTATTCACTTAGCAATAACCAAAATCTCTCATTAGGGGTTCCGGACAGTGAAGCAAATGTGAGAAGGTGTAATGTTGTGCAACTTATTGGCATGCTACCACCTATACCTCTTAGAGAGTAGGTAACAGAAGTTACAAAAGCTTATAACGCACACGTTATAATGACCATGATTTAAAGCTTTTAGAGATTGCCGGATGTCCCCGATAAATACAACGCCGACAACACCACCACACAGGTAATGCTATCGACGGTACTATGAGGCACACAACGAAATAACTATAATAACTTTTACATCTGCCATGCAGAAAGACACGAATTTGGATGTTGATTCATAGTCGGTAAGACACTTCGGTAAGAGACATCTGAACTCGCCTCTATCCGCATTAAGAATAAATTGTTTTACGTCTTGGTGATTCAAAAAATCTATCAATCTGTAATAAAAGTCGCATGCTGCTCCCGTATGCAGATTATATAGATATCATGGACCAAGGACTGCGGGATCTTACTTAAAAATTATATTAACTATTGACTTTTTGATGTCAAATTCCATGCGATGGATTGCTATGGTACTATTTATATTATCTTTAGTATTGCATCTTACTAGTGAAGGCCTCTATTATTCAACTTATTATTGATATTATGTTATTAAAATTATATTATGTTATTATATAACTAAGACAAATATAAAAATACAATTTTATAAATATCAACGCATTTTTTACCAATTACCAGCGACTTTCTGCTATTTACAAATTCATTACCAGAAAAAAGTCTACCTTCACAGAATACTATATTGACACCACTTTTCTTTAATGTCCCGACCTACATCAACAACAATATTATTGTCTTTTTTGTATAATGTTTTGTTCAGCTAACATGCTATAAAGAGAATAAACTAATCTACTCTTTTTCCCTTAAGAGAACGAATCAATTAACCCTTAAACGTACAAGGAAGATTTTGTTTTTTATTTGTAAGTACGTTTCATCAATAGAGACTTTGAAATAAGTTTACTTAACCAAAGCAAAAATTGTTAAAGGAATCAGTTAACAACTATGTGGCAAAAACTTAATTGATTTATACTGAAATCACAATATTCTTTTTTTTTTTCATTTTGAAATTGTCTGCACTTCATGAGTTATGTGTAGTTGTTGAGTATTTCCCAATATCTATATATATAAAAATGGTGGCAAAAATGTATAGAAATTCATCAATTGAGAACGGCTGGGCCGCTTTAGATGAAAAGCAGGTTTATGTGAAAGAAAATATTGGGAAAATCTTCCGGAAAAGTCGGAAAATTCGAAAAATCGAAAATTGCTGTTTTGTATGGAATTATGTGTGCAATTGTTACGAATAGATTTTCGAATGGAAAAATAAAAAAATTTTGTTGAAAAACTCGGAAAATTCGGGAAAAATTTGAAACATTTTATTTTTTTTTCGACGAAATTTGTATGATTTGATAATTTTGGACGAAGTAACAGTTAAAAATTTCGGATAATTACTTCGCAAAGACTTAGAATAGATAAATTCTCGATGGAAAACTCGGAAAATTCCAAAAAAAAGTCATAAGTTTTGGATTTTTTTGACGAATTTTTCCATTTTACCGCATGGTTTGATGATTTCAGAGGACGAAAAGGTGGAAAATTCATTGGGATGCTTGGAAAATTTCGGATTATTGTGAAATCTATATGTATAAAAATGGTGTGAAAAGTGTATAATAATTCATCAAGTGCCGGCCCATTTTGGTTCAATTTTGGGCAAATCCTTCGGAAAAGTCGGAAAATCTCATAAAAAATTATAGTTTTATCGACAAAATTTAGCAGTTTTCGCATGATTTGAAGATTTTAAACGATGTCAAGGTGAAAAATTTCGGATAAATGTTGGGTGGAGAATTTAACGAGAAAATTAGTAATTATATAAAAAGACTAGTGGACCCGGCAATGCTTCGCTATTGCATTTTAACTTGGTAATATATTTCACATTTAGGTCTACAAAGTACTTTGAAAACGGTACTTAAGCTCGATAATGATATGTTGAGTTTATTAACTTATGTAACTAATTTCAAGCAACTCCGTAACATGAAAGTTAACAAATTAAGTGTTGTTGTTTTAAATTCTAAATATCATAGGCCCTATGACAATAGTAAAAAGTTCATCAGCAAAGTTATATCTTTTACAAATCGGAAACAGACATTCCGTTAAAGATCAAAATTCAATGTAGTAGAGGTAACCGTTTATCTCTTTGGGCGTAAAAAACACTTTTGACATGCCTTCTCCGCCTATTGACCAAAAATGTAAATTTCGTTTGAAGCTTTATGCCTTTAGCCATAAAAACCTCTTTTGCCATGTCTTCTTCTCACATGGATCAAGAATATTTCCGAATACTATCTTTGTATTGAACTCGTATTATTATTCTATGAGATAATACGGTCACCAACGTTTGGCTTTACAAAGTGATGATCTCACGCGCTGTATGGCATTTTACGCCGTCGTGTTGGAACCATTTCTCCTTCAAATAATGTGCAATGACATGATAAATATAAAAAATCAATTGATCGTCTACTAGTTTTAGTTCTTCTACCAGTTGGTTATATGAATATAGGCCAAGATCTTTCCTCAGCATTTGCAGAGACCGAGTTGCTGAGAACGGCGTCGGTTCGATAAATTCGAGTCCCCTGTCACACTTACGTCCACAGCGTCGATGGCTTCTATTAGCTGCTCAGATGGATGAGTATATGCACCATAAACTTTACAAAGGGCAAACAGAACGTGCATTTTGAAAATAAATTTGCAAGATTTGTAAACGTTGTTCTTGTGTAGTTTTTACATGGTGATTTTTCAAAGAAAGTGTCAATGAAAGTCTATCACACTTCACACACCTCGCCTGAATGACGAATTGGGTGACCTAAAATGGCAACAAAAACTGTAAATGTAGTTTTGTTGGGTGTCAATAGTACATTAAAAATCCACATGAATCAAAATCCTAGGTGATACTTTTTTTAAGATAAAAGGATTTTTCGTTTATTTACTCCGTTTTGCGCTTCTTTTGGAAGTGGCGTTCGTTGCCCCATGATTATTGAAAGCGTACAGACATCAGATTTAAGACACTTCTATCAAAATTTAAATTTTCTATAGCCCTTTTTATTTTCATGTTGTATGGGCGGTGCCACGCCCCTTTATCCAATCACAACCTATTATAGTCAGGGACTATCAACAGGTCAACAGTACCATTTGGTAAAATTTTCGTATCAATCAGTCCATTAGAAAAGCCGTTAGAGCGATTTTTGAAAAGGGGCGTGGCGCCGCCCACTTGGCTTTAATTAATACTGCTCCAACAACATATATACCAAATATCATCTTCATACCTCTGATAGTTCATGAGATACAGCCCTTTTGATTTTCAAGTTGTATGGGCGGTGCCACGCCGCTTTGTCCAATTGGACCGAATTGTAAATATAAACCACCCGGGGCGCCACCCAAACGCATACAAAAAAATTTATGCAAATCGGTCCAGCCGTTCGTGTGTTATGAAGTCACAACACACTTGCAACAATTTTTTATATATATAGAAGATATATTGATATTCTATGCAATATTTGGTAATTATTTCAAAAAATCAGTTTACGTTTGAAAAATTACATTATCCATTTGGATTGCGGGCATTCATTTCGTAAAGACTTTATTGTTTTTTAGGGAGAGGTATTTGATTGGCTAATGCCAGCTATTAGACGATCAAACCTTAGATTACGTAGCAGTTGTGCAATAATTAGTCAGACTATACACCGTTCATCTACGCCAAAGTGTATGCTTCTATCTTTTCTGTCCTTTAATTCCTGGCGTACTGTGGATGGTGTTTTGTGCGCCGCATTTCGGGAGGCTTGCCAAAACTTAAAAGCGATTCAAATCCGTACATTGTTTGCGATCATCGGCCGGGTTCGACGGATGACATGTGCGTTCTCTTATGCGGCAATCAGCTGTCAACATTGGGAATGCCAACGCCAAATCGTTCGATCCAATATGCATTCGATCGCGAATTTTGACGAGAGCAAGACTATAATCGAGACGAACTGACCGAAAGAGTTCGAGCAAATGTGCCGCTGTTAAATGACGAGTACAAGAACATGTACGATTCGCTGATGAAGGTTGTTGACGATAAAACGGGAGGCATTTACTTGTCGATACTCCCGGTGGGACAGGTAAGACATTTTTTTATTGATTCTGGGAACAATTCGGTCAAGATCTCTAAAAACGTTGGCCGCTGCATTCCCTGACAAGGCTGCTACATTATTGGAAGGCAGTTGAACTGCAAGTTCCGCTTTGAAACTGACGATAAATCTTCTCACGGTTGAAAAGAACCTCCCACCGTCTGCTAAATTGGCAACTGCCAATTTCGTGTTGATGTTTCCACTGAATTGATATCGTTCCCTGCAAATTTTTGCGAGTTTACAACGTCGGAAGAGCAACTCATCACATTGCACAAAATTATAAAAATCTCGATTGGATTAAATAACGGGCAGTAGTAGCAGCGAACAATAAGGACATTGATGGCTTGGATTAGATTTTAGATTTTTTTTTTTATAAATTTTGTGAGAATCAGATATTATCGACCGAATTTTTCAACTCGCTTAGTGTGCCGCATAATTTACAGATGAATGGGGATCGATCATAATCATATGCCGGAATCTAAATCAACCGAAATTGTGCAACGGAACCCAGTTGTCCGTCAAGAATCTGATAAATAATGTGATTTAACCGACGATCATAAAAACAAAGAAGAGGAAGTCTTATCTTACGAATCAGATAATTCCAACTGATGATCCATTCCAATTCCCCGAAGACAATCAATAAATCGCAAGGCCAGTCGTTGGAAGTAAGTGGGATTAATCTCGAATTTCCCTGTTTTACGTGCGGTCAGCTGAACGTTGCCTTTTCACGTTTCGTTTTATCTAAAGGCATTAAATTGGGGCGAAACGAAGTTCGCCGGATCCGCTACTGTACTGTAAATTTATACGTATGAGTTATTGGGAGAATAATAATTATGTATGACTCATACGTTTAGCTACACAACAACATTGAGACTGAAAGTATAATTCCTCATTCTACAAGGAGATGAGTTTGACCCCTGGCATCTTAAGATGAAACAATTCTGCCATGTAAATCACTTTAACATTTTAAAAATAGAATTAAAGTTCTGATCAGTCCATAATTTTGTAGTGCTTGATATTGGCTATTATCGCGATACAAATGACTTTAATATTGCTTCTGCTATTTTAAAATGATATTGTGTTTTTACATTTCCTGTGTACTAAATGTTAAATCTTTACTTAAACTGATTTAAATGCTGCATAATACAGTTGTGCCCATATATCAATAAACAGTAAACCATAATAGGATCAGGCAAATTAAGCTGTACACACCTACCTCACATTCGAGTACACATTTGAATGAATCGACTTGATATCGTTATCATTTTTCTTTTGTATTATTTAATTAATTGTCTCAAGTCACTATTGTTTATTATCACGTTTTGTTTTATTTTCTTTTCTAGTTGTATTTTTCATTTCAACATCTTATTTGCCTTTGCCACGAAAAATTATCAAAATGAAAAAGTGTTTCATATCCATGAGAAACCTAATAAAGACATCAGTATCAGACACAGAAACACAACATATCCAAAAAACGAAATGTTTAACATTTCTCTTTGATTTTTTTTAAAACTCGTTGCAGTGCAATAACTGCTCAGTGTCAATATAATGTTGCGTTGGAAATTTAATTTCTATCGCAATAAAAATATCACGAAAAAGACAAATCGCTAGGCAAAAAATATATTAATAATAGTTTAGAGAAGACAGCGTTGTTAAAAAATTTTAATTAATTTTTCAAAAAATTTTATATTAAATGTAATATCTGTTAGATGACCCTACTACAGCCATCCACATTTCTTTGATCGATGGCCTTCTTGATGTTGTCGACTGCAATTTCTGAGATATCGAGTCATTATGCATGTCTAGTTCAAGCTTTCCAAAAAGATGAAATTCGGATTCATCATTAAAGTGGAGGTCCAGACGTGTGAGCATAAAAACAAAAGCGTATTAGTCACTGCGAGAAACTCTTCCATACACCAATAGTGGGGTGTTAAGGAAAATACATTTTTAGTAAATATGTTTTCTTTAACTGTCTTTTTAATTTGAAGCAACAACATTAATTCATCCTTCATTTACGGCACGCAGAAAAAAATTCAATCGCTTCGGTCTTTTGCGTTTTAGGTTGCCTTGATAAAATGGTTGTATGGAGTTATTATTCCACTCGCCATATTGTTCTGTCCAATTTAAGGTAACTAGTCTGAAATCATTAGCGGAGTTGTTGCTGTGAGACTGCTGCAGTAAGAGCATCACCCCTTCTTTTTGTGGGATTTAAATCTCCAAAATTAATTTGAATATCATGGCCAATGCATTGATCATATATTTCCCTTAAGCGTTCGTAGTTTGCATATCTAGTATTATTAACTTTGTCATCCATCGGTGCGCCTATGCAAATCAGAGTGATGTAATCACGAGACTATATTTCGAAATATATTGTCAACACTATGGATCTAAGTCCAAACACATGTCTTCCTTCATGGCAGATGTAAAAGACGTCACAGTTTTTCGTCGTGTATATTCCTGTTTCGCTTATTGCTTTTTCACTATGGCGCGGATATTATACTTATATTTGTCGAGGACAGCAGCCAATTGCATAAAGGCGCCATCGGTATAGAGATTTCGAACATAATATGTCCATTTTCTTAATTCTGGTTATTACCAAGAAAATAACGATCACAAGCCTCAAATTATAAAAGCTCCTAAATTAATTCTTTACCATCCCTTTACTATCATTTTACAGTGCCGTGGCTTCTTGTAGCTTTTAAATCTCTAACCACATTTTTGTTGAAATCAACAAGATGCAATATAAAAGGAGCGATTTGAGAACGGACCGTAGCATGATGGTTATAACCCGCGACTACCATGCGGGAGATCCAATGTTCAACTCCTAGCTCATCTAAATAAAATAAATTTTTCTTTCATTGCCGGCCCTCTCGATGTTGTCCTCAGTAACTTCGCAGTATAAGTCTCGAGTCAATCGGCATGTCTAGTAAAAGCTTCACAAACAGTGACGTTCGCATTCGTCGATAAACATGATGATAGTGGAGAAGGCATAACAACAGCGTGCTTATGAGATAGTTTGTCAACTATCGAAATAGCTATCCAACCTAACAGCTGCCGCATAATCCAATTCACACAACACTTGTAAAACAAACTCTATTAGCAATAACAGAGTAGATCTTAAACCGAACGATATAAAACAAATTCAAAAAATATTCTCTGTATTTGTTGTAAATCAAAGCAGTCTGCAGTTATGACAATAATTTTTCAAATTAAATAACACAGTGCAACACACTTTTTCGAGGGTGAACCAAACCAATATCAAACAATAGCATCTGACCTTAGTAACGAATCCCTAAACTCCATTTTGCTCTACTACGTCACAGATTTTTTTTACAGTGGTTTAAAGTTTGATATTTTTGGTCAAAAGTCGAATCAAAGAATATGAAAAATAATCTGTAAAAATACGTTTGGGGTATTTCATGTCTTCGGAGACCTATATTAAAACAAACAGGGGAATATTTTCTCGGAACATTTTACCCCTCTAGCTCCCTCCCGAATGGAACATTTTTAGCCCAATTTTGAAAAACTGTTTTAAAGTCAACTTTGGACGGATGTCAAGGATTAGAATCTTCGATAGAAATATTCTCCGGAAAATTTCACTAAGAGTCACTGAAGACAAATAACCCCTACGAGTCAAAGGTTCCGTAATAAAATCAAAATGAAATGTTAAAAAGTCTATTTTTGAGCAGACAGTGCAACGCACTTTTTCGGGAGTGAACTAAACCAATATCAAACGATAGCATTTGACCTGAGTAATAAAACCCTAAACTCCATTTTGCTTCACCACGTCACAATTTTTGTATACAGTGGGTTAAAGTTGGATTTTTTTAGACAAAGGTCTAATAGGTCTAAGGTCTAATAGTGGGAGTGAACTAAAGCAATATCAAACGATAGCATTTGACCTCAGTAATAAAACCCTAAACTCCATTCTGATCCACTACGTCACAATTTTTGTATACAGTGGGTTAAAGTTGGATTTTTTTAGACAAAAGTCAAATAAAAGAACATGAAAGATTATATTTAAAAATAGGTTTGGGATAGTTCATGTCTTCGGAGACCTACATTAAAATTTTCCGGGGAATATTTCCTAAAAACATTTTAACCCTCTATCTGCCACCCATTTTGAACTTTTTGAGAAATTTGAATTTTAAGCTGTTTTTCAAAATTCATCCTAAGGGTAGGAGCTGGAGGGTTCAAATGTTCTGATGAAATGTTCCTCTGAAAATATTAATGTATCTCTCCGCAGACATGAACTATCCCAAACCTATTTTTAAATATAATCTTTCATGTTCTTTTATTTGACTTTTGTCTAAAAAAATCCAACTTTAACCCACTGTATACAAAAATTGGGTTTTATTACTGAGGTCAAATGCTACCGTTTGATATTGCTTTAGTTCACTCCCAAAAAAAGTGCGTTGCACTGTTTGCTCAAAAATAGACTTTTTAACATTTCATTAACATTTAATTTTGATATTATTTTGGAACCTTTGACTCGTAGAGGTTATTTGTGTTCGGTGACTCTTAGTGAAATTTTCCGGAGAATACTTCTATCGAAGATTCTAATCCTTGACCTCCGTCCAAATTTGACTTTTAAACAGTTTTTCAAAATTGGGCCAAAAATGTCCCATTCGGAATGGAGCTAGAGGGTTAAAATGTTCCGAGAAAATATTCCCCTGATTGTTTTAATATAGGTCTCCGAAGACATGAAATACCCCAAATGTACTTTTACAGATGATTTTTCATATCCATTGATTCAACTTTTGACCAAAAAAAATCAAACTTCAAACCACTATAAAAAAATTCTGTGACGTAGTAGAGCAAAATGGAGTTTGGGGTTTTGTTACTGTGGTCAAATGCTATCGTTTGATATTGGATTGGTTCACCCTCGAGACAATGACCATCAAATTGTGTCATAGTGTAATTTCTCAATCAATTTAAATGTCGAAAAAAGTCAAATAACTATTATATAAAACATTTCCAAATTTGAAAACGAAATGTGTATTATAATCGGAATGCCTTCAATTTTGAAACCATTACCTACACCACAAGTGGTAAAGCAACGGGAATTGTTTCTTAATCATAAAGCCAAGAACAGAATATGGATGATAACGAAAACGAAAACTTATGTTTGCTTATGAAATTCCAAAGCACAGCAGGTGTAATAACAAAGGAAATACAACGAATACGACACCACCTACCACTTACGGGGGGATGTACAACATTGGTATTTATTTATTCAACGAATTCAACGAATCCGGTGTTTCAACCTATAACATGCATTTACCGTTCTGTGAGTGTGATTTTGACTTGACACCGAAACTATGGTAATATATCATAATAAATTCCTCCGCTAAACAAAAGTGGTACAAAGTTTTATTGTGCAGATACTTTTTGTGTGTGTTTTCCACGTCTCTTGTTCACGCAGCAAATTGGCTTAAAGTATTTGAAATTATTTCGCCGGCACTGGCGATGTTAGGTATTTCGTATTTCTTCACGTTTCAAACACTTTCTTGGCGTGGAATAACTGTCAGCATAAATTGTTACGTGTTAGCAGCTTAAAAAGCAAATACGACGGCACACAAATAAAATATTAGCGACGGTTGTAACAGGAATTTCTATTAGTTGGAAGCTTTGCGTTTATCTGCGCCAAGGTGAAAGTGACACTATTTGCAAGACGTATTAAAAATGCAATGTTAATGTGAAGTTACAAGAAATAAGTGATCGATGTACTCGATCATGGTTTAGAAAGTATTTGAGAGCAGATTTAAACTCATGTTGCTTGGAAAATTAGGCAGTAATGGAATACATGTAAAGTAGCAAACTGGTTATTGTCAGCATCTTAAAGATATATGGTTTACTATCTTTTTTTTGCTTATATTAAAGCCACTTTACCGATTTTATTTTGTGTGTTTTTCTATTATGCGACTATTATATGAAGTGCTAAGAAGAAGCTGAGTTGGTTGTTATCAAAAGTTATTTCATCTTATTATTTAACACCCTTGAAATATATTTTTAAGTTTATTATTTCCCACATCCAGATTTTTTAACTCATCACCGTAAGCATCGTTGGTCCATTGTTTGCAAAATCAAATTGTGAAATAATTGTTATATTCTTTTGCATAAGCATTTGGATGCCCCCTCTCTTGTTCTATATATGACATATACAAATATGATTTATAGCCGAGATAAAGAACACATAATACACATTGTTATGAGTATGTTTGAAAATTAAATATTTGTTTTTGGATAACTTGCACGTATATCTTGTGTATATTAGAGACGTTAGGATGTACATATATCACCGAGTTGTTTAGACAAACACATAAATCATATGGGAGAAGTGATAACACAAACACTGCCACTCACGCACTGACATGTTTTTAATAAACCCATTGTAATAATTTATTGTGATAATTTCCAAAGTTTTCAAGTTCATCCCATAGTATTCTCATATACTTAAAGTAACGAAAAAAGAATATAATCATTTAAAAGCAATGTACAGCTCTGGCAATTGCTGACAAAAATCAATTTTACGTAAGATGACTAAGGAAACAATATTTTCAAATTTTATAGATCACATATTTAATTCGTACAATATATTTTTCTGCGTTAATACTGAATACGCAGTACGAATATCAATATGTGTGCTAAGAACGCTCTTAACCAAGCGCAAAGGAAGCTTGTCATCGCGAAGCTACATATCACCGAGGTGGCAAATGCCTACTCAAAACATTTCTCTCAATTACTGCAAACAAACGCCTCTCATTCTGGTACATACTGGGTATATACCGGCAGAGCTTTTTAATGCCGACGGTGATGAGCTGACAACTTACATTTCCGATTATTAGAATCAGAGTGTTCTATGTCCTGTGCTGAAGAAAGGCGCTCCAAGTGTGTGTTCCGATCAGCCTTTTAACGATGTGCGTATGATTTTAAACTAATCATAAACACATCGTTCCAATATTGTGGATTTATTGTTTAATAACACAGTACAACAGCCAATATATGTAATGAGAAATTCAGTCAGGGTAAGGCACTAGCTAAAACCCTTTGGGCGTTTTACTTTACTGGCATAGAACCTTCACCCAGACTTGGAATTTGTCACCCCCAAGACAATGACCATGAAAATGTGCCACAGTGTCATTGTTAACAGGAATTACCGTCGTCGTATGAACCATGTATAAGACGTATAATGACAGCGATGTTGTCAAGCTCATTCTAATATTCTGAATACGTTGACTGGGACATATTGTACGAATAGATGCAAGTGCTGAAGCTCGTAAATTTTTTGGCATTTAACTCGAAGAGCGTCATAGAAAGGTCGACCAAAACTTCGTTGGAGAGACCAGGTAAAAGAGCTATTAACAAAACTTGGTGCGACAAATTATCTTCGGAGCGCAAAAGAGAGAAACACTTGGAATTTTTTCCTGCGTGCAGCAACTTATGGATGATTCTGTTGTTACTGCATAATAATTAGAACACATGCAATGGCAAGGGCTTGTGTGTGTAGTATGCTGGCATGTTGTGCGCTTGGAGGATGCTTTCTTCGCACCGTTGGGAAGAGTTCTCATTAACTTTGAGATGCTTTCTTCCCTTAAGGTTTGTGATGATAGAGGAGAAGGCACAGCAAAGGGCGCTGACGAGACATTGTGGTTAATGTCGAAAAGACGTCATACGCCTAACCTGCTGTCAACATAATACATTTAACACTCTTGAATAAAAACCTATTGGCAATAATAAATAATTGCCAATAGAACTGATCTTAAACCGAACTATGACAATATAATAAGAAGAATATTTATAATGACTTCAACTTTTACCCTTTAAAGCCAATATAATTAAAATGTACCTTGTGGCTATATTGTATAACGCCTAACAATTAATGCACCACCACCGACTAATCATTTTATATGTTACAGCAGGTAACAATATAAATAATTGTGTCTAAAACAATATTCGAAAAACGCAAAAGAAAACGCTGTATGACATAAATCAAGCACTTCCCTTTGTTCGCCACTTCAGTGAACAAGGGTTCCCCGAAAAAGTAGTATTATATATTTTATAAATTCTTAATTTCTTTCAGTTTATCACATTGTTGTACATATGTAGTGTTTTCCCTTTGGTGTATGTGAGCACTTAGTTAGATTCCAAGTAATTAATTAATGTATGAACATTGCCTTCCATATTGGGTGAAGAGGTGAGACCATCTATGGTGATTGAATTAACTCTAAGTGATTATAACTTAAGCTCCAATTTAATGATTTAGAATTGTTTACTTTTATTTGCTCAGAATAAACAATAGAAATGTGTTAAGAGGCAAAAATAATTATAATATGTTGAGTAAACTCATTATACTAATTAAATGCGTTGGTATAATAGTATGGTAAAAAAGGGTTGACTATTGCTA
The DNA here is from genome assembly GCA_964034835.1 of Muscina levida. NCBI lineage: Eukaryota > Metazoa > Arthropoda > Insecta > Diptera > Muscidae > Muscina > Muscina levida. The sequence goes on from OZ035881.1 coordinate 25,572,066, forward strand.
AAACCTGCATTAAGTAAATTTTAGTATGGTGTGTTAGATATGGAATGGAGTCAACTTTTAGTTAGATTAAATTACTTAATTATTAAGTATTAGAGCATATGTGGTGTATATCAAAAAGTTTGCAATAGCATTGTTGTACGCAGATCACACTTTGTGCTCCGCCGCTAAATGACTACTTATATGAAACTGAATTTACAGTAGCTACTTATGTATTTTGTAATCCCTCCGCACCAACGTGCCGTGGCAGGTCGACTTTGTATATCCCGTTTAATGTTATTACTATTATTATTAATCTACTTAAATTTTAAAATTCTTTCAAGTCCACTATATCATGAGCTTAATTAAGTGACCTAAATTGCAATTAATATTTCGCAATTAATACATAATAAATACGAACTTTATTAATTATGCATATGCATTAATTATGACATTAATATCCGTGTGTATGTTCATGTATTTTCTTTGTGTCTCGGTACCTTTTCATATATGTAACATTTACATTTAGCCTACTTAATTCGAAATGTTTTTATAATGTTAACCAGAGATTTTTTTCGTCCACTTCCATGTCGGAAGTTTGTATTTCATGATTAATTGTAAAAAAAGAATTTTAAATTCATTAGCACATGACTACGAGTATAAACTGCCACAGTAAGAATACGAATCAGTCGGCATAATAGCAAAAAACTTCGACACTTTGTATTTGCAGAAACTTATTAATAATAATTAAATGTAAGTGAAGAGTGATGCATAACAATTTTAAATTTGTTTTTTTTAATGTGTTCTATAAAAAACACAAAGCAATATCATGGAATTTGATTTGGTAAATAGTTTAAGTCATCATGTCCTGAAAACTGATTAATTTATATAGTTTAGTGAGCGGATTTTGCGATATAATATAATATTGTAATAATTCAAGCTCTTAGATTGTGACAAGGATGTGACACCAGCTCATAATATTAAGAGTGATTCAGTTTCGTATTATCGGATAGTGTGCAGTGACACTCTAATTTGTTAATGGTATTAGCAATAGTGAACTCGAAAGGTCGATTATGTTCAACATAAGTTGGCGATGTCCATAACACTGTTTTTTGTAATATAGTTGGATAGTTTGCTGACGATGTCGAGATGTTAGTTTTTCCAAAACAATTCTCAAACAAATATTTTCCTCTCCTGTCCATCTGATCCCCTGAATTGCGGTGATGTCAGAATTGAATTTTTTGACGACAATCGTCATTCGGATAGTAGAACCTTCCCTATAGAGCGTCCGGACGTTATAAGCCTTAAATCATGGAAATCTTCTTGGGTATTGGGATTGGGTATCAAGCTTTTATTTTCAGAATCATACAACAGGACCTAGGTAAATACAATGGATACATCTTTGAGATAAGAGCATTCGCACTACAAATTGTCAAGCAATACTGAATAAAAATATGATGAAAACTTGATACAAGTGTAGCATAATCATTAGAAAAATAACACAATTCATAGCAAACCTCTTAATGAATCACACTTTATTATTTTTTTTTTATAAAATACAACAATTAACACTGACTTCAGGAACTCCTTTAAAACAATATTGGCATATGACCCCATTAAATATGTTGTAATGAGATTTCAAATTTATTTAATGATGGACTGACTAATATCACTGTATCTACGGTAAGTTCATAGAATTTACTACACAACTTTGTATTTAATTGAGCAATATAGTAAATATATTTTTATTAATGCATTAATGTTATAAACCTCACATCGTAATATGCTTACTTATTTCTTTATCTTTAAGATATTTATAAATTATTACCACATTTTTTAAATAAAACCTGCAAATTCATATACCAATCATTTTTTTTCTCTGCGTTCCTACTTTGACAAATGAATGAAAGCACGCAAAATCCGAATTATATTTATTTTATTACACATCTCTTATCGTTTTCTGCATATGTTCGAATGTTGTAACAGACTGCTAGTAGATTATTTCAGATTATTAGTCACAATATATAATTCGCCGTTTGGGTTGTTAAATTACAAGTTGAAAACGATTGTAATGAGAACGAAAACATAACAAAAAAGACAATACAGAAGTATATTGCTTCAATGGCAGAGGAATATTAGCCAGAAATATTCATGAGATAAACTAGGTAATTAATCATATGTAATAGAGGGGGTACAAACTAACATTTAAACTAAAGATAGATATTATATTTTAGAATTTCTGCAATTTAAGCGACAATTAGTTTTAGTTTCATTTTTATTATTGTAATATTATTCTTAAATTTTAAGATTATTTCATTTATTTTTATTTAACCATCTCTTGCTTTGATCAAGAAAATGGCTAAATTTGACTTTGTCTAAATCCGAATTTGCCGTTTTGGTTTTAAAATATATTTTATAATATACGAAGAAGAAATAATAATTACCAAAATATTATTCCGAAATGTCCAAAAAAACAACAAGTCAAAAACAACTACAGAAATGGTGATGACTACTCCTTACTCTGAAATGCTGGCGGATATGGTTTAACTCTATGGAAGTTAACCGATTTTAAGTAAAATTACTTCTGTTTTATTTGTTGCCTGTTTTTGGAGCCCATACGGTTGGAGATTGAACTTTTAGTCGTATGACCAGACATCTATAGACATTTATTGAAAATGCAGAAAAGTTTTCAGTATAACAGGTTAAGAATTTATTTATTTTTTTCTTTTAAGATGACTGGAGCCAGGATCTCCCGCATGGTAGTCGCGTGTTCTAACCACTATGCCACGGCCGGTCCCTTGTTATATTATATTATGGTACCAAATACAATCCAAGAAAAAAGTATCAGTATGAAAGGGTTTTAACTAATTCGCAAAAAATATTTAACGAAACAATCGGTTCTATATCTATGGCAATATTATTGTTACATGCGTAATAAATACACCTAATGATATGTTTATGTTATATCTCCCCTTCCCCGCAACACACTAAATGCTTTATTAAAGTATTATTTGCGTGTATGTCCCTTGCGCATGGCTCACATGTCTCGCCTGCCAATATCAAAAGTAAATTTTCAAAAGAGTAAAATTTCGCATGCGACTTCTCCGGTTTTTGTCATAAGCCTACGAATATTTCTTAAAGCTATCTATATAAATTTTAAGTACTTTGTTAATTGTTTCAATGTTTAAAAACATAAATAGCACGTCGTAGGAGTTGAAAGGTGTTTAGTTACGACAACATTAACAGGTGGTTCTGGCGCACAGCAGGAGTTTTTCTCGAGGTGTTTTAATAAACTTAAGAGCAAAGTTGTTTGTAGGAATTTGCACACAGTGGACTAAAAAGATCCAAAAGGGCTGACAATAGATGAAGGTGTTGTGCTAGCAACAAAGACAACTTTTTTTGTTTTGAAAGTGTTAAGAATTAAATAGAGCCACGTGTCAAGTGTACGGACGACGGTGTTATGTTTGTCCCAACAGGTGTTATTTATCAAAGAATTTGATGAAGTATTTAAATGCCTTTTTATATACCTTTTTTATTAGCAACGGAAGTGATATATTGCAGTAAGGTTTATTCTTGTGTACATTGTTTCGTGACTTTTGTGAAAGGTTGCTATAAAACAAAGCAGTTGTATTCAAGTCATAAAGGTAATGAGGTCGAATATGGTAAACATACAAAGCAGATGATATGTAAGAGTTCTTTGTAATTAAACTGTAGCTGATAGTTGTTTATATATTATTGATCCGACTTAAATTTAAACGCACACAGATATATAGGATTTTGTAAGCATATTTAAATACATATTTACATTGCAGTTCATTCTTCATTCTTTGTAAGACCTCACCAAAGTTTTTACAATCCTTTTATCCTACATCCATAAGCGAAATATGTTATTGATTTAACTTCACTTAGTAAGATTCGATTAAGACATCTAATGCTCTCTCTCCCGCCTTTTAGTTAATAGTATTTAGGCATCAATGGTATTGTGTGTTGTGTTTTCCATACTGAACACATCGGATTTGATTTTCGTTGATACATAATAGGGGAAATTCTTTCAGTACATTGCCTGAAAAGCGTTTTTGGCTAAATATTCGCCACGATGTGACTTTGCGTTGTAGCAGTGTTGTAAAGGTTGGTTTAGTGAGAAAGATTTCTTGCAACATACGATATTAAACGTAATTAAGGCACGAGGTTAAACAATAAAAGAAAGTGAATTTGTACGAGTTTTGTAATTTACACAGGCTAATAAATAGAGACGTTTGATGTATTATTTAAATAATATCAAGTATAACATTAAGCAACAATCTAAGCACACATAATAAAAAATGACTTAAAATCACAAGAATTACGTAACAAATTTATTTAAAGTCTAGTTCAGCGAAATTTTTTGCGATATATGAGGCTTTTGTATTTTTTTTCATTCAAACACTTAAACGGATATCAAGTATTTGCTTATCACTCCTCTTAAAATATATGCGCCATATAATTTTGTCTCTATTTTCCACGTAAGAGCAAACGCTTATGTGTATTAAATCACGTCTGAAATATCTTTGTTGCAAATACACACTGAAAGAATAAGATATGGTAAAAACAGATCAGCAATAAACAACACGTAGACTGAACTACGAACATAGTAAACACACGGGTTATATTTAAGGATATTCAAATAGGGTATTCCAAACCTCATTAATGGGGTATAAAGGAAATTAAGTTTTTTTATTCAGAAATTAAGTTTTTTTATTCAAAACTAGCTGGCCCGGCAGACTTCGTCCTGCCTCCAAATTATTGTAAAAGATGTTTAGTGCAGCTGAAATCTAAGAACGATTGGTTTATATCTTTGGCCTCTGAAAAATTTCAATTTGAATTGCGACGTTTTGCCGGACAAATTTTGTACTTCATATATCTAAAACATTACTTTATATTATTGTAAGAATTGCTAAAATGGAACAGCAGTGTCGTCCATGATATGATGGAGACTTACTTATTGTTAGGCATATATTCTAAAACAAAATTTTTAAGCCGATTGACCGACATATAACATTCTCTGTTGGAGTAATGATAACACTTTGCCTCTTTTTATTCCAAGAAGTAGTATTTCCAAAAATCCCTTCATTTGGTTCAACAACTCTTTTACCATGATCTGGGTTATAGCAACAGTTTTTCCCCTAAAAGTTCGAAATGCGAAAAACCTTTTTGTGAAGCTCTCTAATTATATAGGAAGTACGCCGTTTGCGGTCTGGGTGACCATCTACAGCCCATCCCCAAATTTTACTGCAATTTTGGTCAAAATCGGTTTAACCGTTTTCGCAATTAGTGGTGTCATCAAAATGGACATCTAGTTTTATAGTTTTCAATAATTTTGATTTAAAAAAAAAGTTGATATGTAATGTAATCAATGGAGAGTAAATGACTTTCAAAAATTATGTGTATCATATGCTAAACACCAGCAACTGTGCCCAAACATAATACCAAAATTTTTTCATGTCATAAAATTCATACATTTTAAGTTTGAGTAAAATCGGACAATCGATATAAATTTTCGAAATAATTCAGCTCCGACCACTTCAACAGCGGGTCCATTTATACAAAAAAAATACTCGTTACAAAAAAATATACATTCTTAATTTCAGTCAAATTGTTTAATTCGTAAAAATTTTCATTATAATTCCACCCTAGCGACACCTACCAGGTAAATTTATACAAACAATTTTTCTCAAGGTTCCACAAACATAAATACTAAATTTCAGTTAAATTAGTACATGCATTCGAATTTTCGATATAAATCCACCTTAGCGCCATCTACCGGGTCCATTTGTACATACAATTTTTTCTGATGATCAAACAAACATAGATTCTAAATTTCAGTTAAACTGGCCCATTCGTTAAAATTTTTATTGTAAACCGACTCCAGCGCCACATACCGGGTCCATTTGTACATAAAATGTTTTCTCATGATCAAACGAATATCTATTTCAGTTAAATTGGCCCATTCGTTAAAAGTTTTATTGTAAACCGACTCCAGCGCCACATACCGGGTCCATTTGTACATAAAATGTTTTCTCATGATCAAACGAATATCTATTCTAAATTTCAGTTCAATTGGTACATGCATTAAAATTTTCGATATAAATCCTCCCTAGCGCCACCTGGATTTGATTTTTTTCAACACAAACAATCTACGGAAAATTTCGAATCGAATAAAAAAAAAATCAGCCAAATCGCTCCAGCCGTACTCAAGTGATGGTATGACATACGTGGACCATTTCATTTTTATATATATAGATGAATATACTATCTCGTGCTGGCTTAATTTGTTATAATGTAAAAACCAAAATAGTTACTTATCAATGGTTTCCGCCTTATATAAAGTTACATTGTTGTTATATGCTAAATTAAAATGCGTTTGTGATCACCAGCACAGATATTTACATGCAGACACACACACACGCACGTACTATTATTCCACTCATATTCGAAACGTATAACATATGCTCACGGTCACTCATACAATTGTATGCGTGGCAGGAGTGTCCTCCCAATACTCAACGCTATAAATCTTCAATATCAACCAACGTTTAATGGTCTTAAGTGGCCATTTTTCTTTCACAGGATACATGCTCATGATGTTCACGATGACGATGTTGCTAAACGGTTTCGGGCCTCTTAATTTGTTTTACATGGAATAAAAAGGCGTGATGATGTAAAAATAAAAATCGTCTGGCGGCTTTTACTTTTACGCTTAAAGTGCTGGTATTTAAATTGGCAATTAACTTTGTGACCGGCCGTGGCATAGTGGTTAGAACACGCGACTACCATGTGGGAGATCGCAGGTTCAAACCTTGGCTCCAGTTATCTTAAAAAATTGTTTCTTTCATTGTCGGCTCCCCTCGAATGTTGTTGGCAGCAACTTCGCAGTAGTAAGTGTCGAGTCGATCGGCGTGTCAAGTAAGAGCTTCTCAAACAGTGACTTTCGCATTCGTCGATAAACAAGTAGGTGCCGTTAGTTGTGAATCTAATAATAGAAAGCGTGTTAATTCACAACAACGCGAGAAGCTATCCCATACCTCATTCATGGGGTGCAAAGGGAAATTAAGTAAGAAAGTAATTAACTTTGAGACTACATCTCCTTTGTTGTCCAAATGATTGTGAAATTCTAGCAACATTTAAATGTCAAATGTACTCGCTAATGTTATAAGCACCGAAAAAACGTCGTATTGGGATTTTGACGTATGGTATAGTCGACACATTTTGCATGTGACTGTTTGAAAATATGGGTTGATGAAATGTTGACATGAATTCTATGATTTCAACTCTTACAGGATAAAACGTATAATATGTTATTATTTACATCTATGGCGTATAAGTAATATGATCATTACTGCATATACAATTATATAGCTCATACGTACCACGGTGGTTATATATGTTTTGACTTTTTTTTAAAATTTCTTATGCAATGTTTTGTATGCTAACTTGATAAAACAGTTTGTAGCTGAGACAAAAGTTTTGGTACTATGACTACAGGAATATTAGAAATATAAATAAAAACTTTGTGTAAACTCCTGATCATACGAGCAAGATACATGTGTATCAAAAGTAGTTATTATATTGCCATTTTCAGCAAACTATATCGTATTGTTTTAACTTTAACTGCTTAAGGTCTAATTATATGGTAGTAAAAGTTTTTTCAAAATACTAAAACCACAGAACTTCCCCTTGCCATATGGTGACAAAGCATGCAATTGTTTTTCATACAAATTTAAAGATATCACAGCATCGTAGTGGATGAAGAATATTAGTGATAATAATAAAGATAATAATTGATAATGATTGAAGTCATTCAAATTCTTAAATGGCAACCCTACGGGAGACTTAGACAGTGCAGCGGCACCAGTTTAGTAGGATGCATGACTCTAAAACTATGCGTCTCTCCAGATTAGACATATAGTTTAATATTTGCGTCTTAAAATATAATAACTAAATGTAATACAATTTGTTTTGACTTCCATCAACTTTGTAATTGTATAGGCCATTATAATTAACCCAGTCTGAATCTGATATTAACTTATGCTGCCATCTTATATAAGAAAATTTTTACCTTATATTGCTATTAAAAGCTGTCTCTCTAATGCGGAATAAGCTAACAACAAGCTAAACAACACTACAATTGAAAAACTTTATTCGCTTCCTGTTAACGTTCTATTGGCTCCCACTCTCTGTCATTATATAAAACACTCTTTTTTTTGCGTTACTTTTGCTGTGTAAATTATACGCCAATGTTTATTTAAATCAAGTGCAAAGAAAAACACAACAACAAGTAACTTTTGTATGTGTTAAAATGTTAAATGAAGATATTTTACGCTTGATTAAAAACATTTTGCCCTTCTCAAAAACAAAGTAGAATGAAACAAAAACAAAACAAACAAGAATGTAAGTACAAAACTTTTACAAACTCCTAAGTATTTATGAAAAAAAAAAATAAATATGAACTTTATCTTTGGCCTGCATATTCGTTGTTGTGTTAAAAAGTAAACGTTGTGTTAAAGGTTGTTTTTTCTTTGGTTTTATTATTCCATGTTCCTTTATCGTCGTCCTTGTTACCTGTTTTAAGGATTAAAATCTCTGTGGTGGATAGAGTAAGGAAAGGGTGGCGAAATATTAATTACCATAGTGATAATAAAAAGTGCGATTGTTTTTATGTTTAAAAATGTATAACCTATGATAATATTCTGCCACCTTAAAACCAACTTATCTTTATTTTTAATTCCATTAATGAGATGTGATGAGCTGTCGGTTCTATTTTGAGACATGAAGGGACATACAGTTTTATAATAATTCCGTACGTATGAAGCTTTAACTAGATATATCTGTAAATGGTTTCAACTGAATTCGAACCCTTGGTTTTAGAAAATATGTTATACACTTTCGTAAGACAATAAACTCTTGTAGTTAATATCAAGGAGTTGAGTTGAGTTGTCATGAGTTATTGTCGCAATAGTGCACACACGTTGCAGTCTAAGACTTTGGTACGAATAACTGTCCCCAGCGTCTCTTTTGTATAATATAATACTACTTATAATAAAATAACTTCAAAAATTTACAAATTTTACAAAAATAAGTAAAATTCTACGGATTTTATGCAATGAACGGTTTGAATAAAGATAAGAGGTGATTGTTTGAGGGGGATCAAACACATGAAAATAAGTTTTTTACTAAATTTCACATATTTTTCTGTGAACATGAGTTATTTATTACACGAACAGCTCTATAATTATGTTGAACAAATGTCTATTCGCGTATAACAAAAATCACAAACAAGATATTATATACTTTCCTCTCTTTTCACATTGATATAGATATACAACTTTTCTTCCGCTCTTTGGCGGGTTTTTTGTATTAAACTTTCAGTTTAATCCCATTTATTATCTCGGTATCGGCGCAAGTGGTGAAACATCAGCAAGATGTTAAAAGTATCTTAATAATATCAAAGAATTCCAACAACTTTTCATGTATACTTTTATCGTTTCAGACAGGAAAAAAAAAACAATATGCCATCTTTCAAATTATTTAGTTCAGGCCACACTAAGGCCTGTGGTAGCGAAAATCTTTTCGAAAAGTTAGCAAGCCTAAATGGCATTTGAATATATACACAGTTATGTGGTAACAATATCACAGCAAAACGTTTCTGATTGTCGTCAAAAACATAGCAACATAGGAAAATATTTGTTTCAGATTTACTTAAAATGATACCGAATAGATTGGTAAACAAAATATTATTAATATTAATGGTATTAACTGTTGTGGAAGACCGAGGAAACTGAAGTTTAGAGAAACTGTTGGTTACATAACCAGCGCAGAATTTTCAGTCAGTTGACATAACAAACACATATCCTTACCCAAAGTCCTTTCACCGATATGTTGGTGGTTTATGTTTAAAATTTCCCATAGTTGTAAAAATGCAAAACAAACTTTTTTAAAGAAATAAATTAAAAGTAAATTTCGTTTTTTAAAGGAGCAGGGGAAATAGGATATTAGGATTCTGGATATAAAAAACAAAAATTTTTCTTTGGACGAAAAAGAAAATAAAATGGAAGGGACAGGGATGCACACGACTAAAAAACTCTGACATTTTTAAGAGCTGCCATGCAGAGCAACACGATTTTGGATGTGGATTCATAGTCGGCAAGATACTTCGATATCTGGTATGGCGGTTTAATACTGTATGTGACCGAATAGCCGCTATCCGCATCAGTGTGAAATTCTTTTTCTTCACGCTGATTTATGAACAGGCCCGACGGAAAGCAAAGACGAGGACATTAACGATATCATCGACGACGAAGTCCATCATTCATGTCCATCACCGACCCAAAACGAGATCAATTGCAACAGACTGCTGGCAGAGGTTTTTAATTTCGGTGGCGATAAGCTTGCATATAAACACGGTGTTGGCTCAAGGAACGCATATCCGATAATTGGAATCTGAGTCGTCGATGTTCTGTGCTTAAGCTTATGTATAATCTATATCGGGATCAGCCTTTAACTCATCTCGTGCAAGGTCCTGCCTAGTGTGTTATGTAAAAGACCAAAGCCTATCCTAGCAAAACCTGATTAGATCTTATCAGTGTGGCTTTAGAACTGGTAAGTCCACGACCGATCAGATATTCACACTACGTCAAGTCCTTAGGAAGAGTAAAGATATCCAGATCGACACCTACCTATCTGTTTACCGACTATAAAGCTAATTTCGACAGTTCGTTACGATAGAAACTAAGAGATGCTATGGCCGAGTTTAGTAAACCCGAGAGGTTGATACGACAGCTAGGCTTAAGACAAGGCGATACTCTCCCATGCTATCTCTGTAACACCTTAATGGTGATGATCATGTCGAAGGCTGCAGTAAACACGACTGGTACTATCTATACCAAAATTCGCATTCTGCTTGCGTATGCCGATAATATATACATCATTGGCCGAGGACGGCGGAATGTAACAGCTGCCTTTTCCAGGATTGAGAAACAGTCGGTGGAAATGGGTCTGGTGATAAATGAGGAAAAACGGCAAACAAATTCTTTAAATTAACTAGGCGCATTAAAATAGAACGATTGCGCTGGCTTGGAAACGTTGTACGATTGAATTAGGTCACTGCGCCTGGTCCTTGTTTGTAGGAGTTGCTAAACCCATTTGTGTTGAGCTTCAGTAAATCTATGATGCTCAATATTGCGGCATCTCACATTTATCATGCCAAGGTCGATCGAATGAAATTATTAAAGAATAAATCGAAAAATTATCATTGACTACAACAAATTTATTAAAAAAAATATTTTTTTAAGTGTGTCGTTCAAGCCGGAATTGGAATATTTTTAATTGCTTATGTGAAAATATCGTGAATACAATGTGTTTCCTGCATTTTGGGTATTTCTTATATCCGATATATATTGCATTTAAATTTCTAAGTCAAGCAATATTACTCTACCTTCATATTCGGAAGTATTTTAGTGAACAAATTTTTCTGCGTCATCATTTGTAGTCCCTAGCACTAAATAGGCCACCTCTTGTTCCCTTGTAATCATTATTATTATGACTCCCTTTCAGCGATTCCAAATGATGACAAAAAATAAATCATCTTCGCCTAAAGTACAAAAGTCTTATCATAACTCCACATAAACCCAATGTCATATTAAGATCATCAAATCCTTAGGCTTGCCCATCAACACATAAAAATAAATAACTCTTAACAGAGTAATGTATAGCATAATAACCCAGCCCCTTTCTCCACTCCATTCAAAAAGTATGTACATTATTTTGAATGTCAACACCTGCTAAACTTTGTATTTTGACTTTTTGCAGTGTCCAAGATATTTCTCCAGAAAAGCGATAAATAAGTTAAATAAAGGCAACAAGAGAAATGTGGGTGGCGTCTACTGATGAATCAGCTAAAACCAAAAGAAAATCAACAGTCAACATCGAATTATTTATTGCGTATTGTTTTACTCTAGAGACCAATGATTACGCCAAAAGAAAGAAAACATTTTTATTCTATGAGTCCATCCTTTTTCTTGGTGCGATATAGAAGGATAGCACATGAAGTGATGGCAAAGGCGCCAATTGCACGTGTGAGAGAAGACATTAATAAGACTTTATATTATGATGTTATAGAATTTATGACTTTGATGTTTCACTTGCGAAATTAGACATTTATATCAATATTTATTACCATCACAAATAATAATAACAATAACAATCATAATTTCTACGTTCATATAATGAAATATGCCAGTAATGTGTGTTGACATATAACTATACATACGTGAATTATGTTGCAACAATATAATGTGTAATATGATAGAGCTCTTAAGGTAATGGACAGAAATTTGATTTCATTTAGCAAATGTTTGTCTACATGGTGGCAAATTATGAATGAGATTAACAGGAGCTGGATAAATGTGTATTTACAAAGTTAGTTTTAGCATCGACCAAATAAAAGTTAAACTAAAAATTGTATTGCTCACTTTTTTATATCTCCTCCAATATTTGTTATTTCCTGAAAAACTTTGATATGCCTCGTAATACTCGTTATACTTAAATATTATTTGTTTACTTACCTCATAATTCACATTCTATTAACTACCATTTAGGAGCAAACTATTGTGAATCGTATCAATAATGCCACTATGCAATCACTTCAATCCTTTGTAATTATAAATTTTATACTTCCAGCACATTTTCCTTATTGTGTATTACTTCGATTCCTTTACCTGCACTTTGAATTTCATCACAAAGCAACGGAAAAAAAACCTTGAACAGTTTGCTCAAAACGAACTTCATAGTTGGTAATACACTTTGACGCCTGATTGCTTTAAGAGAATAATGGCAAACACTTCAGGAAATGTGAGTGATTTTTTGGAAACAAAAAAAACTAGAATACTACTCCAGCTCAAACACCCATGCCGTAGCTGCAAATAGCGTAGAGTATGCCCGCGTTTTTTTAATCATTCAAGTGTAAATTTTTAATGAACATTGTTTCACAGTGATTCCCTTGCCCCTGGATTGTTAGTTTGAATATGAGCGAAATTCAAATACGAAACTAAAGCAAAGAGAGGGTGTGATTCCCGTATGCACTGCAATAGTGTAAACATCGTCTAATGCTTATCACTAATATCGTTGAATCAAAGGGGATTAAAAGTGGATTGCAACATACTGGAGGGAGTAAATTTTTGTGCATCAGAAAATATTGTATGTGATTAGAGAAGATGCATTATATGTATATAAGATTTAACTGATGTTATCATTCAGTGTAAACTGAGGGAAAAAACTGCAACTAGAAGAAATAATTCTTAATAGGCCAGATAAGAAAGAGGAAAACAAACATTTTGAAGGAATATCGCGCAAAGTATTGTAAGAACAATTCATTTGAATCCAGTTGTCTCCAGTACAACATATGATAGCACACATGGTCTGTAATAATACTCATTATATTAAACAAAATTGCTCATATTTTTTCAAATGTCCCTTCAGTTATTCGAACGTGCAAAATTTACAAACTCAAGTGCTTGTGACCTGTGTTATGAAGTATAGTATGCAATAAATACCAACTCCAAGCAAACACTATTTGGTGCCGCCTACAGTACTTATAACGAACATGCATTTACTAAGCACGTTGCCGCCATGTTACCAACACTTTTGTATACATTTGAACACCTCGGTAATCAACATTTATGTAGGTATTATTATAAATATATTATAAACTGTAATTACATCTAGCATTTGACAATAGGTCCAGTTGGAAATATTTACTTTCCCTTCAATGCACATAAACTACTATGTAATGTAATAGGGATTTCTCAACAAAAGTTTCTGTTGCTCATGTTCAAATTATCAAAAAGCTCTGGCCGATTTAAATAAAATTTATATATTTCGTGCATGTTCACTTAGAATGAAATGTCGTTGACATTTGGTTTAAAAGGCGTTACTTTCGTTTACAACTGTTGAATAAAATATCCATTCCCTTAGTTCCTTTCCTGGAACGTGAGGGCCTTTCGGTAATTGTACAGAATGTATGTTAACGCGTTTTAAAATGAAAAAAGGAGTTATGTTGTCACAATAAAACAGAAAGGCTACAGCAAAAACAATAAATATTTAGCAAATAAATTATGCATTCTTTACATGTAATTACAGGTGCTTACAACTTATACCTTAACTATTTGTAAACATATGCACTTAAGTTACAATAAGTTAAGATAGTTGTAACAAATCACTTTCAAAGCATTCAAATTGATACGAAATAATTTTTGACATTCTTTTTCTATACTTAAAACTTAATTGAGTTATAAGTTTATCTGTCTTAAGAAAACAATTAAATTGTTTTATCAAATGACTTAATAAAAAACAATGTAATATTATTCAGTAAACATTTTCTAAGAAAAGGCGGAGAGGATGGTTCACCCTAATCCGGGCACGGGGAATTGAATTGCATGATTAGTTTTTTGAGTTACAATAGTTTCATACAAATTTTTTTAAGTGTTTTTATTTTTTATATATTTCTCTTAGTTGTACAATGGTGATATGGATATTAAATAAAAGAAAACAATCCCTGCATTTTATATTTTACTTTCAGAAAAAAAATTGGAATAAAATGTCCTTTTTACCATTATGCCAACGACAACATACCTAGGTATGTTTTGCGTTTTAAAAACGCTGTAGCTCTGAACTAGATAATCGAATTGACTTGATATTTTGCCCAAAACTGTTTAACGCAATAGTCCTAAGTTTGGTTAGGATTGAATCACCCGTTTGGAAGCTAAAGCCCACTTCGTTGCGGATGTTGGAGCCCCCTCGAGCTGACGGCATCTTCCGATCGTCGCTTTTTTATACACATAGGAAGAGTCATATCAATAGAACACCCTTCTTTGAGTCTCTTGCCTTCCTGGAGTCTTCCACCGCTTCAGTAACCTTAACTACTTTCCAGTCCTTTGTGGGTAGTTAAGGATTACTGTATTGAAGAATTGTCAGGACTTACATAGGGTCGGAGGGTTCAGCTGGAATCTTGGCAATAGACCGTGGCAGCAACGAGTTTGATGTATCCCTAATACCAAACCACATCACGACATTGCGGCGATAGATCGGATCGCTCGCGAACAAATTTTAAGAACGTCACAGTAAGCGATACGGGAACTGATTTCCAATGTTTTGAGAAAATAGTTCCGTCGCTGTTATTACGGTATATGATCGTCCAGATATGGTGGTCCTTAGCGATGTCCTTATCCGATCTTTTTAGTGTCCGTGCAGGACTAAATTTGAATCTTATGGATCCCTGAAGGGTAGTGTCATCAGACCGCTGCCGTTTAGGCTACATCAGATGACTTCCGTTTAGATTTGTCATCTTCTGTAGAAGTAGGCGCTAAGGAAGCTGAATTGGCGGTGAAGGACCTTGGGAGCCATTGAGGTACATGGCTTCAAAAAACCACTATATACCAGAATTAGATTTGCATTTTATGAGCGAAAAACTGTCATTAGCCGCTCCAACGCTGATTGGATTTCGATAAAATGCGGACCGACGACTTTTGGAAGGTCAATGGACGTATGTCTCTTTGCCGCCCCTACTGGCGAAAAACAGACGCTAAAAGATATGTTTCTACCTATATATAAATACATGTGTCTGCCTATATAACCACTTTAAAAAAAAACAATGACTAACTATAAGGGTAAAACTGGTAATTATAAAATTTTTTAACGTTTCGTCATGCATTGAAAATAGTGCATTTTCCTAGAAACTGATTTATTAATTTAACGAATTTTTGGTGTTCAAATATTGAAAAATAAACATATTTTCCGAGAAAAGGAACAAACATTTACGAAAATAAAAAAAATTAGTTACATATTAAAAAATGTATGGCAACAGAACTCGATTAGTTTTCCGAGAAGCTCTTTATTTGTGCATTAAATCGAAATATATTTCTAATTTAATTTTTTCATATTTAAAATAAACAATATTTCTAACACAATAAAAATAAATAATACCTAAATTCCAACAAACAAGTTAGATACGAGAATTTTTGTAGTAACAGCATACCAATCCCCATACAAAACGTATGAACATACCCAGGTATGTTCCCGGTCTTGGTTGATTTTTGTTGGTAAGTTCGTTAACTTTAAGATTCGGCTACCCTATACGTCTCAGAGACGTATTTTTACCTTATGTGTGCTTTTTTTTTGAAGGAAAATATAAAAAAGAGGTATTCTTCCGTTTGACCCACTAAATGAGGCGTATGTCAAAAATGGAAAGTCTATATGCGGGGAACATTGAAATGACATGTGCAAAACTTGTACTTGATTTTGCAAAACATTGAAAATAATTTATATTTCTTATATTTAAATAAGAGAGAAAAGCAAAATAATTGTGTTTATTTTAGTTTTTATGTCAAAAATGGAATGCGTTAAATATAGTAAGCATTTATGAGGGGAACATTAAATTAACATGTTCAAAACTTGTACTAAATTTTGCAGTAAATTGAAAATATTTTATTTTTTTCTAATCTTATATCTAGTTAATAAAGAAAATAAAAAATAAATGTGTCCACTTTAGTTTTTAAGAAAACGGCAGTAATTTTTAAACAATATTTCAAAATTTTTGTTCATTTTATAAACTGACTAATTTGATTTTTTATTTTTAATAAATTTTTTTTTTAAGAAGTTGCTTTTAAATTTTAGTTATAGATTAAAAATATATATAATAGTTATAAAAACGCTGTCACCATAAAGAAAAACTACGATACGGCCCATATGTGTATGGTTATCTTCTCAGCAACTTCCAATAGCGTTATCAATGCAAGGTTGATAAATTTTAATAAATATTTTTTATTTCTAACACTAAACTAATAAAGATAGAATTATAAAATTTTGGTAAGTGTAAAAGCATGCAATAGTCTTCAACATGTATATCTCTAAAATTTTTATTGCACGATATTTTTATTAACGATATTCCTGGATAGAAAGTTTTTAACAACTAATCATATCATCATACGCGAGCAGCATGATGATAACAGACTATCGCTCTATCTGAAGCATCGCTTGGTAGAAAATGGCTCTGTCAGATATTTGCCTACCGTGTCAAACACGAAAATTATATTAACTTAGCTGAAATACAAAATTCATCCATGGCACCTAACAATGTTCGTCAGTTAATAAGGATGATTTGGTATATACTCCGTTAGGCT
Source organism: Muscina levida (assembly GCA_964034835.1). Taxonomy (NCBI): domain Eukaryota; kingdom Metazoa; phylum Arthropoda; class Insecta; order Diptera; family Muscidae; genus Muscina; species Muscina levida. Next base: position 25,589,252 of record OZ035881.1, read on the forward strand.
AATCTTAGATTTGAGCACGTTCATGCACGTTACTTTTAATCGCTGTCGGCCTTGAAAACCTCTGCCGGAAATCCATTGGTGCCTGCGGCTTTCTTTCTCTTTTAAGTCGAGCTATTGACGCACCGATCTTGTTTTGGCTCGGTTGTAAATATTCAATTCCATCATCGATGATTTCGGGAACGGTATAAGTTCCATACATGCAGCGCTGTCTGCGTGTCTGTGACCTGATTTTCATCTCTACACCTGCAACTTAGGTTACCAAAATTTTACTTTCAACCTTTTGGTAAAATGTTTGTGATTCAACTTAGCATATCCCTCTAATTTTTCTGCATTCACCATAAACCATCTCTGTAGAGAACTCTGACATTCCATTTCTTAAATCATGGTTATTATAACAATTGCGGGAGTCGTCAACATTTAGGGAGTTCTTGCTTTTTATATTCTTTGTGTTTTCATAATAGTTGTTTTATTTAAGAAGAATGACTTATTAGGCCTCCGTGCCCGTTCCTAGTGTAATAGGGCTGCCAAAGCCTCTAAGAGAGTATTTGTTTTAGGCTTCATTAACTTCTGTTACATAATCCCTAAGACTCACCGGTGGTAGAATGCCATTTTGGTTACTCTCACATTTGCTGATCTGATCTGTCTGACGTTTTTAGCTATTTGGGGATTCTGATTACTCCCAAGTGAATAACAATCAGATAATTTGAACTAGAAAATCCCTAATCCCTCATTTTGTGAGCTAATATGTTAATTGTCATATGTTCCCACATATGTGGTCACATAATTAACATGCAGCTCTTAACAATCATATTGCTTAAGGATACTTAATGATACACTAAGGATACTGATGATTTTGCTGGAATTTATTAAACGTAGTTAATCGAACTTTTTCATTTAAAAACAAATCTTTTCCATAAACTGTTACCAAAGTCCACACTACCACCTGTAAGTGTAAAAATACTGCATTAAATAGAATTTCTTCTTTTTGTGGCAGATTTTACTTTTTAATTTACATCTTCATCCAGTCAATTGCAAACAAATCTGTTTTTTATTACACCCAGACACATTTATCACCTCTGCCCCTTAAGCGGTGGCCTTGGTGGCTTTCACTTTACGTTTTTATGTAAAAAGATTTATTTGTTTTTCGGGATTTCAGCATATTTTGAAAAAAAGAATCCAGCATTATATGTATGGTGTTTGTGAGTGAGACATTAGCATTTTTAGAGATTTTTCACAAGACAAGAAAGGCTAAGTTTTCATTTGAGGCGAGAATCAGAGAGAAAGAGATAGAGGGAGTGTGTGATAAAAATGTTATGTTTTTGTATGGTTTTATTGCAGCCACTTAATGTATGCGCATTACTTTGCATATAAGTAAGTTTTATTGTCACCCACAAGAGCGTAAAAAGAGATTAAAAATACATAAAAGAGTTTGGTAAAAAAAATTATAAAGTGTTTGAAGGCGATAATATTAATTTTTTTAGATGGCAAATTGAAATACACGAGTGATGAAGTGTTGATAAGTTATATGTGTTTTTGAGTTTAATGTTTTTAGGGAAAGGGCGTGAAATGACACTGGTTTTAAGGGACACATTTATGTGGTTTTAAAGCTCAGATTACTTGTTGGCTTTCATGGTGGTTGCCAAGAATACCATGTTCACTGGCGACAAAACTGTCGATATTATTTCTTAACAAAATAGTAAAAAATATAAAAAATTAAATAATATAAACAAAAAATAATAAGTATTTTTTTTTTTGTTTTCAAAATTCTCATACGGAACATATTACGATGTTGGGCTAATCTGGAAACAATATCGGAATTTAGACATTGAGATCCTACTCAAGTATTACTCAAAATGTCTACAAACGCCAAAATTTGGCGCATTGATAATGCGGTATGTTATACGTATTATGAGTTTTTATTATAACATTTTTTTCTTTTAAATTCAAATTAAAATTTCAACAAACGCCCAAAGTTGATGCGTTGTGAATCCGGAATATTATACGTACTATTAGTTTTTATAATAATTTTATTTTTTCTATATAATTTGCTAACAATTTAGCAATTTATCCTTTTGTTGATATCTATTTGTTGATATCTACAAAAAAGTCTTCAAACAATCACATCATAAGCACCGGCCAAACTCAATGCTAAACTTATGATATTGATGATATGACCCACTCTCTCACTCTACCTAATTTATATTAACACCAATTTGTTTAGCTCGTTTATTTGTAGCTTATGTGGTAAAATATATGAGTGTGATATGCACCGTATGCGACGTATGAGTTATACCATAATTGATGTTCATACAACGATCATACGCCCCATATGACACTCAATTATTGCCGTATTCAGTGTGCAGTGTTATGTTATTCTATGAATAGTAATTTCATATAAATATTTATTATTGCTTGAAATAAATGTCACGACTACTATTGTAAAATGAATTTTAACAATCTGCAAATGTGTTTCTGCTGCTGCAATAACAAACTAACAACCCTTAACATCACATTTGTTCATTCACAAATTGTGTCACTGAAATTTTAGTACAATGTTAACACAAATGGTTAAATCCATTTTCATACATATGACACAAAAACTATTAGTTACATGTAGAGGAATTTTAAAACTTTTTGTCGGCGTTCATTTTTACTGCGTTAAAATAAATGAAATATTATTAAAAAGCATAAAAACTATATGGGTAAATATGTAATATTAGAGTGGGATTGCGAAGCGGAATTTCCTGTTATAAACAATGTTCCATCATAGAAATAGTTTCAAAGTTGGCAAATATGAATGCGCTATATTGATGATATGCAAGATGTGATGTTTAATGTTATGCACTGATATGTGGAAATCGAATATTTTATCTTTAGGATAAGGTTTGTGCATTATGTTTTAGGGAATTCAATGTGAGGATAAAACATTAAACTACTCGTGAGCATAAACAACAAAAAACTCAAAAATGTTTAATAATTAATTACACTGTATGACAGCCAAGATCGACACATGTCCTGGCTACCGGGAAAAGTTATATCGGTAAAAAAGTTTAACGTGTCTCGGCGTTTCGCTGGGTCACATCTAGAAATCGAGATATATTGATTTAAAGTTACTAAGTTTTATATAGGAGGGCTGAATGACAAAATGTGGAGAGGGAGCTCAAAATAAAAAAAAAAACCATTATCCTCGTATTGGTCCCCAAACATCGGAGCGGTTAGTTAAAGTTGGCGTTGGTTGGTTTCTTTAAATGATCTTTAAATGAAATACAATTTCGAGTCTTGTCTACTGGTGTATTTTTTTTATAACCTACGGTCGTCTTAGCAATACTTTTATTTTTAATACCAGCATGGGTCATGTGGGATCATCATTCATAAAACCCTATAGGTCCCATAGTCTCCGGCGCCAATTTTGACCTACTATTCCGATGTTTAGGGACCAAGACGATGTGAATGGTGTATTTTTTTTACTTTGTGCTCCTAAATCTATATATGTCACTTCTTAGAAGTCACCCAGCGAAATGCCGGGACACGTATAACTTTATTTTAACCCACATAGCTTTTCCTCCGTCAGAACCCCCGCTAGTCGTTGACCTCCACCATAAGTCGCACAGAATTATTAATGTTTGATTATAACTCCACCGAAATATTGATAAAGAAAAATAACTTGGATTGGATGTAATTTATTTTCCTCAGGTTTTAAAATCCCAAATTTAAGATCACATACTGGCTACTTAGAGAATACATGCTTGTTCGATTCTTCCTTAACATTTAACAGTTTAATTTATTCGAAAGTGTGTCTCATCTAATATATATCTTAGCGAAGAAATGAAGTATTGTTATGTGGTGCACACTTCTCTTATGCGTAATTAAGTATTTATGGGTTAGTAATTTTAATAATTTCATAGAAATGTGTTGCCACGTTCTATGTGGTATATAACTGTTTGAAGCTTATTTACAAATATTTTATGTGATGTTTTCTACACAGTACAAAAAAGATACTCTCAAAGTATTAAAATGACAAATGAATTGTACATTTACCACACAATCGAATGTTTGAGATGTATACTCAGGAGAATAATACATTTAAGAATATTTAAGGACACAACTAAGAATTGTTACTTAAGTTGATTGGAAACATGTTAATGGATTCAATATTGAGAACGACACATGTACAACACATACGAAAATGTTAAAATGAATATTGCTCGCAGTCAAAAGTCAGATAATCTCTCAAGTAACAATATAATGAAAATCACTAAACAAACAAACGTCGTTAGCTTTTACAATGACAATTTACAATTTACATGCTTGCCGTAATATCTACAAAGAGCTCTATTGTGTTATATTTTTATACAACCTTTTGTTATCATTCACTTTTGATTTGCAGCGAAAAGTAATTGTTATAGAAATATGTTCATATGTACAATAATACAACACACAGTTGAAATATGTATTTGATATAAGTTACAAAATAAAATTGGGGTTTGACTACACATACATTTGATAATGGAATTACGCGAAGTTAGCTTACAGTGGACAGGTTAAAAACATAGGAAGAACTTATAACAGAGCATAGATAAGTTAAAACACTTTGGATGTATCATAAAGCTTCATACACAAAGTGTGTGCATATATCATTTAATATGGAGAAATCCGATAAGCATTGAATAAGACGAGTTGCTCCTTATGTACCTTAAGGCAACATTCGTTGCAGCACTTTATTTTTTTTAATTTTTTTTAAATGTAAAATAAAAAATCGTGCTATTTTACTGCGATTAATAAATCCTTCAGGAAGCCATTACAAAAAAATTTGCATTTCTTCAATCAGAAGATATTTTTAAAAAAAATTCATAAAATTTTCATACTGCCAAAACTCAATTTAAAAAATAAATATGTTACTGCGCACTATAAAGCAAATGTTTGCAAAATTTCATCAAATTCGGAAAGAAGACCCAAAACTTATGTAACGCTTTCCATGGAATTACTCAATGCTAAAATTTGAATATAAACTAAAACATGCGAATAATAATTTGTTTTCCAAAATTTTCTACCGTGTTTGTAAAAGGATAATGATGGATTACAATTCCAAAAGTCTTTTTTAAAACTTTTTTGTTACATACAATTCCAAAAAACAAAACGTAATAAGATAATATAAGGGGGTTTAACCTTAGGCTGAGGCAGTCTTATTCGCGATCCTTAGATGAGCGATAGTAATTTGGTGACAGAACCAGGATATTCAAGAACGAAGAACATTTTAAAAATTTTAATGTCTTTGAACCACAAGGACCATTAATTGTTGTCCTTTCAAAACTTATCATGCGATACCATGATCGTCTTAATCCGAACCTAATGCTGTAATTCTACCGCTTTGTTTTACAAATTCTCATTTTCTAACTTTTAAAATACGTTTAGGTTCTTACGAAGTTACATCTATAAAAACTAAGATTTTGCTCTTTGTTTGAGAAGCAAACTTTTTTCCAATGTTGTGATATTTGTAAACAAAACATTTTAAACCTAAGTATAAATATAATAATCATGGTTAAATGAGGCAAACATTTTGAAAAGAGAACTCTTAGCATTAAAAGTTCTCTTTTTTAGTTAATGCAACTCATTTTCACTAGTGACTTCGTGTCTTTAAGCTCTTAAATGCTCTAATGCAATGAAAATAGAACTCTTACCATCAAAAGTTGAACACACTTTTTTGGTTCAGCGTTATGTTCTCTTTGCTCGTTAATGCAACTCTCTTTTACTAATGACTTCTTGTCTAAGCGCTCTTAAATGCATGAATGAAATGAAAAGAGAACTGTCAGCATCAAAAATGTCACACACTCTTTTGGTTCACAATATTCATTCTCTTTAACCGTTAATGCAACTTCTTTATACAATAAAACTTCGTGATTTACCCTCTAAAGAACACGACGTTACCGTTAAGTATTAAACAGCTATTTTACTCTTCCTTTCATTTGACTTTCTCTTATCACAAGTCGTGGTATTCGTGTTTGATTGCTCTTACAGCCCCACTAACCTTCCTGCACTGTAAACAACAACCTCGGCTAGACAACAACACCAAGCACGAACGTTATTGCTAAGGAATCGTTTTAATAGAACTGCAAATGCATGGTTACATACCCTTTTGCAGACAGACTCATAAAAACATTCAGTAACAAATTGTTGCCGCATGGAAACGGTCGTTTAAGCGGGGTAACTGACAGACGTTTAAGATTCCTAAATGGGCTATCAATCTGAATGCATTTAGTTTAACAGTTTTAAAAATGAAGTGATGAAATAAAATTTGGAAGAAACGCATGTAAAATTTTAAAAAAATGTAAATAGAGGAAAACTAATGCCGTACGTTGAAAATAATTAAAGGTTACTACTTTGTTATTAAAAATATTAACAGTTGTAATTTATTAAAGTTTTATACAATTCGTACAGAATAAAAAATTAAATATAAATAAGAAGCTACAGAATTAAGTTAAATGCAGCTTTATTAATAGTAAAATGTGTCATTAATATAAAAACTACTAAGAATTCAGAGCAAATACAAATACTAAAGTATCATGTCTTTGTTGCAAAAATAATAATGGAATACTAACTTAAACGCATTCGAATGCAAGCGTCATAAACAATTTGGTATACAAGTTGGAAACTATATAAACAATATAACGTCGACAGACAGCAAAGACTGGTTAAGTCTTAACTTAATTACTTAAGATTGTGTAAGGATATAATATTAACATATTATTAAAAAGGTAATTATCAAAAAACTTATTAATAGATAAAGAACATATTTTGAATATAACCAACAGTAACTATACAAAAACATGAAAATCAAATGTAACCCATAGATGATCATATATAAACTAAACGAAATGTACAAATCAAGCAGCCAAAGGATATGTTATAAGACACGACATCCCCAAAGGTTAAAAATTGACAGATATTCTTGCACAATATCAAAGAGGGGGGATTTGATCTAAAAGTGCGATACTTCGAGTGCACTATGATGTACTTTCAGAGCCTTTTATTCAGCGTATGTTTGTTTAAACATTCATTAATAGGGGTATGATAACATTACACTATGGTCCTATGTATACATTTATTTTCGCAAATTTGAGAAATATAAACAAAGTGTTGTAAGATTGCATATAACATAAATATTTTGTAAATCTTTCGATAGCTCTTAAACTACGGCTGCAATGGGGGGAGAGACAGAGGACACCCCTAAAAGGGGGGAGTTTGTATGGGAGGTGGAAGTAGATTTCGTCCGATCATGCTCATCATAGAACTTAGCCTCCGTTTGAAACGATATAAGCTTGTATACCGAAATTTCAGCTTGATAGCTCTTAAACAACGGCTCTAATCGAAGGGACATACACCAAAAAAGGGCAATTTGAATGGGAGGTGGGAGTAGTTCGTATTTGAAGTTAACCTTTGCGAATATTCTCTAAATTTTTAATTTACCAATTTTTGGATTTTACCATAGCAACTTCGTGGCTCTACCAAGGTGGATCCTTACCCAAACGACCAGGCGGGTGGAAACCTGCCTTGCTTTACTGCCTGGTCGGAGCTTGCAAGTGCAGACGCCCCTACTTCCACTGAGGTACGCGGCGTCTGAAGGGGGTCCCGAGCGGGATAACAAGGCAGGTAGGATCAGTGTTTGGTACAGTTGGAGTTTCGCATCACATGGAAGAATATTTTCGTGTCTGAAGTCTCGCTAGATGTAAATTGGCTCCATAAGAATAACTACTGTCTTTATTCAAGATTTTGTGCCGGTCGGTGTCAGTTAACGTTAGGAATGCCAAACTCAGTCATGGCATCTAAGAGTAAATGTCGACCAGGATCGTGGACTTACCTAAAGCCACAATGTAAAGTTCAATTTATGTTCGTTAAGATTGTCTTTACTTCTTCTACTACTTCTTCACAGAATCGTCGGCCACTATTGAGTGAGTTAAGTAAATGTGTTTACTCAGTGTTAACGACTGCGTGAGTAAACTTCGTTCCGTCCGTCCACTGCTGTGAACTTATTTATGTCCACATTTTGCATGTGTGTTAGTATGCACATCGTTAGTGGTATAAATTGTGAAATTTCGCTTTCGGCATTTTATTGGAACTTAAATACGGAATATGGTATTTTTATGTTTAGTATCCTTTGTTTGTTAGCGTTGTTATTGCTATGAAGGTTTTTTAAATTTTTTTTATTTTTGTGGACTCTATTTTTTGGAAAACGATACTTATGCCACACTTTACATGGTTTGCATTCTGTCATACTGCTGGCAAACTTTATCAAAGTAGCCAAACTGTCAACTACAGCAATTGCTCAAAGTTAACATATTAAAATAGAAATTTTGTGTAAAGTTCTCTCACCAAACTGACATTGCATTGGCGAGGGCCAAGGGGTAGCAAGTAGTGTGAGTTTGGGGGAATAATTGGAAAATCTGTGACAGCATTGTGTTCGAATAGGAAGTGTGTGTGTGTGTTCAAAAGGGGAACGAAATGTAATCGATAGTAAAGTGTAACGAGGTAATGCACTAGAGAATGGTACAATATAATGGCCATTCTAAATATCTTGAACAACCTTGGACAATATGAAAAAGATATTATATGCTTTTGTATATTATAGCAAGCGCTTTTAGCTGTATTTTTGATTATTAGGTCAATTAAGAATAAAAAAAATATATCCCTTTCATTCCACAAAATGAGATCGGTTATTTTTTTCTCACCACCAAAAGCTTACACCTATTACTTTTTACTTGTAGATGTCCTCAGTTACTAACATTTGATATAACAAAACTATATTCTTATCTTCTTAGTTTTCTAAATTATGTCTGTTTTTCCTTGACCATACTTCTCACTCCTCCTTCCTATTTCTTTTTACTTTTAAATTTGTGCATGCAGCCGTCAACGTTGTACTTCCTGTTGAACTTTCACAATCTTAGTTTGGATGATGGTCATTGACTGACCCTTACAGGCTTGCAACATTGGCTATCGTGTTACGAGTTCAAGCAACAGTATAAGTTTTCCCTCTTAAGACAAAACTGATAAAAATTTTAGAAAATCTCCTTAAAACTTATAGGTTTAGTTAGTGTATGCATACAGTCAAGGGGACGGCTGATATTATTGCCACTGGTTAAGGCAACTCAAGTTTTTTGATAAAGGATTTATTCGAAGGATTTATTGAGGAGCAGTGAAGTAAAACAATGAAATGTTAAAACGGAAATTTGCATTGATAGAACACAGATTTACATTAATATCGAACAAACAAAAAGAGCTTTCCTAGAAGCAGTAAAATAACAGAATACCTAATCTAGAAGTATTTTGAACTTGGGTGAATTATTAATGATTTAAAAATTGGCATGTCTTCATAGTAAGTTGTGCCTACCTTTCACATAAATTTGATGATAGACTTTTCTCTTACACTAAAACAGTACAACATTTTGTAGCTCATTGATTTGGAACTGCACGTGAAAGTAGCCATATAAAGAAGAAGTTCTGCATCGTTCGTTTTCTCAAGTAACATGCCATAATAATTTAAAATGGTATAGTATAGGGGAATTTGTCACGTTTTAGGCTCTTTTGTTTGACATAACATAAATATTATATGGTGGCGTATGATTATCATAAGTAATATTTAACGTAGATCATACGCCACTGAGTACAATAGTTTTATTGTAACTGCTGCAAAATAATCCCAGTTCAGAATCATTTGATGTATGGAAAAGTGAAACTGCTGTCTTTTTTTGGCTACTTTCACGTGCAGTTCTCAGAATTGAGTCCCAAAATCATGTGTTGTATTGTGTAATTGTACTACTGCTTTCAAACCTACCGCATGTAATCCGCTTGTTTTCATGTCTTGATAATGAAATACCTATAATTCAGATTAAATGCAAAACCACAGCAATATAAATATATTTTAATTATAATTGCATAAACTTCACCAAGGTATAGATTAATGATATAGCCACTTTCCTATGAAGTTAAAAATAACCACAACTTTTCGCGATGAAAAAACCACGAGAACAGTAATTTCTTCTTTACTGAAATAATTTCAATTTAAGAATACATGAAATGTGATAAATTCATAGGGCTTATAAATCCCAAATCTTCTAAATTCCTGGGGTGTCTTGCAGTCATGCAATAATTATAAAATTTTAAACAACCATGTAGTAAAATTTATTACTCCACTCTGTATAGAATAAAAATGTCGATTGTATATGTAAGAGAAAATAAGCACGCAGCCACATATACCCTTAACATATATATACTCTCTACATATATATATGTATACAAATATATTATGATAGCTGTATACAAAAGTGTGTGGGTGCCAGTCAGTGTTTATATGCTTGACACAACAGAACATGTCTGTGTGCGCTGTTGAGAGGCATGATGTGCTTGCCCCAGTCGTATACTATGTTCTATGTTGCCATTATTTTGAAACATAAAACCGGAGTGAAGTTCTAGTTCGTAGTGTCCATGAAAAACTATTGCTTTTCTCTGTCAGACGATCTTAATTCTTTAAAAAATCAACTAGGAAATAAAACAGGAAAATCAATACGGAAAACAAAAATGGTGTTGTCTACTATTTCAAATGTTAGGAAATGTCCATGAGACTTTGAGCGATACAATTCTTTAAAACATGATAACTTAATCAAATACAGTCTATAGTTACTAAATATAGTATAGCCATTTTAGCCATTTGCTTTAAAACTCATTTACTGGAACTGTGTAAAATATTTTGTAGATTCCGCGCACTGCTCTAGTATCATATGATATGCTATAGCATATTGATTGCTAGTGTTCAATTGCATGACAAACATTCTATGAACAATTATTGCATTCCAATTGTGTATATATACGATACGGCTACCAAATACGACATGAATGATTTTTGACTTGTGTTCTATTTATAAAACACTTCAAACGTTTTTCATTTATATGATCATCACTTTGTTTTCAGCCAAAATTAAAAAAAAAGGAAATGTACTTTTAGGTACAATAAATGCATTTTTCGTACAACAAATTGCATTTTATGGTACAATAATAGATCTTTTTGGTCGAATTAATAACACTTTCTGGTACAATGAATAAAATTTACCTTTTGGTTCAATAAATTGTACATTTTGGTAATATACCTAACTGGTCAATAAAAGTACATCTTGTTACATATTTTTTTTTTCTTTTTACAAGAAGTACTTTTACTGTATCGTTAGGTATATTACCAAAATGTACAATTTATTGTACCAAAATGGTCAGTATAATTATATTATAATACTACACAAAACCTTATTGGCATTGGCACCACCCCCCTGGTACCACCCCTTCAAATTCATCTTCAAGGTTCTACATACATTTTTTATTTGTAAGTACAATGAATTCAGTCATATTTTTCGTAAGACATCTGTTTATGGTTATTTGACTCAGGCATGAATTTGGACTATACAGGTCGATCGCTTCTGGTACCTCCCACATAAAATGAAATATTATTGGAAAAATAATATTTCTCCCATAACTTCCACACGAACAACTGGAGGTTATTTAAATTTGAACAGGTAACTTATATGTAATAGTTGAGTAAGACGTCCGCTTATGATAATTTGACTCAGGCATGAGTATGGATATATCGCCCGTTGTCTGCTGGTACCTCCTAAATTTTGTAAAAAATAATTTTTCCAACGACTTTTTAACGAACACATCACTGTATAGTCTTGTAATAGTAGACAATTCCGCAGAAAACCAAAACATTTCCTACACCTCTTTCGGTACGTTCAATAAAAATGACCCTCATATTTGTGGTTTTTGTAAGTACACTAAACTTAGTAACATTTTGTACATGTTAAACGTTAATTGAACGTTAAAAGTTCCTTATATTTCAAATGAGTATTTTAATAATACCATCAAAGAATAAAGTAATACTAAGGCTTTAAGCCTTTCAAAAATTTGTTTAACATTTTCCTATTAATACCTTCATTGCTATTACCAAAATGCAAGTGTCTATCAACATCAGATATAACAAAACAAGGGAAATATAAACAATAAATAACTTCAAAAATAAGTCTAATACACGAGCTTGTCATACAACACTAACTTACATACTACATGTCCCGAATAGATATCATTCGCAGCAATCACGTACACAGACAAATATTTCACTGGGTGTTTAGAAGAACATCAATGTATGTGGATGTGTGTACCTTCATACGCATTACTGCCTACATTGTTGTGCCTGCAAGTGTTTACGCACTGGTGCTAATGCTTATGCCTGTCCACGGACCCTCATTGGTTAGCATAGCCTACAGAACTATGTACTGTTCATAGGTATTGCCCTACGGCACTATTTTGTTCTAGCTCAACCTGGTCGTTTACAGGGTTCATGTTGTGAATGTACCTTCTGTTTTTATTTTTGTTTCACGTCACCAAAAACTAATCTCGAATTACTGTTAAAAAGGTTTAAGCTAACATCAAACTAACTGTTGCAAAACCTCCATCATGACATACATACTTACAGTTCACACATCTGCTGCAATGTATTTTAGTGCACACCACTTTTTATTTAGTAACACAGCGGATGCTGTGACCACTGAAATTTAATGAAGTTTCCGAGAAGAAGAATTAATCTGTCACAGAAACTCCACATCACTTTTAGCGATTCTTGAACACCGTTGTGACATTGTGCATGGTACGCGACATTTTGTGGATGACTTTGGCAGGGGAAACCGTGGTAGTATTTGCGATATTACTTTGGGAAGTGAACAGAGTGAAGTTGTTTGTGTATTGAGGTAATATAAAAACTAACTTTATTGTGTAGTAAAAGTGAAGAGAAACTTTAAGGTATAGTAATAGGTATAATTATATATAGAACTAGTGGGCCCGGCAATGCTTCGCTATTGCATTTTAACTTGTAATATATTTCACATTTAGGTCCACAAAGTACTTTGAAAACGGTACTTAAGCTCGATAATGATATGTTGAGTTTATTAACTTATGTAACTAATTTCAAGCGAATCCTTAACATGAAAGTTAACAAATTAAGTGTTGTTGTTTTAAATTCTAAACATCATAGGCTCTATGACGATAGTAAAAAGTTCATCAGCAAAGTCATATCTTTTACAAATCGGAAACAGAAATTCCGTTTAAGATAAAAATTCAATGTAGTAGCGGTACCCGTCTGTATACTAACTATCTCTTTGGGCGTAAAAAACACTTTTGACATGCCTTCTCCGCCCATTGACCGAAAGTGGAAATTTCGTTTGAAGATTCATGCCTTTAGCCATAAAAACCTCTTTTGCCATGTCTTCTTCTCACATGGATCAAGAATATTTCCGAATACTATCTTTGTATTGAACTCGTATTACCATTCTATGAGATAATTCCGTCACCAACGTTTGGCTTTACAAAGTGATGATCTCACGCGCTGTATGGCATTTTACGCCGTCGTGTTGGAACCATTTCTCCTTCAAATAATGTGCAATGACATGATAATGAAAAAAAATAAATTGATCGTCCACTGGTTTTAATTCTTCTACCAGTTGGATATATGAATATAGGCCAAGATCTTTCCTCAGCATTTGCAGAGACCGAGTTGCTGAGAACGGCGTCGGTTCGATAAATTCGAGTCCCCTGTCACACTTACGTCTACAGCCTTGATGGCTTCTATTAGCTGCTCAGATGGATGAGTATATGCACCATAAACTTCACAACGGGCAAACAGAAAGCGCATTTTGAAAATAAATTTGCATGATTTGTAAACGTTATTCTTGTGTAGTCTTTACATGGTGATTTTTCAAAGAAAGTCTCAATGAAAGTCTATCACACTTCACACATCTCGCCTGAATGACGAATTAGTTGACCTAAAATGGCAACAAAAACGGCAAATGGGGTTTTGTTGGGTGTCAATTGTACATTAAAAATCCACATGAATCAAAATCCTAGCTGATACTATTTTTAAGATAACGGATTTTTCGTTTATTTACTCCGTTTTGCGCTTCTTTTGGAAGTGACGTTCGTTGCCACATGATTATTGAAAGCGTAAGTTTTCTGCACTAAATTAAGCTTTCCCAGCGCGAGCTAGGAATTGATATTACACACAAAGTTTATTGGTGACATTTTCTAACAATTCATCGTAGATTTGGTTACAATTTTTGCGAATAAAAAAACTGGCCCACCTTACTGTTCATATCTCTAGGCGAACTGCAATATACTGTGGAATTTTGACAGTTATAACGTGGTACAGCTAGGCTTGCCAGATTTAAAATTGTAAAATTCTTGACATTCACCAAAAATTTTCTTGATTGTGAAAAAAAATCTTGACAAATAAAAACACTCATACGTTAGATGTTTTACATATTTCAGTTTCATTTATTTTTTATAAAAGTATAATTTCATATAAAAAGTATACAAAACATTAATAAATCCATTACAGATATTTTAGTCAGTTAAATGACTGATAAATACCCTTACTATATGTATGATATAACTTAAGTCTCGAGTTATTGAAACTGAACGATTTTTAAATGAAATTACTTATGTATTAAATTTTTTTAGCTTGAGTGGCGTAAACGTGTGGATATAGGACCCTCGGTCGTATGACCAGACATTTACTGACATGTTGATACGCCGTTTCAAGCCGTTTCACCATTTACAGTGCAAAAAGTGTTAATGAATTTGCCAACAAATGTAGAATTTTTATTCTATATTTCTGGACATATTATAATGTTGTATGGGGTTACCGAAAGAGTCTTTTACGCACAAAAATCTCTAAAGAATTCATAGTTTCTAATAGGTTGGATGAAACACTTAAGTTTCTCAAGTTTTACCTATAAATGTAAAAAATAAAAATTAAACTTTTTTAACGTCTTGAGGAGTTTATATTGGAATTTGTTGAAAACATATAAATTTTCAAGTAATTGCCATATTTGTATACGAGGTACCAGCAGGGGCAGAACAAAGAGTCAGATTTTTATTTGCAGGTTAACATGGTATAAACTTTTTATGTGGGTGTTTTTGGTCAAATGTTATGGGAGATAATAATGACAAACGTTTAAAATTCCCAAGGTTTTTTTTAAACTGACCAAATTTAAGCATTCTCCAATTGTCGGTTTGGATTTAATGCAAGAAATATAAATTTTCCAAAAATAGGTCATTTTCATTGGGAGTAATCAGGGGTCGGCCGATATAGTCCATATTTATTCCGGGGTCCAATTTTTATTACATGTTTAAATTCAGTGTACTAACAAAATGATATGTATGGGAGGTACCAAAAGGAATGTGGCAAAACGTTTCGATATTCTGAGGGTTTGTCTATTATTACCCCTTACATAAGGTTGAGGGTATAAAAAATATAGTGGGAACACCTGCTGTTGATTTTTTTTATTTTTACGACATAGTGTTATTGGTAAATTTAATACTTCGAAGCATAAAATGAGAAAAAATTACGTTTTAGCATTACGTCGCTGACCTGACATGGTTTCTGTACGGCTTTCTAAAAACCATTAAGGATTTTCTCTACAAAAACAAGACGGCGGCGATCTTTAGCCGATTTATCTAAAATATGGGATTATACGACAGGAGCTTCTGCTTGAAATTGGCTGTGAAATGTTGTCAAATTACACAGTGCAACAGTGAAAAAAATACAAGAACTTTACAGGTTAGATTCTACCATCGACGGTTAATAAAACCCTATAGTCAGTTTGGCGAGATAGGGTGACCAATTTTTTTTTTATGGACCTCAAAAGATTCTCGATATCAGTGAGTCCCTCGAAAAAAGGCGTCATCAGTTTTTGTCCAACAGCTAACTCACACTGATAGTGCTAAACTATATTCGGCAATAATGTTGCTGTTAGTAATCCGCACTAACTTTACTAGCTATTTATGTCACAAATTTTGGTTATTCCTGCATCGTTATTTTTTGCATCGAAATTTTTATATTAGATAGTAAATAAAGTGATTTATTTACTATTTTTTTAAGTTTGAAGAAGATTGTAGCCACAATTAAATAAAGCCACCCTAATTTTCACTATTTTATTTAGAAAGTGCACGCTTTTCACGAGTTATACGCATGCTTGTTTGTAAAGATCGGTTAACAAATAGTTAAGTTATTCATGTTTTCCGAAGGGACGCCTATATTGTCAACTTCTTGTATTTTAAAAAAAATGTTTTTCATTTATTGCATAGTGTTATTAGTGTTCAATAGGGATGCGAAAATATGTGATGATAGATTTTTGACCGAATACCGAAAACTTTTACAATAATATTTCTATGAAATGTTCATTTCCTTTAAAAAAAAAATATTTGCGTTATTTTTCGGTTGGTCTGTAAAAATCTTGACAAAACTTATTTTTTCTTGATTCTTGACGAGCATTAAAAATTCTTGTAAATCAAGAAAAATCAAGATCGTCTGGCAACCCTAGGTACAGGCCCACTTCCACTCTTACTGTAATTTATACTGCAACAACAACATATGTAACAAATCTCATCTTCATACCTCTTATAGTTCATGAGATATAGCCCTTTTTATTTTCATGTTGTATGGGCGGTGCCACGCCCCTTTATCCAATCACAACCAAATATAGCCAGGGACTATCTACAGGTCATCAGTACCACTTGATAAAATTTTCGTATCAATCTGTCCTATTGGGAAAGCCCTGCAGAACGGTTTTTGAAAAGGGGGCGAGGCACCCCCCACTTCCACGCTGGCTGTAATTAATACTGCTCCAACAACATATATACCAAATCTCATCTTCATACCTCTGATAGTTCATAAGATATAGCCCTTTTTATTTTCAAGTTTGTATCAGCCGGTTGCCACGCCCCTTTGTCCAATTGGACCGAATTGTAAATATAAACCACCCGGGGCGCCACCCAAACGCATACAAAAAAATTTATGCAAATCGGTCCAGCCGTTCGTGAGTTATAAAGTCACAACACACTTGCAACAATTTTTTATATATATAGATTTTAAGGATATTTTCATTGCTGGAATAATAGCCAATTCTATGCTACCCACTAGGGTGATGCGTTTTAAACTTCGTGACAAGTTATATAAATTTTTATTGACAATTTTAACGCTATGATCACTTTTATTCATTTAAACGCGACGAATTCTATTTATGCGTTAACAAGTAATCCCTCCATATCCTGATCAACAATTCCTACCAAAATTGCTTTGCATCTTTCTCAAACCAACAGATGATCGTCGAGTGCGATTTAAAATTTCCCCAAGCATAAATCCGTCATTCTTGTTGCTTTTGAACTTGTCTAGGTTAGGTTAGGTTAATTCGGCAGCCACGTTGAACACAGCTCACTTGGGTCCTAGTATTTTAAGATTTTCGCACCAAATGTTCCTATTCTATTCGGCCAACGTCGCTGTCAAGCCATTTCGTTGCTCTGATGAAGGCATGGATATTCCGCAAATCGCCTACAGATAGTTTGGTTTTTGTCTAGAAGTGTCCGATGACCAAGCTTTTCGTATCTCAGGTCACCAAAAGCAGAGCAGTGACATAGAAGATGTTCCGCGGTCTCCTCTTCTTCCTCATCATTGCAGCTCCTACAAAAACCGTTGTATGGTAGTTTTAGCCTCTTAGCGTGTTTGCCAACCGGCCAGTGACCAGTTATTACAGCTATGATGTTCCTTAGGTGGACTCTGGACAAGTTCAGCACAAATCGTGTCCTCTGTGCATCCTGTGTAGGCCAAATTTGTTTGGTCGTCGTGCAGGTGGGTTCTCTTGTCCATCTCTCTTCAGCAATGATGTTCAGTTTCCCCGCAATGAGCTGTTTCCCCCTTGTGAGAGGGATCCCAAATAGACCGTAAACTTCGCCCGAGTTCACGGTTATGGCGGCCTTTGCCAACGTATCGGCCATTTGGTTTCCATATATGTCCCCATGTCCTGGAACCCATGTTAGGGTAACCGTCGGTCAATATACGGACGTCGGCTAAAAATTTCAAATAGTTGTAAAATCTTAAAATTTTGTTGTTGCAAAAATAAAAATGTTTCCAGTAACATTTACATTTTCGAATAGAATAAGAAGCATGTTAGTTACTTTGACTGAAATGTAGTCACATTCTGACACTGAGCAAAAGAAAAAAAGTTATTTTCGGGTAAACATGCTGAGTACCTTACTTCATTAAAGAACCATTTGTCTGAAAGTATCAATAGAAGTGATGCCTTTCTGTCAAAATTTCCAAATAAAATGTTTCAATTAGATTTTTAGTAATAAAGCCAGATCTATTAGGAATAAATTCCTAGGAAATTCATGCAGAAATTTTGATATTGTTAGTATAAGGGAAAGTACTTTATAGTGACAAGAATTTCTATCTTTTGTTTGAGAGCACAGCAAACAGTGATCATAATCGTGGTGAGAATCTTTCCCGTGAATCTCCTAATAGTGATTATTTTGAATAATAACAATAACATCAGAAATACGTATGAGCAACAGCAACTTGATAACATTATTCATACGCTCCAGATAACCTTGCATAAAGTTGTGAACTATTAAATGTCTAAGCCTCGATTCCATAGTACAATAAAAAATATACAATTGGACTTTATTAATAAAAAAAAATTACACACACACATCACTCTGTTCATGTTCATCTATTGAGTGCATGCCATTGTACCTTTTCTAACATTATCGGATTTTTAATACTATGTATTGCCATAGCAAAGTAAAAGATCGTCATCGAACATAAATACCTTATAAAATGTTTTCATTTTTAACTCAATTTTAAAAGATTTCATTACATTTCCCAACAAACGGACAACAATCATATTAAAAGCAATAATAACAAAAGCCACGGACGCATCAGCCTCAGAAAAAAAGTGTAACAAAAAAGAAACAGAATTGTGGAAACCTTACAGGACTAGAAATCCCAGCCAACAAACAACATAGAGTCAGCTATTGACGACCGACCTGTCTGGCTGCATGGCCGATTGCACAAAGCAACCACGTAGTGAACTTTATTACACCGCTCTAAGTTGAGCAAAAACTGCATGTGCCTAAGGGATAGCGTCTATATGAAACATAATGTTACAGTCATCACACGCCTGTCTATGTGAATGTGTGTGTATGTGTAATAGTGTATATGTGTTTTACAATTTGATTGGGTTTGAGCAGAACTTGTCGATGTGTACATCCTTGATGAAGTAGATTGAGTGTTTGTGTGTGAGCTCGTGTTTTTACCTCTCGGCTAGTTTTCCAAGTTTTCCTTTACAGTATTTTTGTGAAAAAAAATTCAACTTTAGTTAGAAATTAAGATAGTTTGTCTACTGGCACGCTGCTAACAAACATTATCAAACTAACCAAACTTCAAGATACTGACACAAACAAATACCAAAAGTAAAAAAAGGACTGAAAAAATTTTCTGCACCATTTTTTTGTTTTACATTACTCTACTGGTACAATTTTCGGGTGCTAAGAGGCTAGAGAGGGAGGCCAAGGTGACAATTTACCAAAATATGGGTACAGTTCAGTGAGTCTATAGATAGAAACGTGTTAAGTGCACTGATTGAGAGCAACTTTCTCATTATCTCATTAATGTTATGCAGAAGAAGTACTTAGTTTATATGTATTAAAAGTACTAAAATTACTAAGTGGTAACATTTTTGTCAAAAAAAAAAACTGCTTCTTTATGGGTAGGCTTAACTCCCATATAATACTATTTACACTCGTATAAAATTTTAAAGGTTTGCATTTTTTTCCGTGCTTTTACCTCTGTGTTCTATCTACAAAACAATTAATAGCCCATTCACCTACATAAAAAAATATATTTTCTATTTCTTCCTCACTGTAGTCAACTTCAGCTACTACCTTTCATTTTTCTAGCGCAAACAGCGGTTGTCGTCGTTACTTTTTTACTTTAGCAAACTCTTTTCGATTTACTGGCAAACCGTGCTACTGAAGCTGTCTATCGCAGAGGTACTGCATTTGACATCTTATCTTCTTATGAATTGGGGGTAACAGTAGCATAAGTTTTAATTTACGAAAGTAGTAAGTACAAAACCAGTAATATTGTCTCTAAACCTTACAAAAAATTCACGTAAACCGATATAAATTGGAACACAGGCTACAACCCAGGAAAATTTTTCAGAACTTGTTGCGAATGGTATTGATACTAGAATCGTTTCTTTTTTAATCGACTTTCTATTCTGTTTCTGGTTCTATATAACCGATTATGTACAACATGTTGCACCACAGATTCCGTAGAACAGAAAATGTGTATTTGTATTCGAAATAAGTATTTTTTAGAGGGTATTTATTAAGAAAAACTCAAAAATCTGAGTAAAAATATATTTCGAACTAGCACCCAATTGAAAATCAATGAAATTTCAAAAAACAGCATATGTAATTCAGTTATGTAGCAATTCATTTCATAACAGGTTCCATGAGAACATGTTGGTTTTGGGACAATTTCAAACAAAAATAATATATTGTGCAACCGAAAGTGGAACTTGTTACTTATCAGTAAAAGCTGTTCTGTAATTGTTTCTTTGCAACAAAATATTTTGCTGGGAAAGGTTACAATGTGGAGCATTAAGTTTTTTTCTTCTAACACTTACCAACAGTCTAATTCTGCATAAGCTGTTTGACGTTATACCATATAGAAAAAAGGAAGAGTGAACAAATTTGTTCTTTCTGATTTTTCTTTTTCTAACTAATGACTTTAAATCGGTAAACTAACATTTGCCCTGAAAATAGTAGAAAAATTACCCAAGTCAGCTTTTATTGTAGCTATATATTCAACAGCTTAACCGATTCTCTTTTTTTCAACACAAACCATAACTGACCTAAATCGAAATGTACTTCTCCTTCATCCTATTTGGTAGCAGCAACAACAATTCATACATCAGTAGCCGCAAAGAATTCCAAGCGCTTCGGTCTTTTGCGCTCCGTAGATAGTTTGTCACAGCAAGCTTAGTTCACAGGTATTTTAACTGATCTATCCAACGAAGTTTTGTTCGCCTCCTCTGGCGCCGCAAATCTAGTTTACTGCCGCAGACTTTCCGAGCTAGATCATTTTAATTGAGTAGACTCTTCGTTCGTTAAAATAAATAACTCAGTTTTGTCGCCATTTATCGCCAGACCCTACTTCTGCCGATTTTTTCCTATTTTTGCGAAAGACTTCATGTCAGTCAGTATCCACCCGAAAAGTCGAATCAGCTTCGTGGGGATACCAAACTCCGCCATAAAAAAAAAAAACTTAATTTCCCTTTGCACCCCATGAATGAGGTATGGGATAGCTTCTCGCGTTGTTGTGAATTAACACGCTTTCTATTTTTTTTAGATTCACAACTAACGGCACCTACTTGTTTATCGACGAATGCGAACGTCACTGTTTGAGAAGCTCTTACTAGACACGACGATTGAATCGACGCTTAATACTGCGAAGTTGCTGTCAACAACATTCGAGGGGAGCCGACAATGAAAGAAAATTTTCTTTATTTTTATTTTCTTTTAAGATGACTGGAGCCAGGTTTGAACCTGCGATCTCCCGCATGGTAGTCGCGTGTTCTAACAACTATGCCACGGCCGGTCCCCAAACTCCGCCATAGTATCTTATAATTTCTGTCATATCGGACTGTCGAATATGTGTCGATCTGCATTTCCTTGTTCTTCTCCAGGATTTGTCGTAGTATGAATACCTGTACTATCGCGAATTCACCAGATCTAATGCCACACAGATAAAGTTCAAAGAGGGTCTTTGAAGTAGACATCAGTCTTTCACATATTTAAGCTTAAAATCTACCAGAATAGTTTTAATGCCATGGCTAAGGCAGCAATTCGTCTGATATTGTGTGAAATTCACATAACACAGTGCAACAGCCAATCTGGCGGGTAAGAAATTTCAAGTCAGGGTGAAGTTACTAGGTCAGTATAGTCAAACCCTTAAAGAGTTTGGCGTTACCAGACCCACATTTTTTAATGACCTTTTTCTCATTACATACTTCAGCAGAATTGTAGCTAAGGCTTAAATAAATACTTGTTATTAATATTTTTACAAATTTCATCGAATAAAAACTTTAAAAAAAATTATCTATCGTCTTTTTCATAATTTTTCCCAATATCTCCAAATTTCTGGCAATATGTAGGCTGTCTCATCTGTGATAAGTAGAATACTGGTCATTGCTGATGATATTAAATGACAACCCAGTTTGCATATGTTACTCGCAACATATGGATGTACAACGTATGAGTAATATTAATTTATGCGTATTATATTAATCATACACATATCGTTCAAATATTGTGGATTTATGGTTTAATAATACTGTGCAACAGCTAATCTGAGCGGTGAGAAATTCCAAGTCAGGGTGAAGGTGCTTGGTCAGTATAGTAAAGCCCCCAAAGGGTTTTGGTGTTCCTTACCATTTTGCTGAAGAATGAAATGAGAAATCACCAATTGTTCTTGAATTATAGGCGAAATACTAAGCGAACATAAATCAAAACAAGCAAAAAATATAAAAGGTCATATAAAAATGTATGGTCTAAGAAAGCCAAAACCTTCGAGAGCTTGATAATACTGGACTTGTACCATCACTTGGAATTGCTCCACCCCCAGACAATGACCACGAACATTTTCCACTGAGTTATTAATTCAATATCGCAAAAAGTATGGAGTTGCCTAATACCAGAACTATGAAGTTATAATACTGAGATTTTTGTTGAAAAGCATCCCAAAATAGTCCTAAGTTTCCTGAAGGATATTTATATGCACAAATACTTCCCTTATCTAATTTTGGTGCAGTCAAATAAAATCTCAAATTGTGTAGTTTTTATCACCAAAATAATTATATTTACAGTAGCTTTAGAGAAAATTACAATTTCTCTCAGAATTTCCCTACGTAGAAAATAATAACATGCCAAAATAGTGGATAATCGAAGTTATTACAATTCAGCAACAAACGAAATAACGAACGAAGTATACACCCACTTTTGTACGCAGTAAATGTATACACAGCAAAACAATTAAGTCATAAAAGAGTCTAGTGAATGGCTTAGCTGGAAACTACTGCCATTTATTGTCAGATATTGTCCGTAAATGAGACATCAAGCAAATGAAACTTATTCCGTCTCTCCAAATTAAAACTTTCAATCTTTTCTGTTCAACTTCGCTATTGCAACAATAACGACGACGACGAAACGTGCAACAGCAACATTCCAAGGACTGACTATCCCTCAATGACAAGTTTTAGTGATTATTTGATTTTTTGAAAGATGAAAGCGGAGTCCATAATAATTTCACCTTTCACCAACAGTTCTCACGGCAACTGTGGGTGCATTCTGTGCGTTGCCGGGGAGTGTGTTAACTTTTGGGAAACAAAAATAATGAAAGTTTTATTATATTGTTGCACACAATATATTTTTTTGCGTCTTCTTCTTCTGTGTTGTCTCTGCTGCGCTGTGTTGCTACACCAGCTGCAAAGTGAAAAGTTTGTTACTTAGTTTTTTTTTCACAGATTTCTTCTAATTTTGTTTCTTTTGTAGTCACATTTTTTGTTTGCTTTTGTGCTTTCTTGTATCATTAGATCATGTCACGTTTAAGGTAATGAAATGTATGACAAAAAGTAGAAAGAGAGTGGAAGGTCTTAAGATGAGAGAATAGCATTTGATGACCCTAAGAAGGTTGGTTAGTATTATATAAGAAGTGTTTGAACAAAACTGAAGAGTGTTAAATATTTGAATTTAAATAGCAAATGAGAACTGTTGTCTTTTAGAGGGCGGTACAAATTGTTTATGAGTAACTTTTTAACATACAGACGAAGAGCATTATCAATTGCGTTTTCTAAAGCAGCTGGAAGTGCATAATAATCATACGCCACCATATAACAATATAACAAAAGAGCCTAAAACGTGACAAATTCCGCCATACGATACTTACTAACTTCAAATCGATATTATATTATTATGGCATGTAACTTGACAAAACGAATTATGCAGAACTTCTTCTTTTTGGGGCTACTTTCACGTGCAGTTCTCAGAATTGAGTCCCAAATCAATGAGCTGAAAAATGTTGTCCTGTGCATTCTAAAATTTCCCAAATAATTTTATGGCATATTTCAGAAATTTTAGCCGGCCCTTTCTGAAACCCCTAACGTTTTTCACAATCTTAATCGATATCCCGCCGTTTCCATTAAACACAACATGCCATCAAACATTTGCCCTTGCCCATTATAACAAATACATCGTTATGCCGCCCTTTGTTAGCCACTTTATGGCTCAAGGAGTTTATTTTGTCCTTGCATTAAATAAATTAATTTAATATCTAAACAAATATTTGTAAATATTTTGTAAGTCAATTTGCTACGACAACAAAGTCAACCATAACTATCTTAATGACAATTGATAGCAAACATATTGATAGCGTTAAAAGAAAGCCAAGACACAGTTCCACCCAAAAAGACAAATAACCACAACACACATTTGTTATTCATTGGTAAAGAGGAGGAGCGGCGGCGGCGTGTGATTGTGGCTGGTAAATAAACGTAAGTTTAATATGGTGAAAAAATAACACTCGCAACCTTCCACGATTAAACGATAACACCATAATTTATATCGCGCTTGTTTTTGTTACTGCTGTTGTTGTTGAAGGTGGCCAAAAATACTTAAAGGTTAAGTTAAGTTCAAACCCACAACAGTAAAAAAAAAAGGCAGATTTCTACAAAGTCGAAAAATTTTCCACTAATAGAGTTGTAACACGTTATGACAGGAAGTGTTATGTGTCACACATACGGCATTAAACAATAAAGCTGCTCAGATTGTTGTTGACGCACTCTCTGACTAACGTCACATAAAGTGAAACAACTGGGATTGCTTGCGTAGTGGTCGTTGGCACACTTGCAGCTTTGGCACCGCAAAACCTCAGCTATCAAGATGGTGCTACAAATGATAAAGGGGAAAAAATTGTGAAATTAAATAAGCAAAAGTAACAGAGAATTAAATACAATGAAGAGGAAACTTTAAAGAAAGTTAAACAGTTTAATATTTTTGGTGAAAATCTGTAATTTGATACTTAGCCATCAAGGTTTTACAAACCTGTACTAAGGAAACCTGTAAACCCCAGTCAGGTTAACTGACTGATTAAAACCCACACTCTATAAGCAATATTGTCTAATTAACTGATTTTGTAAATGATGTGAACCGCAAACAGTTGGTGATTTTATTTTCGATCGTATGGTCAGACGTGTGAATATAGTAGTAAAGTTGCTCATTCACCAACAAATGTAAAAAATTCAATTCAATATCTTGGGGGTACAGAAAGGGCCTTTACGGTACTAATTTAAAACTAAGAAAAAAAACCTGAATAATTCGGAAAAAATATCTAAAAGGCAAATCATCATTTCTTCTCGGCAGGGTTAAATTCTTACTTTCTTAGATTTCATCTATGAATACAAAATATTAAAAAATAAAAATTTTCAACGTTTTGAGGAGGATTTTTCACAAAACATTTATTTACGGAAATTGGGTAATTTGAACTGGTGGTACCAGTAGGAGCAGAACTTTGCCGATTTTTTTCGTAATTCAACGTTCAATACACGTTTATCTTGTGCAAAAGTTGACGAAATTCAGTGTATTTGGAAAAACGATACGCATGAAGAACTATGTGGGTGATTTCTGTCTGTTGTATGGACGAGAAAATGTGTTACAAGGATTTGGTTTTCTAAGGATTTGTCTACTACTACAAGATAATAAAACTGACCAAATTCAAAAATCCTTCAGTTGTCCATTTGGAAGATATGGGAGAGATATAAACTTAAAAAAATACGTATTTTTGTATAGGAAATACCAAATGGGTGAAGCCGTTCTGCCTATTTACAATTTCCATAAGGAGCAGTGAAGGTTTACACGCAGTTATCTTAGAAAGTCCTTAAACGAATTTGGTATTAGGTTAGCAGGGACCCAAGTCGTCTCCTTTAATGCGTTACACTTTGTGTCGTATTAAATGATATTACTCAGTTTACCAATAGTTGCACTTTTTAGCTAGATTTTACGGTAGTACCTCATATTTGAACTATTATTTATATTTTATTCAGAATCTAAAATTCTCTGTTCATGTGGTTCTTTTTTGATTTTTTTGAAGTACTTATAAGTTACTTGTTCGGAAGTAATTCTTCATCATCTCCTAATAACCTATATGTAATTTAAAAGTCATTCTTTGCAGCTTCAGGGTGAAAGCTTACATATCAAAATACAGCTCGATAGCTCTAAAACTATGGCTCTAATCTCGGGGACAGACATATGGACAACTTCAAAAAGGGGAGGTTTGCTTGGGAAGTGGTAGTAGTTTTTTCCGATCTTGTCAGGCAGACGGGCACATCCAAAATGGGATAGTTTTTATGGGAGGTGGAAGTGGTTTTTCACGCTAGAACTTAACCAACGATTAGAGGCTGGTAGCTACTACATCAAATTTCAGCTTGATAGCACTTAAACTACAGCTGTTATCACAATGAAAGACGGACGGGCATCTTTAAAGCTGCTTAGAATCGGATAATTTGGTCACAAAACATTTGGCACAACAAAGTGTTGGTTTAACCTTTATGTTAACGGCAAGATACCTATGTTTGTTTAGCATTTTCAAACCGCTGCAGCTCTGACCTGGATAATCGGATCGACTTACACTTTTGTGATATCCTAGCCAAAACAGTTTTACGCAATATTTTCATGTTTGGTTAGGATTAGATCACCCGTTTGGGATATAAAGCCCACTTAAAAAGTTGCACCCTTACGTCAATAGCTTCATACCTTTGTATATATGCTAATGCATACAAATGTGACGGTATAATTGAAAAGTATATTTTAGTTTATTTTAAGTTAATTTTCAGTGGACGACAGTTATGTTGCCGTTCTGTGGGTCGTCGTCATAAACCGAGTTACCGAGTTAGAGTCTTCGTTGATAGATGGACACGCCGTTTTATTGCCGCCGATGTTGAAGACTTCTTCTTATCGTCGCTTTAAATACACGCTGGAAAATGGAGTCAACTCCATAGAACACACTCCCTTTTGTCTCTATAAGTGGCAAAAGTGAGCCTATTTAGTATTATGGTGGCCACCACCGCTTCAGTAACCTTAACTACTTTCTAGTTCTGTGTGGGATGTTAAAAAATGCTGTTTTGAATAATTGCCAGGATTTACATTGGGTCGGAGAGTTCATCGGGAATCTTGACTATATATCGTGGCCTCTGTGGAACATCAGCAAGATGTATTGCTACAAATCCGTACCAGGCCAAACCTTCCCGAGCGATTCTATAGCTGTTGCGCTGAGCGTTCTTATGCACAAGCAACGAGTTTGATGTGTCCCTAAAACCAGCCCACATCAGGACATTGCGGAGGTGGTCCAGATCGCTTTCGAACAAAATTTAGGAACGCCACTGTAAGGGAAATGACAACTTATTTCCAATTTCTTATGGAGATGGTGCTGGTCTTTGATCGCCCAGATAAGGTGGTCTCTAGCGAGATCTTTATTTTATCTTGTGGTGTCCGTGCGTGATTAAATTAGGATATTTTTTAGACAGCTGTCGTTTAGGCGCTTCATCAGATGACTTCCGTTAAGTTTTGTCATCCTCCGCATTTAAGCGACCTTTTAAATCCTCGATGTGGGATTGTGCGTATGGAGAGAACTCTTTTCCTTCTTCGTGTTATTTTATAGGCGGAATGCCTGGAATGCCCGGAATAAACGCCTTCTGGAAGGTGTTTTGTGCTTAGGAGAAATTGTAGTGAAAGTAAAGGGCGTTAAGGCCGAAATAGGTGTTTCGGAGAGAATCGAATTATTATTCGCCTTTTCTCCTTGCTCAGCTATAGACACTAAGAAAGCTGAGTTGGCGGCCAACTGGAGCCTTGTTTTGTTAATAAGTAACACACGAAGCAGAGGTTTCGTCAGGATTACATCCCATCAGGATCTTGGGGTCCTTTGGAATACCTGGTTTTAAAGAACCACAATGTAACAGACGTGGATTGTGGCTGCCTTTTGGCTGAGTCGGTTTGGTGTTTGGCACACTAGTAGCAGATCGAATAGCAGAGGCTGGAGCAACTTTAAAGAAAGTCCCTTAAATAAATGTAAGCTTCTAATTTAATGCTTTATTTTACGGTAATTACCCGCATATATTTATATATGCAAAAACGGAGGTAGTAATTATTTGTTTATATTGCCAAATAACCAAAACTACCAGCAACTTAAAATCAAAACCATTATACATGTTATAACCCCTATTGCCTTCACTTTAAACACTAATTAAACTACAATTTATATGAAAATTGCAATTTAAAAATGCAGAACATACCACAGCTTTACACAGATGCTCTATTATCACTTTCGTTAAGCCCAACCGGCAGTTTGTAGGCTTTTCATACACATTACTGCAACAGGTCGCATTAGCATTGTAGCCAACATTAATAGCTACATATTTAGTGTATATTTCATATTTTTACATGTACCTCATGGAAAACACCCACAAACATAAAGGTACGTAAACGCAGCATGGTGAAAACTATAACCTCAGGCGAAGTCGAGCCAAAATTTATTATACATATTTACATATTTCCAATGCTGCCAAAATGACATTGGGAATGTTTGCGTTGTAGAAAATTAAACTATAATTGCGGGGAAAAAAACGCTTATAAAGACTCTTGTTCAAAACTATGCTTAATTGTTTCTCTTTCCTATCATTAGTTTTTGAAATATATTTTTAGATGACTCGAAGATCCTTCACCTTTCACTCCCTTACCGCTGTTAAAGAAAAACAACGTTCTTCAATTTTCGTTGCAAATTGTTTGATAATTTCAACACCAAAGGCCATAATTTGTTGTTATTAAAAGGAATAACAACTATATTTATGGGAAACATATAATTATTATGACTAAACCAAACCTTTGGCCCACTTCCATCCACTGTGCACTCCAAACTCTCTATATGTAAGAAAATATGATTTACTATGCGTACGAGTATATAAAAGCGAATATACTCAGTTTACATTTCACATGTGCGATTATATTTATTATAACAGTAACTGTTGCTAAACAAACCAAGGCCATAATGCCGAAGTGTATGTGTGTGCGTCTGTGTTTTTGTGTGCGGTGGCTATGTGTGCTCTTGTGCTCCTTTTAATTCATAAATTGCATAGGCAATTTACCGCGTACGCTACAGTGTGTGTATGGATGTTGTACGTATGATGATTGTATATACGATGTTCGTGCTAGGTTATGAGGTTGCGTCGCAACGAATATTCGTGTGAAATTGTCGTTGTTGAAGGTGTTAGAATTGCAACCTAGTATTGAAAACATTGTAGCAGACTCATTAACTTTTTAGCGTGGTAGATGATTTAAAATTTAATATTTTAGGTTGATACAGTTAAGCCATATGATGCGGTTTGTGCTATCAGGGAACATGTGAATTGTGATACAGTAAAAATATAATGTTTTAACGAAATTATTTGTTTATAGTACGCAATCAAAAAAAATTGTATTAAAATAAACAGAAAATAGCTCCTTTAAATAATATACATATCGTCGTCATATCGACCAAATTAGTCACGCCTTTTTCAATTACTTTCAGGATAACTAAAAAACTTATTTTTTATTTAACCCTTATGTGAGTGACAAAAAAACACCTTCTCCAGAGTGACAGGGGTACCCGGGCACCCACATACAAATTGTATTAAAATTGGATATTTTTCTCATTGTACTGTACGTAAAATCGATATAGGACGATGCTTTTATGTTTTGTGGCTTTTTTTATATCGATTTTACGTACAGTACGATGAGAAAAATATCCAATATTCATACAATTAGCATGTGGGTACCCGGGTACCCCTGTCAGTCTGGAGAAGGTGTTTTCTTTAGCTTCAGAAAATGTTATTCCAAAAATGTTATTCTTTCATGTAGTTTCATTGATTTTACTTTGGGGTACCCAGGTACCCCTGCCACTCTCTGAAAGGTGTAAAAAGAATATGGATATGCCACGCTCTTCTAAAGGGATCAAATAAACCCGCTCCAATGAAAATATAGAAACAATTAAAAGTTAAGAGTTGTCAAAATGTTTAAAATTTGTAAACCATCTACATCCATTAAATATATTCACTTGAATATGAAAAAGGTACCCTGTCACTCACATAAGGGTTAAGAACATTTTTCATATATTCTACACATTACCGAAGTTAATAACTTCCAATCAAGATATCGCGAAAGTGATTTAAGGGTCTACGGACGACCATGAGAGCTTTAAAAAAATGCAATACACGAAAATCGAAAAATTACAAATAACTGATTTTCGCACCGATGATGTGTATTTGTTTATATATTTATACACCATGTTATTTCATATCTCACACGTAATAATATTCTAGAGATACTGTGTTAAGCCACTGTTACCTGTATCATATTTTATTAGCTAATTTTGTTACGTGCATTTCCAACTAATTTGTAATGCATAAAATTTAGAATCTTCGCATTAAAGGACCATTGTGTCACATTAGCCTTAAATAATCGTAGTGGTATGACTACGGAGTGGTATGACTGTGGTGGCCCTTAATCTAGTTATAAACATACACTAGTATATTGCTTATAAACATACACATTCCTGGCAACACCCTGGTTGAGAAAAACGATGTACTTATTATAAATTCTTAAGGAAATGCTCATGCAATAGACTAGATAATAGGTTATTAGTAACTTCAAACGTTTTAAAGACTACTGGTCCTGATATTGTATCAACATCAAGCTGTGGCCGATATTCTGTATGTCTGACTGGAAGATTACCATCGTGCATATAAAATAGAAGAAGAAAACCTGAAACTGTTACATAACCTTTAAGTCAACGGCGTTGCTTTTTCAAAACGCTGAGGCTCTGAACTGGATATTTGGATCGACTTGAAATTTTATGATATCCTAGCCAAAACTGTTTTACGCAATAGTCAGAAGATTGGCTATGGTTGGATTACCCGTTTGGAAGATAAAGCCCACATACAAAGAAGCACCCCTACGTCAACAGAATACATACTTGGGTATTTATAGTAAAATGCATGCAAATATGATGATATAATTGAAAAGTATAGTTTATTTTGAGTGAACGGCAGTTATGTTGGCGTCCTCTGGGTCGTCGTCAGATTTTAAGAGGTCGTCCTCGTCTAGTGCTCCGAGTTAGAGTCTTCGTTGACAGACGGACACGCCGTTTTATCGTTGTCGATGTTGGAGCCCCCTTTGAGCTGAAGGCGTCTTTCGATACGCAGGAAGATAGAGTCAAACCCATAGAACACCCTCCTTTGTGTCTCTCTAAGTGACAAAAATGAGTCACTATAAAGTATTATGGTGAACTTTCCGGAGTCTTCAACCGCTTCAGTAACCTTAACTACTTTCCAGTGGGTAGTTGAGTTTTACTGTATTGAAGAATTGCAAAAATTTCCATAGGTCGTCGGGATCTTGGCAACTGATCGTTGCCTCTGTGGAGAATAAACAAGATGTATTGCTTCAAATCTCGCACCAGGCCAAACCTCCCCGAGAGATTATATAGCTGCTTTGTACAGTTGCGCTGAGGGTTTATCTGCACAAGCAACGAGATTAATGTGTCTCTGATCCGGACAGCTCGCCAACGAATTTTAGGAACGCCACAGTAAGGGAAACTACAACTGGTTTCCAATTTCTTGAGGAAATAGTGCCGTCGCTGTTATTGTGGTATATGATCGACGGATAAGGTGGCCTTTATCGACATCTTTATACGATCTTTGTAATGTCCGTGAAGGATAATATTCGGATATTTTTGATCCCAGAAATGTAGTGGCCTCAGACCGCTGCCGTTTGGGCGTTACATTAGATGACTTCCGCGTAATTTTGTGATCCTCACCAGGAGGTACGCTACCTTTTAACTTCTCGATGTGCGATTGAGCCCACTGAAGAGAATTTTTTCCTGGTCCGTGAGCTCGTCGACCGGTTTGTCACTGAGCCGACTAATTATTTTCTAGGCGAAACGCCTTTTTATATAGGCCCTTCTGGAAGAGGTTTTGTACCTAGGGGTAATAGTAGTGGCAGTCAAGGCCGTTGAGGTCGAGGGAGGTGCTACGAAGAGAATCGAATTCTTATTCGCTTTTTTTTCTTGCTGTAGGCTGTAGGCAATAAGGAAGTTGAATTGGCGGCCAACTAGAGCATTGTTGGGTCACCAGCACCTTAAGGATTTTATCCCACAGGACCTTGGGGACCTTTGAGACACCTGGTTTCGAAAACCACTATATACTAGGATTGGATTTGACAGCTTTTTGGCTTTGTCCGTTTGGTTTTAGAATTGCTCTATACAATTTCAAATGTCTAAAAAAAACAGTTTTTCCCTACTATTCGAAAAATTGCATTTAAAGTAACTAACTTTTTCTCACCATAGATTTCTGCTATTCACTTGGTTTCCCATATCATTAATATTGCTTTGTGTATTTTAGGTTTAATTTAAAGCGCTTTATTACGTAACAACATTTATCAATAATGCTGTTTGCATGCAGTTTGTCATCAACTCTCCCATACCTTAAATAATACCGATAATTGATTATAAATATATTAAATCCCCAGACATGAGCATAGTAACAACAATACATATCTCTCTCTTCACTTTTTTCTAACAGATAAACGCACAAAAGCGAAAACAACAAAAATATATTAAACATGGAAAATTAATTATACTGCAATAAACTTTGCGACCATAATGTAAATGTAATAGATGTTTTACCATAATGATGATGATGATGTTGATAATGATGATGAGAGCGTTGATGGTGATGGAAATTTATAATAAAAACCTAAAAGTCATACTACAGCACAGCAGCGAACAGTGACAAAACTTTGCACAAGTGCAGTGAAATACAGAGTAATATTACTTTATTTTTTTGATATTTCAAAGTGAAAAACAAAATGGAAATCCCACAAAAGCCACATAAAACCATTGTAACAACAGTGATATGAAATGGAACAACAAGAAAAACTGTGGACAAGTTTAATTTTTTTTCTTTTGCAATGGAAATTGTGAAATTAAAATTATATAATAAAAAACCACTAAAATAATATACAACAGAAACAATTGTACCCGCAAAATCCCTTTAATCCAACTATAAACCCACATGAAAAAACGGCAACAAAAAATGTCAAGTGGGTATGCAAATCACGTAAATGAAAATATTTCCAGCATGGCTAGTGAGAGTGAATTAATAACTATACCAGTGGCATCCACAACCACCCGCCTTAACGCAACCAGCAACATGCTGGCTAATACGTCACACTCGGCAAGTGACAGCAGCGGGAGCATAAGTGAAAGTGGTCAACCATATATCACAAAATTGAAACGGAAACATAAAATACCGGAAATTGCTAGGCTAATTGCAACAATTTTTCTTAATTGTTATGCGTTCGTGTGTGTTAGTGTTAATACCTCCAAATCGTCGTCAGCTTCCGACTCTTCTGCTGTGTTACTATCCATTACTATCCTACCTTCTCCTTTGTCATTTTCACATCCCCCTTTGGTTGGGCCCTTAATGCTACTCCAACAACTGACCATCGAGTCAAGCGAGCCACACACTCATCACCGGATGGCCGTCATATCGATGTGGATGTGGATAATGATGGCCTGGGCGATGATGCCGATCATATTCATGGACACTTACAACATGGCGATATTGTGGATGACATTTATTTGAATAATATGGATAACATGGGCTATCATCATGAGAGCAATTCGGGATTATTGCCTCATGAGTTACCGGAACATGATCATATAGCGCATCATTTAGGTGAGTAGCGCAGCGTATAATAATTAATTTATTAAACCACAGCGGCAAATGCACAATGGAATTGTTTAGTACTTTAGAGAGGACAGGGAGGCTGTAATTTTGAGTAAATATTAATATTATGATATTATGTATGAGTAGATGGCACATGAGGGTAAGAAGAATTGTTATATATGAAAATGACACATAAATTGGATGTTGGACAATAGTATAGCTTTTAATGAGTTTGAAACTCAATTGCCGTAATTAGTTTTATGGTTATTTATTAACACAATCGGAGTACGTATTTGCGGTGGAATAAATACTATGTTTGTTGTTGTTGTTCTATCAAATTTTTTTTACGTAGATTAGGGTGGTCGGAAGTTTTGTCGGTGCCACCCCCCAAAAATGATGTCTTTGTATATAGCCAAAGTTTAAGCATGATTTGGGACCGGCCGTGGCATAGTGGTTAGAACACGCGACTACCATGCGGGAGATCGCAGGTTCAAACCTGGCTCCAGTCATATTAAAAGAAAATAAATAAAATTTTCTTTCATTGTCGGCTCCCCTCGAATGTTGTTGACAGCAACTTCGCAGTATTAAGCGTCGATTCAATCGTCGTGTCTAGTAAGAGCTTCTCAAACAGTGACGTTCGCATTCGTCGATAAACAAGTAGGTGCCGTTAGTTGTGAATCTAAAAATAGAAAACGTGTTAATTCACAACAACGCGAGAATCTATCCCATACCTCATTCATGGGGTGCAAAGGGAAATTAAGTTAAGTAAGTTAAGCATGATTTGAGTATATTAACCCGTGCCGCTTTGGGGTTAAAGCTTTTAAGCTCCGACAGCCAAGTTGGGGGGCCTTACTCAAGAACGACTAGTCCAATTTTAATAAAACAAAAATCCGAAATTTAAGAATTAAAATTCAATTATTCAGTTTATATATGATGTATAATCAACAGTTTCACAGTTATAAATAAATTTATGGAAAAAAATAATAAAAAATCCAATACGCAAAATATGTCAAGTCTTACTACTTTCGCATGTCACATCTTCTATCTATATATATAAAATGGAATGTGTGTTTGTTTATTTATTTGTTTGTTTGTTTGTTTGTACCTTATAGGAGACCAAACCTCTGGACCGATCTTCCTGAAATTTTCACAGCATTTAACTGGGACTCTGGCATGACTTATAGGGTACTTTTCTTCGACCGATCGACGAAGAATTTTTCGTTTAGGCACAGTGGGCCAAACTGTTATGCACGGACTTTGAAAAAAAGTTTAAAAATTTCTATTTCAGAAGGACTTTCTGAATATTTTGATAATATAGATCGAAAGTACTTTCGTAACACTATCACGTGACATAAGTCCGATCGACGAAGAATTCTTCGTTTAGGCACAGTGGGTCAAACTGTTACGCACGGACTTTGAAAATAAAGTTTAAAAATTTCTATTTCAGAAGGTCTTTCTGAATATTTTAATAATACAGATCGAAAGTACTTTCGTAACGTAGCACTATCACGTGACATAAGTCCGATCGACGAAGAATTCTTCGTTTAGGCACAGTGGGCCAAACTGTAATGCACGGACTTTGAAAAAAAGTTCAAAAATTTCAATTTCAGAAGATCGTTTGGAATCTTTTGTTACTACAGATCGAAAGTACTATCAAAACACTATCACTTGACATAAGTCCAATCGACGAAGAATGCTTCGTTTATGCACAGTGGGCCAAACTGTAATGCACGGAGTTTGTAAAAAAGGTCAAAACTTTCTATTTCAGAAGGTTTTCCAGAATATTTTGATAATATAGATCGAAAGCACTATCAAAACACTATCACGTGACATAAGTCCGATCCGATCGGTCTTTCTTAATATTTTGATAATGCAGATCGAAAGTACTTTCGTAGCACTATAGCGTGACATAATGAATGTAAAATTTATTTGAAATTATCTATGGTTAATTAAACTCTGCTATTTTTATACCATCACCCTTAGGGATGAGGGTATATATCATTCGATACGACCCAAAAGTGTAACACATAGAAGGAGTCACTTTAGATCCTAGGTTTCTTTGAACCAAATTCGATTCATGACTTTTTAAGTCGTTTGAGCCATGTCCGTCTGTCTGTCTGCTGTCCGGCTGGTTCGCACGATAACTTTCGAAAGACGCAACCAAATGTATTGAAATTTTGCACGAGTTAATATTTCCCCAAAACTACTTACGGTATTGCAAATGGGCTACATGGCCACGCCCCTTCTGGTACCTTCCATACAAATATACAGTTCCGCCCACTTTAGATATGGAGTAGTAATATCAATAAATCCAACGCGATCGTACCCTAATTCTTTATGTGGTAAATATATAGCAGGATACAGTTTTTGAGAATAAAACTGGAAATTTAGCCACGCCCCTTCTGGTACGCCCATACTGATTTGGTACCGCCCACTTTAGAAATCGATTTATATTATCAATACATCGAACTCAATCATTCCCAAATTCTATATTTAGTAATGCTATAACAGGATAAAGTTTTGGAAAAAAATTTAAAGTCTAGCCACGCCCCTTCTGGTACCTCCCATACAAATTTACAACTCCGCCTATTTTAGAGATGGAGTAGTAATATCAATAAATCCAAGGCGATCGTACCCAAAATCTTTATTTTAGTAAAGCTATAGCTGGATAAAGTTTTGGAAAAAATTTTGAAAGCCTAGCCACGCCCCTTCTGGTACCTCCCATACAATTCTACCTTTCCGCCCACTATAGAGATGGAGAAATAATATCAATAAATTAAACGTGATCGTACCCAAATTCTATTTTTAGTAAAGCTATAACAGGATAAAGTTTTGGAGAAAAAAATTGGAAGTCTATTCACGCCCCATCTGGTACCTCCCATACACATCTGGTACCGCCCACTTTGGAAATCGATTAATATTATTAAAAGACCTAACGCGATCGTGCCCAAATTCTGTATTTGGTAAAGTTTAAGCAGGATAAAGCTTTGGAGAAAAAATCTGGAAGTCTAGACACGCCCCTTCTGGTACCTCTCATACAAATGTACCACTCCGCCCACTTTAGAAATAGGGTAATAATATCAATACACTCGACTCGATCGTGCCCAAATTCTGTATTTTGTTATGTTATAACAGGACAAAGTTTTGGAGAAAAATATGGAAGTCTAACCACACCCCTTCTCGTACCTCCCATACAAATGTACCACTCCGCCCACTTTAGAAATCGAGTAATAATATCAATATAATAGAAAATTATTTGTTTTACTGAGGGTAAGGGTAAATGTTAGTTGGGTAGCCCGATTGAAACTTTCTAACTGGTTTTAATTACAAATCGGTTAATTTCAATAACTCAAGACTTAAACCATATCTTATATTGGGTGATGGTATTTATCAGTCAGTTTAACTGACTGAAATTTCTGTACTGGTTCAATTACTTTCAGGAGAACCAAAAAACTTATTTATTTTAGAACATTTTTCATATATTTTACACATTACCAAAGTTAATAACTTCCAAACCAATCAAGATATGGCGAATGTGATTTAAGGGTCAACGGACGACCATAAGTGCTTTAAAAAATGCTATACACAAAAATCGAAAAAATAACACATAACTGATTTGCGCACCGATGATATGTGTTTGTTTATGAATACAAATTATATCTTATCTTATGCTTATCACATAAACTCGTATTATACATATGTAATATCATATCTCACACGTAATCGTATTTTAAAAATACGGTGTTAAGCCACTGTTACCTGTATCATATTTTATTGGGTAATTTTGTTACCTGCATAATTTGAAATGCACGGAGAAAGGAATTTTAACAAATTGTGATTAAAAAAAAGTTAGAATCTTTGCATTAAAGGGCCATTGTTACAAATAAGCCTTAAATAATTGCAGTGATTATTTTCAATATAATCACAGTCCTGACCACCTAATATCACAAGAGTACCTCTAGGGTTTCGCGACTGTTGGTGGTCGATGAACCATCTGTTCTCTGTATATACGATGGTATTATAGGATTTTAAAATAAATCCTTAGCGTTCCGAAAATCGATTTTAGCTCTTTTAACCGTAAGACAGAGTGAAAACAACAACAACAAAAATTCTGAAGGGCTAATGATAACAAAAAAAAGATACTGCATTTCGAACTATCGTGCCCGAATTAGGGTTAAACCGTCGTATCCCATTATGTTATCGTGCTAACGTACCCTTAATATTTTGCAGGGGTTAGTTTGAAAAAATCCAAATGGAATTGTTACTTCTATGTGCACATCTGTATTTTACAGAAAATGTTACAAATATTGTCAAATTTTATACAGGCCCCAAAAAAGCTTATTGATTTGTACCTCTCACTAACACAACTCCTATATTGATACCATCGACATCAGGAGTTGATGACATCAATGTTCACAAACAAAATACTGCAAATCTTCATTGAATCGTCCAAATATGTCATTAAACTGTACTACGTTAAAGCGACTACTGGCACAAATATAGGGCACGACTGACAGTTACGAATTGTGTAAAAAATATGTACGAATTGACCTTTAAACTATTCAATTGCTAAACTACACATACTGTTGTAATAACATAAATTGTTTTTGTAATCCACACCAAACCGCCCAATATTGCCTAGTTACAAAACTAATCAACACAAACACATAACACGTGGCATAAAAAAACTACAAAAAAAACTTTAGAACATTTACAAATAACGTCATATTAAATTCACTTTATTGACTATATTATTTCTGATTGAAACAAATTTAATTCACCTAACTCAAAAAGTTGAAAAAAATAATCTATCTTTGAAGCTTTGCAGAAAATAATTGAATTTAAAATTCATAGTCCTAACTTAACTAAAAATTTCAGTTTGAACCAAACATACGAAACCAATAAACGAAACATAATACATTTTGAAATGTGGGATTTAATATGTAATACGTCCGAAGACCCAAGATACAATGAAGGAAACGAAAATTGGCCTACAAAATATTTATGAATTTAAATCGAAAATGATATATCGGCTATAAAAAGAACAACAAGAGGTAGAGAACAAAAAAATACACACACATAACACAATAGTAAAAAACCATATTGAAAAAATTGAAGAGGATCCAAGAGCAGCTAGTGAAGGAGATTGGAGTGCAGCTAGTGGGTGTAAGAAAAAAAATCTGATACCACTGGTAATAACAACATGGAAACCCATAAAGCCCATTACATTGCTCATACAGCAAGATATATACAATAGGAGGGCAATTTAAAAAAAAAAAAAAAACTTTATAGAGGTGATATAAACTAGGGAACAACTTGTGCAGACGATTGCCAAAATTGAATTAATTAGATCACTTGATACAAATACATTTTTTTAGTAGTATTTTTCTACATAATTTTAAACTTTGTATTTCGATAATGATTTTGTTGGAAGTGTAATAGGAAGGAGCGAGTAAGTGTTTGTGTGTTTGTTTAAGAGAACGTTAAAATGTTAGTAAATGTGTTTGAATCGTTGTTATTTTTAATGATGATGACATGTAAGGGTAGCGCGCAGCCTGAGGGTGTGAAATGCGTGATCAAAATGACTGCAGTATTAGTGTATTTTTGACTTGATGACTATGTATTTAAATTGTAATTACTCAAAGTATGGCGTTTCTCACACGATACTTGATACGTCATTGTGTCTTAAATTACTAAAATGCAGCATCATTTAGTGCCCACACCGACTACTTGTAAAAAAATACTTTAAAATTCTCTTTCCATTCCAGGCACTCACTCAAACAAAAAACGCACACACAAATTAGCACATTTTTTAAGCCAATTTAATACGCTTAGTGCAGTCTATGCAGAGGACCTGCATGTTTTAATATGTTATATTCTCTCTGCCATTGAATTTTATTTGTGTTATGCTTGAACAATTTTATTTTCATGATAATGTTTCTTTGTACCCATGCTAATTTCCATTTTCACACGAAATGTAATCCTATTTTTGGTACTCACAAATATGATTCTTTGCTTTGTCAAATCAAAGAAATATTTCGTCTGTAAATTGGGCACAAGAAAAAATAAAAAAAAGTTAAAAATAAAAACTTTTCAGATAACTATGTAGATGAATGTAGAAGAATTTAGTTCAGTGTCAAACGTAAACATTTTTATCTTACAGTTTTCACATGAAATCCGACTAACAATGCGTTTCACAATGGGGAGAAAACGGAAACGGAAGAGACTCAAAAATTCGCACATGAACGCAATGCAAAGAAGTTTATAACACTCAAGTGTTGTTCTGTTCCGTAACACTATCGCACATTTTGGCACATGAATGGGATGGCTTCCATAAACAGAGGGGTACTTTCTTGTCGTAAAGTAAAACAAAGAATTTTATTAAAGATGGATATAAAGGGAATTTTTAAATTTATGTTCACTCACTTAATTAGGGCATAATTAACTAAAGCAAAAAAGTAGTAAGTGATTTAGGGTAAATTTTATTATTTACTTGCAAAACTTTATAAGTACATTGGGTAAGATATATATTTTCTTATTATTTCTCATGTAAACCCATTTATTCATCACACACATGTCATATCAACTTAAGCCTATATTTTTTATTCTTTAAAACCTCTAAGTACTTAAAGTTTTACATAACCTTTACCTTAAAAACACTTCACAAAACAGCCTTTTCAAAATATTAACTTAAATCATTTATTATACCCTCACACAAATATTGTCTTCTATCAGCGGATGACCTTTTCAAAAGTGCAATAGCTTAGAGAAATGCACATATACAAAGTCAAAAAAACTTTTTGTAACACTTCCTCGTTGGCCTGCAGCATAAATACGTCCAAAGGACATGTATGACAAACACTTTCATGTTTCTCTTATAATATAGGAAATGCTACTGAAATTGCAGGACATATGACTTTATTACGGACAAATGACCGTTACAACCCGTTTTTATTATTAAATGTCATAGAGCAAACAATGAATTATATATATGCGCTTCAGCGGATCTCTTTAACACATCTGCCCACATACACTCAGAAGAACTCTCAAGTATACAAGTGAACTTGAACTGAAAGCAGACAATATGTTTACACACTGGATGTGG
This sequence comes from Muscina levida, assembly GCA_964034835.1. NCBI lineage: Eukaryota > Metazoa > Arthropoda > Insecta > Diptera > Muscidae > Muscina > Muscina levida. The sequence continues at coordinate 25,630,094 of OZ035881.1, forward strand.
GTGTGAACCTTAGTGTGACAGTTATAAAGCAGCACTTGCTGCTTACATACATGCACAGCAATATTAGCGAGTATACGAGCTTGTTATAGTATAGACGAGTGAGTACAAAATGTACCATCACATATCGATGTGATATGACGCTCAGGATGTGACAATGTGTTTGGTTGCATTCCTCCGGCAAAATATTAATGTTTTTATTTCTATTTTACTCACTTTATTGTCTTTTGTTATATTGTATTGTCATATTTGTTGCTATTCTTGTGTGTGTGTGTGTTTGTTTTGCAATCGAAGCATTTTTTGCTATGCCCCTTTAGCACATATCGACTTATGTTTTTGTGACACATACTTTGAAGCATTCAATGTGTTAGAGAGCATATGAAGTATTTAACATTGATAGTGCGTGGGCGGAGTGTGGAGTTTCGTGGCTGTTAAGATTTTCGGTTTGGAATTTAAATTTTAAATCTAAGTTGTAATCGCTATAAGTTTTGCTGTGTATATAATTTGTATAATTATTTTTTGTAAATATAATTTACTTGTATCATATCCTCATATTTGAAGAGCCTTCTAGAAATTTTATGCTTGATTATCGTATTGTCATTGTATTATTTTTATGACAATTTAAGTTTTCTGATCGCAATCCACTTAGGAATTCACACAAACTCTTTTTAGAGGTGCCCAAACAGCTTACAAAGGCCGATAGTGCACGTGTTTCCTGCGCAACTGGACATCCGTAAAATTAGAAGAAAAAATTTCTTTTTCAGCAACCACAACTCCGATAACGGACTCAGCTATGTGTCGGCAAGAAAAATGGTAGTGAGGGAAACGAGATTCCCGTATTAAGATATGCACAAGGCTACCTGGATATAACCCGACCAAAAGACAGGAAACCGGACTGATAACCAATGCCTACCGGCTGCATAAAAAATGTTGCTGCGACTGTTCACACTGAAAAAAGTCTTTGGAGGAGAAGAGAGAGAAAGTGGAGCCATAAAAATGTACGGAGTTAGAAATGAAACCCAAGATGTAAATGTAAAATGCTAAGATTTTAAATCAGGGATCCCCACCTGTTAGAACAGAGATGGAAATCTGGTCACGGACACTCAGAGTGTGCTGCATATTTGGAGGGTAGTGTTCCCTCGTACTCAGTTCGTAACCGAAAGCACCATAAGTGACGATATCACTTCAATCATCGCCGACGAAGTAGATTGTCGGCCATCAACGATATAGGCACGGCAATTGTATGGCTTCAAAAAACAATAAAGCTGCGGGAGCCAATGGCCCACCAGTAGAGCTCATTTAAGCCGGCTGTGGTGAGCTGGCAACATGCATGCACCAGCTCATAAACACAATTTGGTTAAAAGAAAGCATGACCGATAACACTATGTCACAAAATTTCAAAAGTTTCTGTATTCGGGACATTTAATAATACATTTTAATGTAAAATTTCACGCTGAATCCAAATCTGCTCTCAGATATGTGGAAAGTAGAACAGTTTTTCAGATATGGTCGAATTTCCATTTTTAGTGTTTTGAAAAAACGTAGGCCTAATAAAATGCAATTTTCTCTGGTTTTAGTTCACCGATGTTTGCAACCTGTGACGAAAATAAAAGATAATTAAATTATTTCTTAAAAAACGATAGCTGTTTAAAATCCAATCATAAATGACGAAGTTATGGCACTTCAAAGTTAGATTTTTGTTAAAATTTAGATGATTTTTCAAGTTTTCGCTGCCTGTCATTAAGTTTCTTTCCTTGTTTCCGTAAAAATTACTCCGGTTTCAGGCAACTTCATGGTAGAATAATATATCTTACAAAAATTTGTTGCCCTTGGTCATCAAAATCGGATGAAAACTAAACGCTACATTCACAATTAAGTACACATACCTCTTCTTTAGAGTAGTAGTAATTGTAGTTTTGCTTGATTTCCGAAACATAACTCAAGTTTTTTTGTTAAACAAGTCACATAGGAATATCTAAAAATAAAAATTGAGTTTTTTCACAAAATGCAGCATGAAATTTTACATAAGGATCAACTAATTAGAAGTCGGGATCAAAAATTTGTTGCATTGTGTAATTGGAATCCGAGTGTTCTATGTCCTGTGCTTAAGAAAGGTGATCCAAGTGAGTGAGCCAACTATCGCGGCATCAACCTATTTACCCATCGCATACAGTTCAAAATTTGGCTCCGGATTCGAAATCAGCGATCCCTAACACCCCTAAGACACAATATTAGTCAAAAAAATTGTCCTCCAATTTGTATCCGCTATCTTCTTTTCTAAAATTTGACTCCGGTTTCGAAATCAGCGACCCCAAAAGGTACAATTACAGTTAAACTCCAATAAATTTCTGAAACCCAAACTATACTCCAATAATAGCGTATACGCAACACCGTTTAAAGATATGCGTCACTCATACGTACAAAAAAATTTTTGTATATATAAATATAAACATTAAATTAACAAAACCTACAGAAATGTCCTGTTATGTGAAGATATTTCGCTTGTTCTCAATCCTTCAATCAAATTAAGAAAATAACGAACATTTTGGAATGATCTAGAAAAATGATTACACAAGGGAACAAAATTGAACTTTTTGAGTGTTGTTTGGAATTCTATAGCTGTTTTTTACTAATTTGAGGTCGCTGATTTTAAATCTAATCTCCATTTTTCTCCATCAGCTCGAATTTTTAAGTTACAGGTACTAATCGTATTTTAGCCTTTTTTCCATACAATTATAGTTCAAAAAATCATAATTTTTTTTTTCATAAGCCGGATTTTAAAATTTTTGTTTTTTTTTTAGATATCGTTGTAACCTTTGAAAAAAATCAAATTTTTTAATGTCACAAAAAAAAAATTACTGAGTAAAGGCTCTTTTATTCAAAAATAAAAAATTACACATTTTAATTTTCTTCACGCTGAAAGTTAATCGGTTGGGAGCAAATTTTTCTTTTTATTAGCTTTATTGAATATCATATTAAAGTAGCTTTCTAAAACATGTATGTACATAATAATCGATTGAAAATTGAATGAGTTATGCTAAGTTCGGTGATATCAGATTTTTCGAATTTTTTTTGTTTCTACTCAAAAAAAATTAAAATTTTGTATTTTTAAAAATCATGACAAATTTGGAAATTTATTTATAGATTAATTTATAGTTTTGCCTCCTATTACAATATTAATTAACTGACTAAATTTAATTAATCGGCAGGTTTAAATTTGGAAGTTAAGGTCATTTTCAAAAAATAGGTTATTTTGTATGGGAGGTACCAGAAGGGGTGATCAGATATAGTGCAAATTCATTCCTTATTCATATTTTCATAACTGTAAAACTTACGCATAGTTTGTTAGTAAGACTATTGGGGTGAGTTCGATCATTTGTATATTTTAAAAAACAATTTTTTTTTTTAAACTATAACGATATCTCTGAAACTACTAGGCCAAATTAAAAATGTAGGCAATGTAGGCACGGATTAAAGATAATTTTGTTGACGAGTTTAAGTTTTTTTTTTAATTGAATATGGTGAACCGTTTTCAAGTTATTTAAATATTTGCAGTGAAAGTGCCTTAGTTTTGGACATAACGGTAAATCCCGAAAAGTCGAGCTGATACAAAAAAAACCAAGTGCAGATTTGGATTCAGCGTCCCAAATTACCTTTAAAACAATATTAAGTTCTTAAACAACAAATACCTTGTTCCCTTGTGTTATCTAATATCACGTATTTTTAATATTTTCAGATTCTTCTAATGATGAAACTTTTGCTAAACTAACCACATTTCGTACCGACAACATACTACTTATTCAACTCCTGATCTGCCCCCATATAATCTATTCAACGTACGTCCACACAAATCAAATGCAATTAGCTTTTGTCTTAGCTATGTAAGACATGGCCGATTCAAATGCATTCCAGCAAAACCCTGAACAATAACCTGTCCTTGCATGGTACAAAAAATACCCATGAAGGAATACATATCATCAACACACACGGACACAGTCAAACTCACATGATGGTAATATTAATGTACTGAATTCTGTAATAATGAATGCTTAGAACTATATGGAACCTGTAAAAAGTATTTCTTGTTATTCTGTCGCTACGTATATTTGTAGTCTTCAGTCAATAGTAACAGAAATTTAGAATAGAGATCTGCTACCTTAGCTTACATTTATGAAGCCGACATGATATTAGGATAGTGTGGAATATCGTTTGGACTTAAGTATTTTATAAATTTAGTGAACCTATTTGTGTTATAATCGGCTTCAATTGTTAACTGACAAAAAGATAAGGAACAATTAGGAAATCGCATGTTCAAACCGTGAATGTTTAATTTAAAACTTTTTGTGTGGTAACTAGAAGCTATCAAGATCACATATCACATGAAAATCAAGTAAATTTCAACATAAAAATCCGAGTGACTTTCCTCATACAGGAAATGTGAAGGAAGGGACTAGATTGCACATAATGAAAGAACTGTGACATCTGCCATGCAGCAAGACACGAATCTGGATGTGGATTCATAATTGACAAGAGACTTGGGCATTTGGTCTCGCGGTTTAACCATGTAAGTGACCGAATAGCCATTATCCGCACCACGGTAAGGTATTTTTACATATTTCTAAAATAGGAAGGGAAAATGCTCCTGATTCAGCTGTTGGAAAATCCAGTCTACACAACAACATCTCCGATTACGGAGTCGGAATGGTAAGCTTCACGTCGGCAAGATACGTGGTAATGTGTGGAACCTCAAGCCTACCTGTATATCCACTTATCAAAAGACAACAGACCAGATTGATCACTAAGTAACTGATGGAAGGCATGTCTCAAGCGCTATAGACGTGAGTGTGATGCGCGGTGAAAATATTGACTCGGATCACCACCTAGTTGCAGGTGCAAAGTACGCATACGATTAAGTAGTGCTAAAAACACTCGTAATCAAAGCTAATATGTCCGAGGAAATGGATGCTGCATACAAGGCAAAACTGCAGCTAACGGCGACGCGTGCGGTGATGGTGCGTTATAGTGAGAAGAGGAGGGAGATGAAACGCCTCTTAAGGCGGATAAAGCGTCTGTGGAAGTAAAGGGAGAGCCACGATATCGAAAACAGGATACCAAAATGTAAAAAGCAAAGGTTTTGGTACAGGGATTCATACCAGTAAGGACAGAGACGGAAATCAGATCACGGACACTCAGAGTGTGCCGCAAATATGGAGGGAAAACTTTCGATCTCTGCTCGTTCACGACGGAAGCATAAGTGACGAAATCACACCAATAATAGAAGACGGAGTAGATTGTCCACTACCGAGCCAAAATAAGACCAGCACGGCAATTGCACGGCCTAAAATAATTTTTTTACGAGCCAAAGTTTCTTGTGGATTCATGCTACAGAACAACAATTGCGTAAGCTTCCCAAACTTTACTTATGTATGTGCGGAAAAACTATGATTGGTTTATTAGTTTATAACTTTTCACCTCAAAAGCAATATTTTTGAAGATAAACAAAAAATATATATTCTGAAATAATTGAATACTACAACTCGACAATAGGCGGAGTCGGCACACTAGAGTAAATGGTTCGATCATATTCCTGCAAAAGAAAAACCAATCGGTGGCCAGTTGCACTGTACGCTTACTTACTGGATATTTCTGCTCTCAACGCTTTTATAATGTGAGCCGGAAATAATCCTCAATGGCAAGAGAATAAACGGCACAAAAGACGCACATTTTTAGAGCAACTCAGCGAAGCCTCAGCCAAAGAATATATCAAAAGCCGTAGTCGACTTTCTCTCGCAGAAGCCTCTTCATCGATAGTACAAGGAATTCAAGCAGAGGACAGTGCCTAAGACAGGGCAGTGACATAGAAGATGCTCCGTTGTATCCTCTTCTTCATCATTGCAGCTTCTTCAAAAGTCGTTGTAGGAAAGTTACAATCTCTTAGCGTGTTTACCAACCGGCTATTCACCGGTTATTACAGATATGATGTTCTTCAGGTGGACTCTGAACAGGTCCTGCACAAATCGTGTCCCCTGTATATTCATTGTAGGCCAAATTTGTTTGGTCGCGGTGCAAGTGGGGTTTCTCACTCATCTCTCCCTAGCAATGAGGTTCAGTTTCCCCACAATTAACTGTTTTCCCTTTATGAGAGGCCCGTCAACGAAGGAAAAAAAGATCTTTACTTACTCTTTAAGTCCATTACACCGATCCACAATTTCTCTAAGGACAACTTATTGTAATGATCCAACATTTTTTTTAAACTATACAAATTTAAAATTTCCCAGTAAAACTATATGGGGTCATATAACTTGTGTGATTTTTTTTCTAACATAGTAGCAGGGTTAACATCGTAATGGAGATGGTCCATCTTCAACAAAAGTCACATGTTGCTCGTGTATGCCAATGATATAGATATTATTTGCCGTGGATTGCGGGATATTACTGCGGTTTTTCGACCATTGAAAAACAGTCGGCGGAAGTGGGTCCGTTGATAAATGAGAACAAAACCAAGTTATTTGTTTCAACGAACAAAGAGTCCACTCGTCTAGGACTCTGCGTGAACGTTGAAAACTATAACTTCAAGGTGGTAGATGATTTTGTCTACCTTGGCTCCGCCATAAACTAAATTACAATTTTCAGCCTGGATTTGGTTGGTTGGACCAGGTAAAAGAGCTGTTATCTGCACGTGATATGACTAACTATCTACGGAGGGCAAAAAACCAAAGCGCTTGCAATTTTTTTCTACGTGCGGCTACTGATAGATGAATTTTTGTTGCTGCTACCAATTAAGAAGAACAAGATAATCTTGCACTATCGTATAAAACATAAGCAGACTCAGCGCAGATTAACAGATTTTAAACAAATTTCATACGGACTTATTTCAATAGAAACTTTAATAGTTTTATGAACTTTAAAGGATAAGAGGAAATGTATGCAACATCATCCAGTGAAAATTATGTCCGTAGTTTATGCAGCATTTGTTAATGATATTCTAACAACTTACCTACACAGCTGTGAAGATAATACTAATTTAATTGAAATTAGAATATTAAATCTATGCAAATAATTTAGTGATTTTATTAAAGAATAATTCTCTTAAAATGATTCATTGATTTCAACAAATTTGGCATGTAACAAAAACCTTTTTTTTCGGGTCAATTTAATTATGTCCAACTTTTCTCAAACATGGGACACTTATATGCCAACACCTGCAAATTTTGTCTCGTTTGGGTTGTAGTATGGTATAATTCTTCCATTAAAACTTTACAAATTACTCTGCAATTGGTTTAAGCCATAAGCAAAAACAACAAAAAAACAAACACCCTTAAGTTTCAACATTGGTACAAGGATCAACGTTAAGACAAGTAAAGTAAACAAAATACATACAATATTTATTACCTGATGTTGTTGTAATGTGTACACAAACGTTGGTCCCTTTTCTTATCTATTTAAATATTCCCGGAACGATCGAGTATATTAGATACACACATTCTATGCACATTACAACAACAACATAGGAAAATACTCAATATTTGCTGATTGTGTGGAACAACAACAAGCAACAAAATCTATTAATATATAAGATCAGTACATAACTGAACAGATACTTATGTCTAGAAATCATAGAAAACGAATGATATATGTAACATGCCTCTAAATTTGTCTGTAATTACAAACTCGCAAAATAATTGTATCGTTTGCGCCACAACTAAATATCTGCGTCCATGTGCACTTAGCTTTTACAGCTTTACATAGCTGCGGCTCTACTTTCACAGTCATTTAGTCACTAAAGAGGTTTTAGAGATAAAATATTTAACAGTAAGATAAAAACTTAACCGAATCAACACTTGAAGACAATAATTTGATGCATGTAAATACTAGTACATGTTTAAATTATTTATGGTTACAGCGCACTTACTTTTATACCAATGCCACCAACTACTAAGCGCTTGTATTGGATAAAATTTTGTTACTTCACACACAACACACATATATTTGTCGAAAAAAAACAACAATATACGTAATATAAGAGTTCCTCTTCCCGCATTGTTTTTATAGTTTAATTAAACCAACACTATGTACAATTTCTGAACACACAAACACACCCACATAAAACTGTAAATGTATCGGCTATAAAAAAGAACAACATCACAACTGTTGCACTATACGCTGAAAATCTATTATGTGTTATTGAAGGAATAGCCTAAAGCGAAATCCATAATAACAGTACAACGGTGCGGTGACCAGTACTAACACAACCACTTTGCAGTTGTAACATCGCTACCAATTAAATTACTTTTTACATTTCCTCTACTCACCACCATTACATTCATTCTCTCTGACTCTATGTTTTTACATTTGTATTATTTTTAGTGCCACCGGATATTTTAGATTATCCCACCAGCACGGATATGGTAGTACGTGAAGGTTCTAATGTGACACTCAAATGTGCGGCCACAGGATCGCCGAATCCCACCATTACATGGCGCCGAGAGGGTGGTGAGCCGATACCAATACCCAATGGAACCGAAGGTAATAAAACTAAAGTAAATAGTGGTAATGAAACAAGTGATGTTCATTATCCAGTAAAGAGGGGGCGTAAGGAATTAAGTGAAGCAGAGAAATCTGTTATGCTAAATAGAAGAGGGAATCGACAAACATTTCATGTTTCATAAGAACACAGCACAAACGCCAACAAAATTGAAATTGTAATTATTCAATTCATATGAAATAATACCAAATAAATCCTGCAGCAAGGATTTGTCTTTTTGTGTCTTATACTATAATATGGAATTTCTATTCACAGCAAACCTGTAAATCCTTGATGATTAATTGGTTTTTACCTGTTTCCTCATTGCAGCTGTCAGCTATAATGGCTCTTTCCTAACAATTGCCAAGGTGAATCGATTAAATATGGGAGCATATCTGAGCATTGCTTCGAATGGTATACCACCATCGGTCAGCAAAAGGGTTATGTTAATAATCACTGTAAGTATTTTGGTTTCATAATTTATTACGCTGAGTGGCTCTAGAGACAAAATAAATGTAATTGAATAATATTGATAAGACAGTAGTGAATACTTCCGTATGAAAGGCGTAAACATACATAGTTACATGCCATAATAATTTAATATCGATTTGAAGTTAGTAAGTATCGTGTAGGGGAATTTGTAGCATTTTAGGCTCTTTTGTTATATTGTTATATGGTGGCGTATGATTATCATAACGTCGGCTAGCCTGCAAGTAGTGTCATGTGTAATTTTGGAATTTTTTTTTTATTGTGCCATTGTAAAGCTCTACTGGTCATACATAAGCCTACCAAGACGTTTTGCGATATCTTAATGGGTTTAGAAGATAGCAAAAAGTGCTATGTGTAACCCATATACGAAATATTCCTGCAATAGGTGTTATGTGTTTTTTTATATGGGAATTATTATTTTTTTATAGTAAAGGTTATGCTAATATCGGATGGATGTACCTACCAAAATAAAAATAAGGTACTGTGTAGCGCTTTAGCAAACCTTTCCGTAGCTACTGGACAAGAGTTAGAGCAAATTATATTAGAAAGAGGCCATACAACGATGGAAGTCGACAGTGTCCATTCAACGTTAGAAAATTTATTACAGCTCCAATATATTCGCCACTATATTAGTCGCATGAGACAGGCAAGACCAACACATCCATACACAGTAAACTACTTAGAATATACTTTTTTTAAGGATTACGAACACGTTCCTGGCAACTTTACCTCAATCAGACCTGGTGAACGTGTAGGTGATGCAAAAGTAAACAACATCCGTGAATTGCTTTTTAAAGACAAAGAAGTTTATTTCAAGCTGCGCCACACCGATAATTGGGAATTGATGAGCCAAAAAAAGCGAACAAGGGTACTTAAAATAAATGAACCAAAAAACGTATATGAATCTCCATTAAAAATTGATGAATCCAAATACAAGAGCCTCAAGTGATTAAAGCAATATATGCACAAAGATTACCACTCCTTTTATGATAATCTTCAACGTTAAAAATGTATTTGTTTAAGCTTTCTTTGTTTAATTACCTAAGTTTCTATTTTTTTTTTTAATAAAATGTTAATGAATTTCATCTAACATATTGTACCACCAATTTTGCTAGCGTTAGACGTCTTTTAAATGCAAAAATACGTAAATATTATAAAATAAAAAATCTAAACAAAAAGTGTTATGTGTACGAATTCATATGAATATATTTTAAAAAAAGTTCCTACAAAAAGTGTTATGTGTAGTTTTTCTTAAAAAACCTATAGCACTCCGTAACAGAGATCAATATCGGATATCTTTTAATGCAGTACTCTGGTGTTTGTGGTAGACATTCAGTTAAGCCTATGGTTAAATAAAAATATCTTTAATGGACAAAATAAATCAGTTTTTTGCCTCTCCTGAAAACCTGTTCAAAAACACATAACACTACTTGCAGGCTAGCCGACGATAAGTAACTAGCTGACCCGGCAAACGTTGTTCTGCCATACAACTTCGGACCCCGCAAACTTCGTCTCGCTCCTAAGGTAAAGAATTCATATAAGCTCCAGGCGTATCGTAAAACACAGTTAGTTCAAGTATTAATGTGATTTATTTGAATTTAATCGAAATTAGTGAAGAGCGATCTGATTAATACTGTTTTTCGATTTGTTTTCCGACGTAAAAACAAACAATGAAGACGGTTTGTCAATACGCGAACATACAACGTATGGCTGATCTTGTGATAAGCAGGGAAATTAGAGATTGATCCCACAAACTTTCATTGATGGGTTTTGCGATTTATTGATTGCCATCGCAAAATTTTCGCAATTCGTGATGATCAGTTTCTTGACCGACAAACGCGAACCGTTGCACAATTTAAGATGATTCAGATTCCGCAACATGCTTATGATCGATCACACCGTCAGCTGTAAATTATGCGGCGGAGTTCCTGACACATCTAAAAAATTCAAAAATTCTGTCGGATAGTTGGTCGCCTCATTCTCCTTGGTCATACTGTCATCGGATTTGTATGAATGCAGTTCTCCATCGATTCGACTTTGAATAATAACACTTAACTATCGACGACCTTATTCATCGCTGCTTTATAATTATTTGCAATGCCGGGAAAAACTTTGGTGATGAGTTCTTCCTTTGACGATGTAAACTCGAAAAAATTTGACGGGAACGTCATCAATCCAATTGAAACATCAACAGGAATTTGGCCATTACCAAGTGCTAGTAACTGTCTTAAAAATTCAGTAACAAAAAGATGAAAATTTCAGGCATGCGTTAATTTCATAAGCAGCAGTAGATTTTGGGATGACTGGAAGCATTTGACAAAAATACCATAGCCACACTAATTCATCTCGAATCACCTCGTAAATCCTTAATCGTTTGGTCAACTGCCTCCAAACGAGTGTTATTTTAAGCAGATAATAGTTTCATCATGGTGTATAATACAAATATTTCTACAAATTTGGGGTTTACCCTTTATGTTATAACCCTCAGCATTGTTAGTAAGAGTAGATAAACTGTAATGTTGAGTAGGTAAAATCGCAAGCAGATAAGCGGGAATAACTGTAACCGGTTTTTATTCAATTATGTGTATATAATTGTATATGATTAGAGCTGAGTCAGGCAAAGCTGAAAGCTAGAGTGGCGATGCTTTCACAACACTTAAGCCGAGATAGACCGCTTTTAATCAAACGCAATTTAGCCTACGTATGAATTACCGATCATATTTATGCAAAAATGACGAATATTTTCGGCTTCACGAGGTTATGGGATGCCCAACATTGGTTTGGAAAATAATTATATGTTGTAGAATAGAGAATATAATAGCTTTCAATATACATAGAGTCCAATTAGCGAAAATCTTAAAATCTGAGATTTTCCAATTTTCAAAGAATGTTAAAAATATCATAACGACAAAAAGATATCTAATAAAAATCATTTAAAATTTATTGAAATTCTTTTACGTTGACTATTAACCACTTCTGATATAGAGCTCGTGAGGTAATTTAAATCGGACTTAATAATAAACATGTCTCAAATCTGATCTAATTTAGCAAAAAAAGTGTTAATAGTTCAATTTTTTTCATAATATTTTGCCTTCAATGCAAATATTTTATAACAACATTCCAGGTACTTAGATAACGTCCACATCTCGGGGCCATTATAGAATATATGATTTGGGGCAGTATAAAAAACACGGATTCCATAAAAAGTAACGATCTTTTTTTTCTGAAAAGCTATGTTGTTTTTTATTGGTTCTCTGTTTTATGCTGAGATTTCATTTCACCACAAACCGGTTATCAATAAGTTACGTTTCTTATAGACATTGCACTAAAACACCACCCACCTATCTGACTACTCTCATACGTTTGACTAACAAATAACAGTAAAATCATTGAATATGTTCATCATCCGATGCGACCCAAGACTTGAGGGCATCTATACATTTTCATGCTGTTGTCTAATTGTGTACGATACATTAGAATGGATACACACGAGTGCTTAAATATACATTCATACACATTATTCCAGTGTATTTGCTAAAAGATTGCATTGGATTTTGTGTATAGTTCTAGGTTTAATTGATAGAACTACAAACTACTTATACCGACAGGTTAAGGTATGTGTACACAGGTGCGAGGGGAATAAAAAGTTTGAGTAAAGTATAGAAAAAAAAATAACATTTCTGTAAAATAAAAAGAAATAAATATAACAACAATTTTAACACAAATGTATGCTAATCTTTATTGAGACGAACTTTAGAGTTTCGACACAGATTCCCAAGCCCAACCACTCATTATTTTAAAAATCAATTGGTTTCTTACAGGAAACAAAACAATAAAGCAGCATTAAGTAGAGGACCCCAAACAACTTTAAATAATAGTGAACTTTCCTTTACTTAGATTTTCGTTTCTTGGCAGTGAATCTATTTTGTTTTCATAAATCAACCAAATTTTTGAAAACTCCAATAAATTTCTGAAACCCAAACTATACTCCAATAAGAGCGTATACGCAACACCGTTTAAAGATATGCGTCACTCATACGTACAAAAAATATGTTGTATATGGGTCGATATCACAAAATGACTACATTCTGTGGCCCGACGCATTTAGTATTAAAAATTTTGAAAAATTTAAATTCTGAGAACAGGAATAAATAAAACAGTATATATATATAATATATGTATTTAATGTGATTTATTAAGCAAATTATATTTACAAAGCCTACATATATGGTTTAATAAAAAACAATCGTTTCCTGTTAGACATTTCCACAGTTTGTTTCGCATAACAATACTAAATTCGATGAGTAACCTTTATGTAAATAATATTTCGGTAGTTATCAATCCTTCAATCAAATTTTGAAAATCACAAACATTTTAGAATTATCAGGAAAAAATTAGAAACAGTTCTTATTCTATTGCTAATAGAATATATGAGTTTAATAGTTGTTCTCTAATTTTTTGGAGTACTATTTTTTAAATATTTCTAATCATAAAATTTACCACATTTCGTAACAAAAAAATACTATTTATTAAACTCTCAACTGCCCCCATATAATTTATTCAACATATGTCCACACAAATAAAATTCAATTAGCTTTTGTCTTAGCTATGAAAGACATGGCCAATTCATATGCACTCTAGCAAAACCCTGAAGAACAACCTGTCTACATATCATCAACACACACGGACACAGACACATGATGATAATATTTAGGAACTCAATTCAGTTATATTTAATGCTTAAATCGTATTGGGAACCTGTATAAAATATATTTATTGTTATTCTGTAGTTACGTATATATGTAGTCTTCAGTCAATAGGAACAGAAATTGAGAATAGTGGGCTGCTACCTTAGATAAAATTTATTAAGCCGACATGATATTAGAATAGTCTGGAATAGGCTCCACGAAAAGCCCCCCAATGAAATAACGTAAAGGAAATAACCCCTAATGAAATACACCCCAAAAAAATAGGAAATAGTGGCTCCACGAAAAGCCCCCTAATGAAATAACGTCCAGGAAATAACCCCCAATGAAATAAACCCCAAAAAATAGGAAATAACACCCAAAAACAGTGAATGAAATAGCATCGAAAAATAAATGAAATAAACCCCAAAGCGAAAACGAAACAACCCCCAATTATTGGGGGGTTACTTCATATGAAATAACACCCAATGATGAAAATGAAATAACCCCCAATGAAATAAGCCCCATCAGCAACAAAAATTAAATTATGCGAAAAATTCATAAAAGAGTCAGTTTCATCAAGTATTTCATGAAGTCAATATGGACCAACAGCAAAGTCGCAAAATTATTGAAATTAATAGTGTGAATTGTAGATCGTTGTAGCCCTGCTCTATTTTTGCAGTTTGGAAGACAGTTTGCCTTTTACGTTTGGCCTTTACACAACCACCTCCACTGTTCACAAGCAAATCACACTCTCTGCTTTTATTGAATTCTTCCTTCTGAACAACCTATGGAATATCGTATGGACTTTAATATTTTACAAATTTAGTGAACCTGTTTGTGTTATAATCGGCTTCTATTGTTAACTGACAAAAAGATAAGGAACAATTAGGAAATCGCATGTTCAAACCGTGAATGTTTAATTTATAACTTTTTGTGTGGTAACTAGAAGCTATCAAGATCAGATATCACATGAAAATCAAGTAAATTTCAACATAAAAATCCGAGTGACTTTCCTCATACAGGAAATGTGAAGGAAGGGACCATGCAGCAAGACACAAATCTGGATGTGGATTCATAGTCGACAAGAGACTTTGGCATTTGGTCTCGCGGTTTAACCATGTAAGTGACCGAATAGCCATTATCCGCATTAGGGTCAGGTATTTTTACATACACGCCACGAAGAAAGAGAAATAAATTGACATTATAGATATATTCTGGGAGCTCCTGGAGAAAATATATGATCGCTGTCCTGGTTAAAACATTAAAATTGTTTGGAGAGATTCTATTTCTAAAATAGGAAGGGAAAATGCTCCTGATTCAGCTGTTGGGGAATCCAGTCTACACAACAACATCTCCGATTACGGAGTCGGAATGGTAAGCTTCACGTCGGCAAGATACGTGGTAATGTGTGGAACCTCAAGCCTACCTGTATATCCACTTGTCAAAAGACAACAGACCATATTGATCACTAAGTAACTGATGGAAAGCATGTCTCAAGCGCTATAGACGTGCGTGTGATGCGCGGTGAAAATATTGACTCGGATCACCACCTAGTTGCAGGTGCAAAGTACGCACACGATTAAGTAGTGCTAAAAACACTCGTAATCAAAGCTAAGATGTCCGAGGAAATGGATGCTGCATACAAGGCAAAACTGCAGCTAATGGCGACGCGTGCGGTGACGGTGCGTTATAGTGAGAAGAAAAGGGAGAGCCACGGTATCGAAAACAGGATATCAAAATGTAAAAAGCACAGAGACGGACAGAGACGGAAATCTGATCACGGACACTCAGAGTGTGCCGCAAATATGGAGGGAAAACTTTCGATCTCAGCTCTTTCACGATGGAAGCATAAGTGACGAAATCACACCAATAATAGAAGACGGAGTAGATTGTCCACTACCGAGCCAAAATAAGACCAGCACGGCCTAAATAATTTTTTTACGAGCCAAAGCAAAAAATTACTACTTTTGGTGCAGTAAGAAAAAACAAACGTTTCTTGTCGATTCATGCTACAGAACAACAATTGCGTAAGCTTCCCAAACTTTACTTATGTATGTGCGGAAAAAAATACTGATTGGTTTATTAGTTTATAACTTTCACCTCAAAAGCAATATTTTTGAAGATAAACAAAAAATGTATTTCGGAAATAATTGAATACTACAACTCGACAAAAAGCGGAGTCGGCACACTAGAATAAATGGTTCGATCATATTCCTGCAAAAGAAAAACCAATCGGTGGCCAGTTGCACTGTACGCTTACTTACTGGATATTTCTGCTCTCAACGCTTTTATAATGTGAGCCGGAATTAATCCTCAATGGCAAGAGAATAAACGATACAAAAGACGCACATTTTTAGAGCAACTCAGCGAAGCCTCAGCCAAAGAACATATCAAAAGCCGTAGTCGACTTTCTCTCGCAAAAGCCTCTTCATCGATAACATAGAAGATGCTCCGTTGTATCCTCTTCGTCCTTATCATTGCAGTCGTTGTAGGAAAGTTGAAATCTCTTAGCGTGTTTACCAAACGGCCATTCACCGGTTATTACAGATATGATGTTCTTCAGATGGACTCTGAACAGGTTCTGCACAAATCGGGTCCTCTGTATATTCATTGTAGGCCAAATTTGTTTGATCGCGGTGCAAGTGAAGAAGAAGGAAAAAAAGATCTTTACTTACTCTTTAAGTGGTAAGAAACCTGTTTGTCCATCACACCGATCCACAATTTCTCTAAGGGCAACTTATTGTAATGATCCAACATTTTTTTTAAACTATACAAATTTAAAATTTCCCAGTAAAACTATATGGGGTCATAATATGACCCAAACATAACTTGTGTGATTTTTTTCTAACATAGTAGCAGGGTTAACATCGTAATGGAGATGGTCCATCTTCAACAAAAGTCACATGTTGCTCGTGTATGCCAATGATATAGATATTATTGGCCGTGGATTGCGGGATGTTACTGCGGCTTTTTCGAGCATTGAAAAACAGTCGGCGGAAGTGGGTCTGTTGACAAATGAGAACAAAACCAAGTTATTTGTTTCAAAGAACAAAGAGTCCACTCGTCTAGGACTCTGCGTGAACGTTGAAAACTATAACTTCAAGGTGGTAGATGATTTTGTCTACCTTGGCTCCGCCATAAATTAAATTAAAAATTTAAGCCTGGATTTGGTTGGTTGGACCAGGTAAAAGAGCTGTTATCTGCACGTGGTATGACTAACTATCTACGGAGGGCAAAAGATCGAAGCGCTTGCAATTTTTTTCTACGTGCGGCTACTGATAGATGAATTTTTGTTGCTGCTACCAATTAAGAAGAACAAGATAATCTTACACTATCGTATTAAACATAAGCAGACTCAGCGAAGAGTAACAGATTTTAGACAAATTTTTTACGAACTTACTTCAATAGAAACTTTAATAGTTTTAAGACCTTTAAAGGATATGAGGAAATGTATGCAACATCATCTAGTGAAAATTATGTCCATAGTTTATGCAGCATTTTCTTATTGATTATGAAAATTCTATGCAATTTGCAATTTATTTTGTTAATGATGTTCTAACAACTTACCTACACAGCTTTGAAGATAATACTAATTTAATTAGAAATTAGAATATTAAATCAATGCAAATAATTTAGCGATTTTTTAAAGAGTAACTCCCTTAAAGTGGTTCATTGCTTGCAACAAATTCGGCAAACAAAAAACTTTTTTTTCCGGGTCAATTTAATTATGTCCAACTTTTCTCAAACATGGGACACTTATATGCCAACACCTGCAAATTGTGTCTCGTTTGGGTTGTAGTATGGTATAATTCTTCCATTAGAACTTTACCAATTTCTCTGCAATTGGTTTAAGCTATAATCAAAAACAACAAAAAAACAAACCCCCTTAACTCTCAACATTGGTGCAAGGATCAACGTTAAGCAATGACACTCACTGGATAAATGAATAACTCAACCCAGCGCTGGGTAAAACTTTTTTTTTGTTATGCATTGTTACCAAACAAATTGTGCTGTTAAACTCATCACATTATTAATACCCTCAATATCTCTAACAGTTTTTTTTTTTACTATTTTTCTCCCTTTTCTGTTTTCATTTCAGGTGAACGTTTTGTACCGGAAACTTTTGAAAATGGCTATAAAATCACTATGCGTTTGACCATAAATGATGTTGACGCACAAGATTTTGGGTGATATCGTTGTGTGGCCAAAAACTCATTGGGCGATACTGATGGTGCAATTAAACTATATCGTAAGTATTGATAACGAAGTATGCAGAAAATGGTATTCAGGCAGTAGATGAATGGGGGAAAAAGTATTAGGTACTACATTAAAATTAAAAAAAATATATAACAATTCTAAATTTTACTGAAAATTTTTAACTTTTAAGCAATTATTGACCGAGTTTTTGTTAAAACGAATATGATAAGTTTCTTCATGACCACAGATATTTAGTAAAATGTCTATTATTCCGTAACAGTAATACTAAATATCATTTCAAACTCATGATAAAATTTTCTAATAAATGTAATATATTTAAAATATTTCAACATAGTTATTTCTCCAAAACTCTTTGGTTTTTAAACAAAGTTGTTTTAAAGTCCAATCCATTATATTGCAGCATTGTACACCATACCTTTGAGAGTGTAATGCTATGTTTTAATTATTAATTATAAAAAGGGACATGTGAACGTGTCCTAGGAAGCAAGTGCATGAATTTATATCTGATGAAAATACAGTAATTGTATGAGCACATCTTATATACATACTTAAGTATGTATCCCTAACAATACGTGACACATTCTCCGTTGCCCAGGCACAGTACTCGGAGTGAAGGTTGTGGCGTGTGTACAACACGAGGAGATATTATATAGGGGATGACAGTGATATGATTTAATTTTCTCTTTGACAAGACGTTACCTGCAAAAGTTTATTGTCCTCTCCCCACTTGTACGCTAACATAATATTTAATTATTTATTGTAATTTTAATTGCAATTTCCGTTACGATGACCAACAATTACAATAGGTCATGATGAGCGTCGTCTTACCCTTTGGAGACTGAGTTCGTGCACAGGACTACGACAACAATAAAAGTAAACAATAGCCATTTAGTGAAATGGAAACAGGGTGAAGTGAAGGCAAAAAAAAAAATACACAAAAAAGACAAAAGCTAACAGGTTACGAAAACCGGTGGACCATTAACTATTTACCTACAATCACACGTTCCAAATAGCACAAAAGCTTTATGTTAACTGTGGGCCAAGGGGGAGAAAAATTTGTACAATGTTATTTTTTATATGAAAATAAAAATAACATTTTTTTTGTTAGTTCGTAGAGGTTTGAATTACGGAAAACTGGGCTATCACCGTTAATTGTTAGCGGTACAGAACGATAACCCAAAATAAACGATATGAACACGATCTACATGCGGTTCTAGCAGAAAGGGGCTACGTATCACAAATCGACCTCAACGATAGACGTTGTTTATGGATATGATTACCATTCCAAGATGTGAATTGGGCAACAAAAGCTTGCGCTTTAACTCCATCAGAGCCATTCAAAAAGGGAGCACATAGTCTCGAAAATATCTGAATATCTTCTTCTTGCGTAAAACTTCTTATTTTTTTGTTTCATTGCATGTTGACGGGCAACCACAACCACCAGGTGTTTTTCGTGAGTCAGCTTGATTAGAAGTCATTAAAGATGACTCTGGGTTCACCAAGTTGAACTAATCAGAAGCTTACATTATGACTTACATGTTCCTCAATAACTAGGGCGCATAAGTTGTAAGTTGAGCTTATTTGGTATTTATTTTCTTAGGATAAAATTGTGTTAGAAATACGACTAATAACTTATTGTATTACGGCATCAAACAACTTATTTCGGCCTATTTTCAAATATTGGCACAGGGACACTTGAGAGTCGCTAACGATGTTGGTCTACTGGTAATCAAGATCTATTATATTTAGTTGCCCGGGACTGGTACGAACAGACGACCGAAGTTTCTGTGATCAACCTACAATCAAAGCCGCTGTGACGAAAAGACGACAACATTCAGTCAATGAGAATTCTAATGAGAACATTGTGATTGGCTCACACTGAGTGCTCACCAGAACTCTCGTACCCTATCGGAAGTTCTTTGCATATAACAAACACCCTTTATATCGTCGTTAAAAAGGTCTCAAGTCCACTTTTTTGTGAAAAAGACTTAATGATGCAAAAGTCATAGCATATGCCCTTTTAAAAAATGCCATGTCTATTTAAAATAGTTTTATAGTTAATGTCTCAAAACATGGACGATCATAATTTTCAAATCATCAATAACTCAGAAACACAAAAACTGAACTTGTGTACATTTTGGAAAAGTGTCCCCTAAGTCATAGTCAATGCCCTGCCCACGGCTATTTAAAGTAGTTTTGTAGTTATTGTATCAAGCGGCCATAAATTTTAAATAATCAATAACTTATAAACACAAAAAGAGGACTTGAGACTTTTTGCAGCAGACCGGCGATATGATCTTGTTATATTTTTATATCAGATTAGCTGGCCGACGATCGTTTCGTCCCCATCTGATGTTTGTTTGGGGATTAATATGACTAGAGCCAGGCTTTAAACATGGAATCCCCCGCATAGTAGTAGCGTGTTCTAACCATCATGCCACCACCGGTATCTTTCTACCTTCTGAATTTGTCGATTACATGCCCCAGTCCATCGATCTGGCATTGATACGCTACTATAAATTTCTTTTGAGCTCATGTATGTAATCCTCAATCCTGTCAATTTGTTCTTGAAGTTTCTCTATATTATTACTGGTTGTGGAACAACTAACCAGTGTAATATTTTTAAATTACACCGGTCTGCTCCTTCCCGGGATGTATATTGATGCTGTGCCGGCGTCGTCTTCGGCGTAGAAGCCCGTTGCGATTCTTGTCAATACCAATTTTTGATGTCGGTTAACCGCTTTTTCAAATGGATTATTTTAACAGAACATTGCCAGGTTAGTTCTAGGCAAGTCGGCTTATAAGGTTGCTTTTTGGAGTGGGTCACTTTCTTTTCGGCTTAGCAATCAAAATCGTAATTTACGATGGATTCTAGGAAGAATCCATGTGTCTTAAATCAAAATCTAGCCCCCGGTTTTTAACGAGAATCTTCCCGTATTTTGTATAAGGGCTGTTGTATGGAAATTCCTAGTAAAAAGATTTGGATACGGCTGACGCTATAATTTTGTGTGGTTGTGAAGAATAATTCATGTGCTAAAAAATAGAGAGGTTTGGTGGTCGCAAATGACTGTGCGTCGTGGTCAAAGGTGTTGGGGATGGGTGAAAATCAACAACAAGCCTCGTAACTGTCGCGGAATCGCCCCTAGAGAGCTAAAATGTGTGACCGACCAACATTTTTCCCAAACATACATACCCGTCATCTTCAGCCCCATGAAGGCTCCCATACAAAATAAAATTTTTACTGACCTAAATGTGCCCCTAGAAGAGTCAAATGTATGATCGGCCCCAATATTTTATTTTTTGAAATCTTCTCTATCCGCTCCCATGGTAACTCCTAGATGGGTAAAATGTATGACAGATTCCACTAGTATTTTCCTTCCAACTTTTTCCCGAGTGTAGCTCACTAAGCATATTTTAGAATTAAGGTATCGATATTCATATGTTTTCACATTTAATTAATTTTTAATTTTATATTTTGATTTTATTTACAATTTTGAAACCGAAAAAGGTAAATTTCCAAAAAAGTTGTCGAAATGTTTTTTTTTTAAATATTTTTATATTGGGCAAAATTGTTACAAAAAATACGAAATTTAGGGTATCGCGCCCACTTTTTTACCAAACATTTTTTTGTACTAAGTTGAACATTCAGTCAAAATTTCACGCCGGTACCTTCCAAAATACAACTGCTATTGATTCCCTCTAGATTGGCAAAATCATTCAAAAAGTGATCTCCATCGCTACATGTGATATATATCAACTTTTCTTTCATGTCTGGTACGCTGCATATACACTGTGTATGGCCGTATGGTAACTTGCAGGGACATATTTATTTATATTTGCAACTTAATTAAAAAGGCTGTAGGTTGTGCTATTTGTATTACACATTTAATACCGACATATTTGTCTGAATATATTCTTTGGTAAACTGTGAGACTAAATATTTTAAGGGATTGTGTTGATTGTTGTTAATTACCAACAACAAAATAAACTCTGTAAATATATCCAATATAACTAAGCTGTCATTTGTAATGTGCTTTAGTTATGAATTTTCATTGTTTTGTTACACACCACAGTGCGTATTTTGTCCCACTATTTGTGTAAGTGGCTGGTTTTAAATACAAAAAAATAATTATGTGAGCTTTACATAATGTGTTATTAATTGAATCATAAGATAACCCAAATGTCCCAGAAATGTCGTGTAGGTGTAACAGAAAAATAAAATTACGTTTGCAGGACTATTATGGGCATAAATAGTACGTGTGTATGTGTGTGTGATATGATATATGTCTAACACACCCCGCCAGTAAATGGAACTAGTTCAAAACCTGTAGCATAGTTAGTTACTAAGTAAACATGACTAGTTCCGACTAATTTACCTTCAATGGCTTTTAACTGGCGAATTTAACATGGGCTTGTCATTGGGGGTAATATACTCACTTCCCTCTGCATTACCCTGTACTAGCTACTGCTATAGTTCTGACATACCAACTACGTAACTGGTACATTGGTTTCAACTATTTCTCTAGTTCTTTATTACTGACTACGGACCTATTTCTTTGGGACTGTTGATTAATTAATAATTGATTAATTAATACTTATTAAATACTTATCAAAGTAATATTCAGATTATCACTTCTTTAATTAATGTTACAATAATAAAATTAATAACAAGCACTTTACATCCACGATTATCAAATTGCTACTAAAGAACGCTTGCAGGAATTAAAACTCCACCACCAAATATTCAAGTTGTTTTTTCACTCAACTAACGAGACATTTTTTGCTTTGCTTCACTTTCGTTGGAAGTTGGTCGTAACAAACAGCAAATATGACGAAATAAAAAAACAAATCATTTTAGCAAACAGGCAATCAAATTGACCCGTCCTCGTTTACTTGGATCAAGCTCAGTAGTTAGTTCGCTGTATTCTACCATATAGCTAGTATCATGTGGAAATTAACCTCCTGTAATCGACTACGTAACTAGTATTTAGTGGCAATTGATTTCTTTAAAAACTGGCGGGACATTTAAACATTATACACGATTCAAACCGCAATGGGAATACACCCAAAAAGGAAGTTAATTTGCTATTAAAATTAAATTGCAAAAATGTATTTAAATACTCTGGGGTTTTATGGTCTTTCTGAATATACATTAGAGTGGCCATAGTGGAAATTTTTTTGAAAAGTTAAATTTTTCGCACTGAAAAATATGAGGTTGGGGATAAAAATAATTATGCATATTTTTTTTTTTTTTTTTTAATTCCGAGTACCTCCGGGTTGAGCCCAAACTTTTATTACATTACCCATTTAGGCTGAAGTGCAGAATATGGGGCCGGAGCCCGATTAAAAACCAAAAATATGCCATTGTCTTCATCTTGGCCCCCAAACATCGGAATGGTAGGTCAAAGTTGGCGCTCAAGCCCATGGGGCCCGGGGGGTCAAAAAAGGGGCCCCTTTCGGTTCTATGATGACCCCCCAGGTGCGGGTACTCAAGTGAAAGATATTTTCGAGACGAATCCAACGATGTTATTTTTAGGTTCCTACGGGTCTCTTGGACCGAGTTAGAGCCATTTTCGGGATATACCAAGAAAAAAAATATTTTTAATACATTTAAAAAATTTTAAAAAAATTTTTGCGTGCTGCGCTACTATACCCAACACAGGCGTACCGTCGTTTCGCCCAATGTCATTTCGCCCAAAAACAACCATGACATATCGCCCAAAACATGTCATTTCGACCAAAAACCTAACTACAACATGACATATCACCCAAATGTTATGACAAAAGACCCAACTCAATTTTTTTGGGCGAAATGTCAGACTCATGACGACGGCACGCGCTGCTGCATACGTCGCAGTCAGTCTTGTACTCTTGCCCCCGCCTTAGGGGGGCGTGCCCCCCACCGCATTCGTGTTTTAATAATGCCAGAGAAAGAGAGAGAGTAGCGAGTCTGACTACGACGTATGCGGCGGGGGCGTGTCCCCCCACCGAGAGAGAGGGTACAAGACTGACTGCGACGTATGCAGCAGGGCGTGCCGTCGCACAGTGGGGTATTGAACACCCAAAACGGAGATTAATTCAAGGAAGCGTCCGATATTTGCCAAATTTGGCACGGATGATCCTTTTGCTATAGTATCGATTTGTTTGAAGTTTTTAAGAAATTGGTCCATATATACATACAGCCCACATATATATACTTATATGCATATATACTCTAGTAGAATCAAACCTATATAAAAGCTACGGTTTGTATTCCATCTCTTTGAAATTCGATATTGACTTATGTTTTAAATATATATAAATGCTTATGTACATATGTATACACACTTATGTGTTTATATACAGGGTGGACCAAAAAGCTGAATACATTTGAATAAGTATCTGCATAGAGCAAACTCGGCGGGGTAGGGCGGAGGCGTTTGGAAAGGAAAAAACTGCCCATGGGAATTCATTATTACAGCGACATTCCAAGTTGTTGAATATCTAATGCAAAGCGTGCACAGAATGCTCACAGTTTCTAATCGGCTGGCCGGTAATTTTAATAACGGTCTCCGCTACAAGCGCAACATTCTCCTGTCTGTAGGATGGAAGTAGTATTTTTGGTTGCGTATTATCCAATAACGTACACTGAGGCTAAAATTTGAGAATGATATTGGCAATAGTGCCCTCAGGTAGTCTATTATACACAACATGTTGAACGAAGGGCTCGAAAAACATATTTAAAAAAAATAACTTTTGGAGGCGCTGTTCTTATTTCAGTTACTTCATAACAAAATGTCAAACAATATTAAATACCATTCAAATAACAATTCGCAATTAGTCACTCGGGGTTTGTAAACAAAACCATTTAAAAAAGAAACCTTGAAATGAATCACATTTTATAAAAGAAACTTGTACTAGTTAGAAGGTACTTCTCTGAATTTTGCATGAACAACTAGTTTTAGTGCTTGATATTAATCAGTTCTAAATTCATTTTCCCAAATATGTTGATATTTTAACGTTTTGAAAAAATTTACTGTGACGGTTATAAAATCTAGATTT
This sequence comes from Muscina levida, assembly GCA_964034835.1. Lineage (NCBI taxonomy): Eukaryota > Metazoa > Arthropoda > Insecta > Diptera > Muscidae > Muscina > Muscina levida. The sequence goes on from OZ035881.1 coordinate 25,655,051, forward strand.
GTTGTGGAATAATGTCATTTAACCATAATATCAATTTGAATACTATCAAGGCAAATCAGAATATATTGCCTTATGTAGGGTATAATTAAAAATTAATACTCAGCAACAAGTTGCAATGCAGCAAAAACAAAGAAAATGAGGCCAAATAAAACCAAAGTAATTATCCACCATTTTCTCAGGGGTGTCTAATATCACAATTTATTTAATTAAACAAATTGGCGCAAAAACGCGCAAAATATTTTTCTTGATTTTGTAAGTACAGATGTTATATTTTACAATGATGATCATTTTTCAACAGGGTTTTGCCCGGAACCCTTTTAAAAATTTACATACATTTCAAAAATACCGTAAATTTAGACCATTTTTAAAAAAAATATTAAAAATAGTTATACATATTTATTGTATACAACTAATTGTTATTCCTTTTCTTCAATAGCTGACGTTGAATAGTCCATAAAAATAATTAGGGTTTTAAATGACTAAAAGGCAAAAACTTTCACTCCAAAATATCGATATTTCACTTTTCGCCAACACGTAGAAAAGTAGGAAAATTTTCCGAAGTTTGAGAGAGCATAGAACATTAAATAAACAACATATGTAATTGATTCTAGTATCTATTGAATCTGTATCCTGTGTACAATTATTGTATACAAAACATTAATTGAAAATCGCAATTTTCATTTTTTAATTAATCTCCGTTTTGGGGGTCCCATACCCCACTGTGCGTCGTCATGAGTCTGACATTTCGCCCAAAAAAATTGAGTTGGGTCTTCTGTCATAACATTTGGGCGATATGTCATGTTGTAGTTAGGTTTTTGGTCGAAATGACATGTTTTGGGCGTTATGTCATGGTTGTTTTTGGGCGAAATGACATTGGGCAAAATGACGGTACGCCTATGTTGGGTTTACTAGCGCCGCACGCAAACATTTTTTTAAAATTTTTTAAATTTAGTTAAAAATAATTTTTTTTTCTTGGTATATCCCGGAAATGGCTCTAACTCGGTCCAGGAGACCCGTAGGAACCTAAAGATAACATCGTTGGATTCGTCTCGAAAATATCTTTCACTTCACTGAGTACCCGCACCTGGGGGGTCATCATAGAACCGAAAGGGGCCCCTTTTTTGACCCCCCGGGCCCCATGGGCCTGAGCGCCAACTTTGACCTACCATTCCGATGTTTGGGGGCCAAGATGAAGACAATGGCATATTTTTGGTTTTTAATCGGGCTCCCGCCCCATATTCTGCAATTCAGCCTAAATGGGTAATGAAATAAAAGTTTTGGGCTCAACCCGGAGGTACTCGGAATTAAAAAAAAAAAAAAATATACATAATTATTTTTATCCCCAACCTCATATTTTTCAGTGCGAAAACTTTTGGATTTCACATTTTTAATTTTTTCTATATAACGCTATGGCCAGTCTAATATACATATACAATACTAATATTTAAATAATTTTCTGTAGAATTACATATGTATATGACGTTGGTCGTTTATCTACAATACATACATACCTCAAAGGGTAAAAGGAAATACAATTTAAACGCCACTTAACTTAATTTATTTTTTAATGCTATTGCACAATCATTTTGGTATTTATGTAATCTCTGCAACGCACAGTGGCACCGCCCCATACATTTCTTGGAAAAAAATAGAAGGAGTGGTCGTACAGTAATGAAATTTTGCAGAATCACTTCTCTGGGCTAAATTAAGAAATTTCGAAAAAAAAACTTTGAAAACCGCCTACTGCCACACCCACCTTTCACATAACTGCACTTGCCAAAATTTTTATTTTTGGACCTAGGTATTCGAAATTCGGGACACTTCATAATTGAGTTCTCCTTATGAAAAAAAATAAACATATTGGGGATGCCACGCCTACTTTAGATCTTACGCCCATTGAAAGTTGTAGATTTCAGGTGTTTTTCTTCGCTGTCTAGAATCATATGAAAATTTCAAATAAGTTAAGAAATGTTAAATTTTATTCAAAAGTTAAACATGTGTTGTCTCCATACAAAAGAAGAGAATATCCCCAAAAACCCTCCTCGATAGATATTAGCCTTAAAATACACCGAAAATATTGCACAAATACATGCATTAAAATCGATGTTACTAAAAGGGACGGTATTTGGCGGTACATTTTTATACCCTTCACCATGCGCATGAACGGAGTGAAGGGTATATTAATTTTGTTCTTCCATTTGTAACGCCCATAAGGAGGCGTGGTAGGTATAACAATATATATATATAAATGATCAGCATCGAAATCTGAGTCGATTTAAGGGTGACCGTCTGTCCGTCTGTCCGTCTGTCTGTCTGTCCCCGCGATTACAGCCGCAGTTTATGTTATATCGAGCTGAAATTTGGAATGCAAGCTTCTATCATTAGATCGGAGGTTAAGTTCTAAGATGAGCCCGATCGGTCAAAAACTACTCCCACCTCCCATACAAACTCCCCCTTTTTGGGGTCTATCCCTGCGGTTACAGCAGTAGTTTAAGGGGAATCAAGCTGAAATTTTGTATGCAAGCTTCCAAACACTAGGCGGAGGTTGAGTTCTAAGATGAGCCCGATCGGTCAAAAACTGCTCCCACCTCCCATACAAACTCCCCCTTTTTGGGGTCTCTCTCTGCGGTTACAGCTGTAGTTTAAGGGCAATCAAGCTGAAATTTTGTATGTCAGCTTCCCTACACTAAGCGTAGGCTGAGTAGTAAGATGAGACCGATCGGTCAAAAACTGCTCCCACCTCCCATACAAACTCCCCCTTTTTGGGGTCTCTCCCTACGATTGCAGCTGTAGCTTATGGGAAATTAAGCTGAAATTTTGTATACAAGCTTCCCAACACTAGGCGGAGGTTGAGTTCTAAGATGAGCCCGATCGGTCAAAAACTGCTCCCACCTCCCATACAAACTCCCTTTTTTTGGGTCTATCCCCGCGGTTACAGCTGTAGTTTAAGCGCAATCAAGCTGAAATTTTGTATGTGAGCTTCCCTACACTAAACGGAGGTTGAGTAGTAAGACGAGCCTGATCGGTCAAAAACTACTCCCACCTCCCATACAAAATCCCTCTTTTTGGGGGTATCCGTATGTCAGTCCCCGCGACTACAGCAGTAATTTAAGAGCACTCAAGCTGAAATATTGTTCGCAAGCTTTGCTGCTCTCAATCGAGGTTGAGTTCTAAGATGAGCCTGATCGGTCAAAAACTACTCCCACCTCCCATACAAAATCCCTCTTTTTGGGGGTATCCGTATGTCAGTCCCCGCGACTACAGCAGTAATTTAAGAGCAATCAAGCTGAAATATTGTTCGCAAGCTTTGCTGCTCTCAATCGAGGTTGAGTTCTAAGATGAGCCCGATCGGTCAAAAACTACTCCCACCTCCCATACAAACTCCCCCTTTTTGGGGTATCCCTACGATTACAGTTGTAGTTTAAGGGCAATCAAGCTAAAATTTTGTATGCAATCTTGCCTACACCAAGTGGAGGTTGAGTAGTAAGATGAGACCGATCTGTAAAAAACTACTCCCACCTCCCATACAAAATCCCTCTTTTTGGGGCTGTCCGTATGTCAGTCCCAGCGATTACAGCCGCAATTTAAGAGCAATCAATGAAATATTGTACGCAAGTTTTGCTGCCCTAAATGGAGGTTGAGTTGTAAGATGAGCCCGATCGGTCAAAAACTACTCCCACCTCCCATACAAACTCCCCTTTTTTGGGGTCTGTCCATGCGATTACAGCCGTAGTTTAAGGGCATTCAAGCTAAAATTGCGTATGAGAGCTTCCCTACACTAAGCGGAGGTTAAGTGGTAAGATGAGACCGATTGGTCAAAAATTACTCCCATCTCCCATACAAAATCCCTCTTTTTGGGGCTGTCCGTATGTCAGTCCCTGCGATTACAGCAGCAATTTAAGAGCAATCAAGCTGAAATATTGTACGCAAGTTTTGCTGCCCTAAATGGCAGCAACAACAAACTCCCATACAAACTCCCCTTTTTTGGGGTCTGTCCATGCGATTACAGCCGTAGTTTAAGGGCACTCAAGCTAAAATTGCGTATGAGAGCTTCCCTACACTAAGCGGAGGTTAAGTGGTAAGATGAGACCGATTGGTCAAAAATTACTCCCATCTCCCATACAAAATCCCTCTTTTTGGGGCTGTCCGTATGTCAGTCCCCGCGATTACAGCAGCAATTTAAGAGCAATCAAGCTGAAATATTGTACGCAAGTTTTGCTGCCCTAAATGGAGGTTGAGTTCTAAGATGAGCCCGATCGGTCAAAAACTACTCCCACCTCCCATACAAACTCCCCTTTTTTGGGGTCTGTCCCTGCGATTACAGCAGTAGTTTAAGGGCAATCAAGCTGAAATTTTGTATGTGAGCTTCCTACACTAAGCGGAGGTTAAGTGGTAAGATGAGCCCGATCGGTCAAAAACTACTGCCACCTCCCATACAAACTCCCCCTTTTTGGGGTCTATCCCTACGATTACAGCTGTAGTTTAAGAGCAATCAAGCTAAAATTTTGTATGCAAGCTTTCCTACACTAAGCGAAGGTTGAGTAGTAAGATGAAACCGATCGGTCAAAAATTACTCCCACCTCCCATACACAATCCCTCTTTTTGGGGGTGTCCGTATGTCAGTCCCGCGATTATAGTAGTAATTTAAGAGCAATCAAGCTGAAATAATGTATGCAAAGCTTCCCTACTCTAAGCGGAGGTTGAGTATTAAAATGAGACCGATCGGTCAAAAACTACTGCCACCTCCCAATCAAACTACCTTTTTTTGGGGTGTCCGCGTAACTGCCCCCGCGTTTATAGCCGTAGGTTAGGAAATATTGGGCTGAAATTTTATTTGCAAGCTTTAATCCTATAATAGGAGCTTACGTTGTAAGATGAGCAATATCGGACGAATACTTCTCCCACCTTCCTTACAAACTTCCCCTTTTTGGGGGTGTCCGTCTGTATGTCTCTACAATTTATGAGCTTTCGGGCTGAAATTTGGTATGTAAGCTTCTGTCCAGAAGCAGAGGTTAAGTTCTAAGATAAGCATGATCGGATTTAAACTACTCCCACATCCCACACAACTTCCCATTTTTGGGGAGTTACAAAATTCATAAAAATAAGCTCCAACTCATAAACTTATCGGTAAATCGAATACAATCGATACAACATTACTGACAAAATGGATGTGTGAAGCTAAAAGTAACATCCACTTCTCACCAACTCCCCTGTTTTGTGGTACAAAGTTTAATAGTTGTATTACAAATAACCAGTTTTACCACCATTTATACAAATGGTGAAGGGTATCTGAGCTTCGGCATAGCCGAAGATAACCGCCCTACTAGTTTTTTCTTAATTGAAAGTACAGACTCGGACCGCTCATTTGTTTATAGTAAGAGGGTTAAGCAAGACAAAGCACATAAAGTTTTTTTCCATCAAAAAGTGTAAAGTTGATATTTTTTGGTATAATTTAGTTTTTGATAAATTATAATTATTAGTTTACTTTTCCAATTTCAATAATTTTTTTTTTTATAATAAAGTAAGTGCTATATTTTTATTAAAAAATAAAACAAAAGCCATAGCTATAAACTTACACACAAAAAAAGTTCTTTATTTGGACAATAATTTTAATCTAATTTCATTGAATAAATTTCCGTTGACTTCTGTTAGTTTTTTAACTACAAAATTTCACTTTTCATAAAAAACTTTGTTGAATTATTCTTATCCAAATATTTCTTTACAAAAATACATCATTAAAATTTTGAAACTGCATTGTTGAAAAACACTATTTTTTCCACAGAAATGCCACTGTGCGACGCAGTCTTTCAAATGAATATTATAAATTGTAATACTTTCTCTCATTTTACTCCTTCTACTCCTCAACATCCTGTAGACATACCACAAATACAACGGTAACAACATTAGCTCCAACAGTCTCAACAAATACTGTACCGATGCTGGTAACCAAATACCATAAAGGATTGTTGTCTTCATTATGATCCTGTTACTGCAAAATCTCCACAAATGACTTTTTCTCAACACTAACTCTATTAAAGTTATATGTATGTCTGTGTGTGCCTTCCTTTTATAGAACAACAACGTTACAACTTTCAACAAAACAACTACAATAATAAGAATGGCAACAATAACAATACCTACAATCAGTGATGGTATACAAAATTGGACAAAAATCGTCAATTTTGGGTTTTGAAATCGTCAAAATCGTCAAAACCTGATTTTAAAATCGTCAAAAAATCTTTACACAAAAATTTACTCATTTTATCCTGTATGTAACAAACTAATGCAAAAAAACACAAAAAGATACATTTTTTCAAACGTTTTATTTAAAATACATTCAAAATTGATTAAAATAAAACAATTCATTGAATAAAATAACTTAAAAAACAAACAAAAACTGATAAAAACATAACAATAATCAAATAAAAAGTGAGAGGTTACATATTAATATATTTTTATATGATTTGTATTACATTGTGCTTTAAGAAAGCTTCAACTTTCTAGTTTTCTCAATCTTAAAAAATTATAAATGAAAATAATTTTACATTTTAAGCAGATGTGCTGTTATTTAAATACATGTCACTATTAAACTTTTACCTTTAAATCATAACAATTTTCATTATTTAATTTAAGGAATTCTTTTGTGAAGAGAATAAGTTCCATTGAATCTCTTTCTAATCGGTTTCTATATTTATTTTTATTTAAATTAACTTGACTAAATGCTCCTTCTACATTTGCCGACGAATGTGGTAGTATACAATTTTTTTTAATAATTTTGTTTACACTGAAAAAAGTAGTTTAGAGTCCGAACGTCTTAGCTCACAGAATGTTTTCCAAAATTTCAACAACTCTTCGTTGTTACTATTAAATATATTTCTAAAATCTAACTGGGATACTTTGCGGAATTCGGAGTCTAAACTTTTCAGTTCATCGTATTCAATAATATGTCGATACTCATTTACTATAATAGAAAAAGACTGTTCAGAACAATTTATTAATACATTCGGATTAATTAAGTTCAATGATTTGAATTTAATTTCAAATTCAAATCGTTTCAGAACTTGATCACAAAGTTCGATGTAAAAATTAATGCAGTTCATTTTAATTTCATGTATTTCATGTTGTGGTAATTTAGTTTTAAGCTAAATTTCGCTTGCATATAAAAGGAAAGTTGTAATTTGTAAAAATCGTCATTTAAGGGGTCTAAATCGTCAAATCGTCATTTCTGTTTTTTTGGACAAAAAATCGTCAAAATGACGATAAATCGTCAAATATACCATCACTGCCTACAATCATAAGTTTCAACGTAACAAATCAAAAATTGATATGCAACAGCAACAGACAAACCTCAACAATGTGTATATGGGCGGCGGTGCCACATCAACGCTTTGGAATACGCAGCAGCTGCAACATCAGCAACAGCAAGATAGTTACGTAGTACGGGGTGAACACTATCAAGGTAAGTTATGGGGGAAGAGAAGAGGGAGAAACAAATGAAATGCAAATCTCCTTAGAAAGTTATGAGAAAACTAATAGAAAAACGTGTGAGAGGTCGGGGGGAACAATAAGCGAACAAGTACAGTAGGAACAGTTTTAAGGTTTTGTTGATGCTACTATAATTATGAGGGCACCAGTAGATGTCAAATGGTTGTGGGTTTGAAGTAGTGCGGTAAAAAGAAGTACGGTATGTACAAAATACAGAATATATAAATATATACAAAATCTTAAACAATCCAATAAAACCAGACGAGTGGAACCGGCCGTGGCATGATGGTTAGAACACGTGACTACCATGCGGGAGATCCCGAGTCCAATTCCCGCCTCCAGTCATCTACATTTTTCTTTCAATGCCGGCCTCCTCGATGTTGTCGACAGCAACGTCGCAGTCAATCGGCATGTCTAGTAAAAGCTTCTCAAACAGTGACGTTGGCATTCGTCTATAAACCAGTAGGTGCCGTTAGTTGTGAATCTAAAAATAGAAAGCGTGTTAATTCACAACAACGCGAGAAGCTATTTCATACCTCATTCATGGGGTGTAAAGGTAAATAATTTTTTTTTTAAGTTTTTAAAATCAGACGACTTTATTAAAATCATCTCAGAATATTATGTCCTTTGTGATCTGTACACTCTTTAGTGATTGTCTTAAATAAGATTTGCATGCAACATTTTAAGTTGAACCCTATTGCTTTTGATGACAAAACATTCGAAACATCTAAAAACTTTTGATTTATCTGCCAGCAGCGTATGGTTTCTTTGACACACAAAAAACTAAAATCATTGAATGACGATTTATTACGCAAGATTTTGTGTCGCTCGAAAAAGCAAAGAAGAAATATATTTGAAAAGTGCCAAGAAAAAAGTCTCAGTTTTTCTACAGTCGGTAATGCAACACAAGTAACAACATTAAATGCAATTGTGTAAAACTGTAAATTGTGTAAATATTACAGCAAAACATATAAGAATAGTATCAACGAGAACATTTTGTGGCAACTATGTTAAGAAAAGCATTTTTTCTGTTAATAAAAAAAGAAAGAGAAGAAAATAATTGTGCTTGAACTATCTTTGCTTTATGATGTTGGCATTTGAAAAATGAAATTTACCCACAACTGAGCAGTGTCATAAGTCAATAATCGTAATACAAAAGTAACACATAAAACGATGTTCATTCTTATTATCCTTAGGGCATATGTCAATAATGCAGCATAACAAAAACAATCGAAAAAAAAACAAACGCAGAATCGAAGCAGACAAAATGCTTAAGCGAAACGTTTAACAATACCTGGGGGAATCAAGCAATAAACACATTTCCCAATATTTATAAAAAACAATAATGTTCACATTTCTGATTGTAAATTGCAGTATAGAAACAAACAACGGCTAAAATGGCATGACATCATTGACAAAAAAAAATACGATAAAACTGTGTTAGATAAATTCTTGTATATACAGAGACTTGGGAGGATGTGGTGAAAAGTTTTTCTGTTTTGGTTTGTGATAAAAATACAGAACAAAGGATTTTAGTCACATTCACATACAATCTCATATGGTATATGACTAAAAATGTTACATTAGTTACCTTAAAGCTACCTCTAAAAATTTTATCAAAATAATTTGCGTATCACTAATAAAGTCTTTATGTGAAGTTACCATAGCCAAGTATAAAATCGTTATTATCGTTATATTTCGAGGATTATTCGCAAGAAGTTGTCTCATAAAAAAATCTCCATCCTTTTTAATAAAAATATTTTAAGGTCTAAAGTTGTAGCTGGAATAGTTTTGAAAAACACGAATATTTTGCAAAACAAATTTTGTAACCTTGCTACATGATATTCTAGAACGAGTCAATCCCGATCCACGATTTATATAACGCGTTGTACTTGGTGTCGTGAGCTAATAAAATCTAAATTTCAGTTTACACCCCATAAATAAGCTTTTGGTTACAAGCATTGAAGTCAAATACTGGTTTTTAATCTAAAAACAAAATTTGCAGCGTGATCTTAAGTTGATTCCACGGAATTCTTCTTTTTATTGGGCAAGAACAACAGTTATACTCACTTACTTAATTTCCCTTTACACCCCATGAATGAGGTATGGGATAGCTTCTCGCGTTGTTGGGAACAACAGTTATACATCCATTAATTTCCTAACGTATAAAAGAATTCCCTGTGCTTTAACCTTTTGTGCTACGTAGCTATTTCGTTGCACCAAGTTTGGATAGCATCTCCTCCTGCACCATCTATCGTGTTTATTGTCAAAGACTTTTCCAGCTGGAGCAGTTTTATTCTTTCTTGCAACATGTCCCAGTCAGTGCATTCGGTCACTTTTGATGCGCTTGACAACGTCGATGTTGTTATACAGCTCATGGTTTATCCGAGGAGGGTACTCTCCGTTAACGATGTGGGTTCAAATGTTTTTTTATTTTTATCTTTATCTTGAAGATTGATAAGCTACTGTCGTTACCCAGAATACTGAGCTGTAGAGCAAGACTGTTAGTGCCTGACATAATGACATGAATATTTGGACGTCAAGAGTGGTTTGCAATCAATACTCGTCTTTTGAGTTCCAGTCTGACATTTTTTGTTTATTTTTATAAGTTTTAAAGAGCCAAAGCACATTAATTAGATCTGTAAAAACTTGGTCTTAAAATAAATTAGACATACATACAAACATGTGCATAAAACATAGTATCAAGGGGTTTTCAGGGTCGCTGTTTTCGGATCCGGAGTCAAATTTAAAAAAAAACTAATTTAAGTTTATAAATTGGCAAATTTTTTTTAATTTTTTTTAATTTAACTGTAATTGTACCTATTGGGGTATTTGTAGTCGTTGATTTCGAAACCGGAGTCAAATTTTATAAAAGAAGTTAGCGGATACAAATTGGCGGACAATTTTTTCACAAAATGCTGGAATTTGGCTAATATTGTGTCTTACCTGTATTTGGGATCGCTGATTTCGAATCCGGAATCAAATTTTGAACTGTATGAGATGGGTAAAAAGCTGATGCCGAGTTAGTTGGCTTACTCACTTGGATCACCTTACTTAAGCACAGGACATAGAACATTCGGATTCCAATTATCGGTCATGCTTTCTTCTAACCAAATTATGTTTATTAGCTGGTGTATGCATGTTGCCAGCTCACTACAGCCGGCTTAAATGAGCTCTGCTGGTGGGCCATTGGCTCCCGTAGCTTTATTGTTTTTTGAAGCCGTACAATTGCCGTGCTGAGATCGTTGATGGTGAACAATCAATCGTCGTCGATGATTGATGTGATTTAGACAATTATGCTGCCTTGAGTTACGAGCTGAGTACGATATTGTTTCCTCCATACATTCAGCATACTCTGAGTGTCCGTGACCAGAGTTCTATCTCTGTTCTTACAGGTGGGGATCCCTGATTTAAAATCTTAGCATTTTACATTTACATCTTGGGTTTTACTTCTAACTCCGTAAATTTTTATGGCTCCACTTTCTCTCTCTTCTCCTCCAAAGACTTTTTTCAGTGTGAAGAGTCGCAGCTGATTGAAATAGGCATTGGCTATATCGGTGATATGCAGGCTTGTGTTTGATTACTATAATTTTTGGCACTACATAGTTCAATGTAGGTATACTTTAGTTTCAAAGAAATGGTCATCCGAGTCTATATTTGCACAAATCATCACACACATATCCATAACGCTTGAGACATGCCTTCCATCGATTTCTACATGATCAGTCCGGGTTCTCGTCTTTTGGTCGGGTTATATCCAGGTTGCCTTGTGCATATCTTAATACGGGAATCTGGTTCCCCTCACTACCATTTTTCTTGCCGGCACAAAGCTGAGTCCGTTATCGGAGTTGTGGTTGCTGAAAAAGAGATTTTTTTCTTCTAATTTTACAGATGTCCAGTTGCACAGGGAACACGTGTTCTATCGGCCTTTGTAAGCTGTTTGGGGACCTCTAAAAAAGAGTATCTGTGAATTCCTAAGTGGATAACGATCAGAAAACTTAAAATATCATTTTTAGAGATGCATAAAAATAATACAATGACAATACGATAATTTACAAAAAATAATAATACAAATTATATACACAGTGCTACTTATAGCTATTACAACTTTGATTTAAAATTTAAACTCCAAACGGAAAGTCCCAATAACCACGAAACTCCACAATCCGCCCACGCACTTTCAATGTTAAATACATCAAATGGTCTCTAACACATTGAATGCTTCAAAGTATGTGTCACAAAAACACAAGTCGATATGTGCTAAAGGGGCATAGCAAAAAATGCTTCGATTGCAAAACAAACACACACACACAAGAATAGCAACAAATATGACAATACAATATAACAAAAGACAATAACGAGAGTAAAATAGAAATAAAAACATTAGTATTTTGCCCAAGGCATGCAAAAAACACATTGTCTTATCCTAAGCGTAATATCTCATCGATATGTGATGGCACATTTGTACTCACTCGTCTATAATATTAACGAGCTCGTATATTCGTTAATATTGCCGTGAATGTATGTAAACAGTATGTGCTGCTATTAAATGGTCACACGAAGATTCACTCCCACATTCACTATGTAAACATACTGTCTGCTTTTAGTGAATGTATAATTCATTATTAGCTCTATGACACTTATTAACCAGTACAGAAATTTCAGTCAGGTGAACTGACTGATAAATACCATCACCCAATATAAGATATTGTTTAAGTCTTGAGTTATTGAAATTAACCGATTTGTAATTAAAACCAGTTAGAAAGTTTTAGCCGGGCAACCCAACTTACATTTACCCTTACCCTCAGTAAAACAAATAATTTTCATTTATATTGATATTATTACTCGATTTCTAAAGTGGGCGGAGTGGTACATTTGTATGGGAGGTACGAGAAGGGGTGTGGTTAGGCTTCCTGATTTATTCTCCATTTCTTTATCCTGTTATAGTTTTACTAATAACAGAAATTGGGCACGATTGCCTTGGGTGTACTGATATTATTAGTACATCCCTAAAGCGGGCGATGTATTGATATTATTACCCTATTTCTAAAGTGGGCGGAGTGGTACATTTGTATAGGAGGTACCAGAAGGGGCGTGTCTAGATTTCCAGATTTTTTCTCCAAAACTTTATCCTGTTTAAACTTTACCAAATACAAAATTTGGGCACGATCGTTAGGTCGTTAGGTTAGGTCTTTTAATAATATTAATCGATTTCTAAAGTGGGCGGTACCAGATGTGTATTGGAGGTACCAGATGGGGCGTGAATAGACTTCCAATTTTTATCTCCGAAACTTTATCCTGTTATAGCTTTACTAAAAATAGAATTTGGGTACGATCACGTTTAATTTATTGATATTATTTCTCCATCTCCATAGTGGGCGGAAAGGTAGATTTGTATCGAAGGTACCAGAAGGGTACCTTTCAAAATTTTTTCCAAAACTTTATCCTGTTATAGGTTTACTAAATACAGAATTTGGGAACGATCCCGTAGGGTGTATTGATATTATTACTCGATTTCTAAAGTGGGCGGAATGATGTATTTGTATGGGAGGTACCAGAAGGGGCGGGGCCATGTAGGCCATTTGCAATAATGTAAGTAGTTTTGGGAAAATAATAACTCGTGCAAAATTTCAAAACATTTGGTTGCGTCTTTCGAAAGTTATCGTGCGAACCAGCCGGACAGCCACCAGACAGACAGACAGACAGACATGGCTCAAACAACTTAAAAAGTCATGAATCGAATTTGGTTCAAAGAAACCTAGGGTCTAAAGTCACTCCTTCTATGTGTTACACTTTTGGGTCGTATCAAATGATATATACCTTCATCCCTAAGGGTGATGGTATAAAAAAGCGGGATGTAATGGTCCTTTGTATGTAATAAAGTCATATGTCCTGTAATGTCAGTAGCATTTCCTAAAATATAAGAGTAACATGAAAGTGTTTGTCATACATGTCCTTTGGACGTATTTATGCTGCAGGTCAACGAGGAGGTGTTACAAAAAGTTTGTTTGGCTTTGTGTGTGGGAATCGCTTAAAGCTATTGCTCTTTTTAAGAGAGTCATCCGCTGATTGTTGAGATGATGTAAAAGATAATCTTCGTCTGGGGGATAATAAATGATTTGAGTTAAGGTTCTCAAAACGCTTGTTGTAAACAGTGATTTAGGTAAAGGTTATCTAAAACGTTAAGATACTTGGACTTTCTTAAGAATAGAAAAATATAGAATAATTATGTCCAAATTATGTGAGTGAACATAAATTTAAAAATTCTCTTTATAATCGTTTGACGTTATCTATAATATAAAAATAAGTCGCTGAATGTGTTGCTAAGCGCAAAACTCGAGAACGGTTGGACCGATTTGGCTCAATTTTTTTTTCAGTTATTCGTAATTGCCAGGAGTAGGTTTTTACGAAAAGAAAATTTTGGGAAAATCCTCCGGAAAAGCCGGAAAATTGGAAAAACCGAAAATTGCTTTTTTGTATGGAATTTTGTGTGATATTGTTACAGAATGGCTTTTCGAATAGAAAAATGGAAAATTTTTGTAGAACAATTCTCGGTGGAAAACTCGGAAAATTCCGGAAAAACTTGAAAAATTTTGATTTTTTTGGAAACATTTTGCATCGCAAATTGAATTTTTGTATAACATTTTGTCTGTAATTGTTCCGTAATGGCTTTTCGGTTGCAAAAATAAAAAATTTTGGTTGGAAAATTATGGAAAAGTTCCAAAAATTTAAACTTTTTTTCGACGAAATTTTACATTTTATTGTGGTTTGATAATTTTGAATGATGTAAATGTGAAAATTTCCGATAATCATTCCGAAATGACTTTTCGAATGGAAAAATAGAAAAATTCTTGGTGAAAAACTCGGAAAATTCTGGAAAAAAACTCGACAATTTTGGATTTTTCGACGAAATTTTTCATTGTATCACTTGATTTGATGATTTTAGACGACGTAAAAGTGGAAAATTCGTTGTGATGCTTGGAAAAATTCTGTTTATTGTGAAATCTATATGTATGAAAACGGTGTGAACAATTCATCAAGAGAGAACGGCTGGCCCATTATGCTCAATTTGTATCTAATTTTTCGTAATTGGTATGAGGGTTTTATGCAAGATAATTTTGGGAAAATCCTTCGAAAAGTCAGGAAATTGAAAAAATCGAAAATTGGTTTTTTGTATGGAATTTTGTGTGCAGTTGTTTCGGAATGGCTTTTCGAATGGAAAAATAGAAAATTCTTAGGGAAAAACTCGGAAAAGTTTAAAAAAATTGTTTTTTCCAATTTTCGCATGATTTGATGGTTTTGAACGATGTCTAGGTGGAAAATTTTTGTTAAATGTTGGTTGGTAACGAGAAAAATAATATTTAAATAAAAAATCCGTCGAACCCTATGGATTGGGAATGCCAGCGTCAAATCGTTCGATGCAAGATGCATTCGATCGCGAATTTTAACGGGAGCAAGTTTATAAGATGAGCTGACCGGAAGAGTTCGAACAAATGCCGCTGTTAAATACCGAGTACAACAACGTGTACGATTCACGATGAAACTGCATTCGAACTGCACATTCCGCTTTAAAACTTTCGATGAATATTATCACGGTTGAAAAGCCAAAGTACACAATCGACTGAATCGATATCGTTCCCTGAAAATTTTTGCCAGTTCACATCGTTGTAAAAGTAAAACATGACATTGCACAAAATTATAAAAATCTCGATTGGATTAATTTACGGGCAGTATATTACTAGCAGAGAAGAATAAAGACATCAATAGCTAGAACTGCATTCGTACAAATCTGTTTACAGCGTAACCGTAGAGGATGAAGCGACGAACAATCCGACTGAATTTTCCACTCGCTTAATATGCCGCATAATTTACAGATAAGGTGGGATCGATCATAATCATATTGCGGAATCTATATCAACCGAAATTGTGCAACGGTACGCAGTTGTCCGTCAAGAATCTTATAAAAATTGTGATTTCAGACGATCATAAATAACAAATTCAAAGAAGAGGAAGTCCTTATCTTACGAATTAGATAATTCCAACTGATCATCCATTCCAATTCCCCGACGACAATCAATAAATCGCAAGGCCAATCGTTGGAAGTATGTGAGATTAATTTCGAATTTCCCTGTTTTACGTGCGGTCAGCTGAACGTTGCCTCTTCGAGTTTTGGAGAACTGCCTCCGTTGTTTGTTTTTGCGGCGGAAAACTAATCGAAAAACTTTGTTTATCAAACATTCTCTACTGAGTTTATCTGAAGGCATTAAATTGGGGCGAGACGAAGTTCGCCGAGTCCTCTAGTTCTTTAATACATTTCTTTTTTCTGTACGCCAACAAAAGACCTCTCTCTCCTATGTTTATGGAAGCCAACTCATTCATGTGCCAAAATGTGCAGTAGTGTTACAGAAAAGAACAACAC
>OZ035881.1:25671154-25756925 GCA_964034835.1 Muscina levida
ATAACCCAATATGAAAAAGAAATTTATTTCCTATTTAGCAAATTCCATACCCACCACAGTAAGATGAAGCAATTATACATTTCGCATAAGGAAAAGTGCCAGCACACAAATTAAATGTATGAAAATAACCAACACACATAACATCTCATATTTAAGACTTAAACCCTTTTATTTTTTATCGCCACAAATTTGTTTAAAGCACACCGAAGACGCTGCCGCCCAATCTTTTACGATAGGAAACCAAACGTTTATCGTATTTGTCCTTAAACCTAAGAAACATAAACAACAAAACGTATTTTTCTTCATTTTATCCATTTCACTGGCGTTTCCTTTCCATTGCCATTGCCTTTTCTTTATTTCAGTATTTCAATACCTTTCTTGCTTGTTTCACATATCCTGAAACACTGAGTTATAAAAAGTAACACTGTCTCAAACGTGGCTGAACTAAAAATTCAACTAGAGAAGAAATGGCAGCAAGTGAGCAAAAGTGCAGAAAAATAAGGGAACTCACATAAGAGCTGAAAAGTCCTTCACTGGTGACAGCGAGCAAAATAAGTGAAACTAAATTTTAACGGTTTCAGTTCACATCAAGGGTTCGAACAAATGTGCGCTTTGCGTTTTAAAGTTATTTAGTTCTCTTTTCTTTATCGATTCTCTGATGTGATTGAATTTGTGTGTGTGTGTATAAAATACACTAGGGAAGGCTACAAAAATACGCTAGGGTAGGCTACAATATCATATGTTTTTCGCTTAAGTTTCTTGTTTAATATTCCACACATTGGATACTTAGGATATTCTAATTAAAAGGGTATTACGGGAAAAGTTTGGTAATAAAATTGATCACAGTTTATTCTTGAAAACTTTAACTAAAAATTTGAAGTCATGTGTTGCTATTACATTAGTATATGTGTATGTGGCCCATTAATATATGAAAAACCACAAAGCATGCAAATGTTCTAGAACTGAAACCGATTATGCTAACAGGTGATCTCTATCGAAACCACTCAGTCCTTTAGACTGTCTGCCCGCGATTATTGTAAGACTTTAGAGCTAATTTTGTGCTACAAGTTTCTATCCAATAAGCGGAGGTTATGTTCTATATTAAGCAATATCGGACAAAAACTACTCCCACCTCCCGTTCAAAAAATGCATAACAATATTCTCAGCTCATGTAAACAATTAAACAACAGAATTTGACATATCAACAAAAAAAAATTCAAAAAAGATCTTGTGAATGGCTAAACGATACATTCACCTCTTATTGAAATCCTCATTTTTGCGGTACAAACTTTAACAAAATATAGTTGTATTGAAAATAAACAGTTTTATCACAACAATTTCCTCACTGGTTATGTTTTATTACAGTCATATAGTTTTCCTTTTTATTTGTTAATATTTTGTTGTTGTGGCTTATTCTACTTATAACTAACTTGTGGATTTTGTTTCTTTTACTTTCAGCTGGATGGATCCCATTATGTTTGCTCTGTTTATTCTTGGCTATGACTTTAATACCACCATGGTTTCGATACTTTACGCTCGTCAATGACGACCCGAAAGTCAGCTGATAAGTAACTATGTGACATTTTCCATCGACTTTTTCAACGATAATATGCCACCACATCGATTTCCTCTTATCGGAGGAGAGGTCCTACAATGGCCATACAATTGCGATCATCCTTACGTCCTCTTTGGTGATATCCCACGTTTCAATATGTTCAAGAACGTGAAAAATATTAGATAACCTATTAATGTAGGCCTCAAAAGGCAGCAAATACCTGTTTTATATTTGCCTGTGATATTGAAATTCCTGAGTGTATCTGCAGAACTTGCCACCAGGTGCCGAATCAAGGTAAATAGGTAGAGTCCAACGTTACCAACAGCCTGGAAGTGCTTACAGTGGACAAACGCCAGAACAAATATGACTATCGGGAACCTTACTATGTCAGCTAGCTGGAGTTTGATGAACGCGTAACGTAGGGTGTACCATTAAATAAACGAATTCAAATCTATGTTAAGTGTTTGCTTGACTAATAGCATCACATCTTGCATCCGTCATTTTTGGTACAATGTAAGGCTTACAAAAAAAAACAAATGAACAAAAAACAATGAAATACGAATTTCCCTATAAGCAAATTGTTTGAAGCTTTTGGGTATTAACGTGACAAGAGGAGGAAAAGGCAGCCATCTTTGACTCCAGGCTGTGATTTCATTATACTGCTGTATAGTATTTTTATGATTACAATAGCAAAAATTTTGTCAAAAAGAAAAAATACAAAAATTTAAAACAAAAAAATACAGTAAAAGTAATAAATAAAAGAAAAACTATTAAAAAAGTGTCACAAATTTCTTTAAGGCATTGTAATGTAAGAGTTGTAGGTAACAAAACCAAATGGAGTTGAGAGAATTATTTGAATAAAATGATTACTAAATTAACAACGTTATTAATACTCGAGCTTGATTAATTGAACACTGGAATTACAGAAAACAGGTAAAAAATAACCAAAATGTTAGTCTAAGAAAATTTTAAAAAATTTGGTAAAGACAGACATTTAAGATTTTAAGATAACGTATTTTAAACTGTTCTATAAACTCAAAACTTCAGTATTGAGCAGACTCAGGACAGTAATACATATTTAAAAACACAAACAAAACAACCATCTTTTGAAACTTTCCAAATAATTATGTTTTCTCGGATACCACTATTTATTTAAGATAGAGGACCGGTTTTTGTTTAAAAAAAGAAATAAAAAAATTTTGGAGCATATTTTTTCTAAAATCAAGCTATAAGGGGTATAAAATTAATTTGAATCAATTGGCCAACAAGAACTATGCCACTTACACTTAATTTATTGCATAATTTTGACGTACTGGCTAAATTAATTTGAAAAGTTGTGTTTTTTTATGAAAAATAGCGTCTTCTTTTTTAATTTTTAATTCTGGAAAATTTGAAAACTCAGGATAACACTGGGGCCCGTGGCGCCTTTGTGGTGTCAAAAAATTTACTGCTTGGATTCTATGATAACCGCCTATATGCGGGTACTCAAATGAAATATATTTTCGAGACGAATACAACGGTGGCCCCGTAGAGTGAAATTGACACCACTGGATTCGACTCAAAAATATGTTTCATTTGAGAACCCGCACATAGAGGGCTACATGGGAGCGAAGGTTTCCCTAGAGTCCCAAAGAGTCGCAACAAATACACAATCTCGAAAATAACTTTCATTTGTGTAGCCGCGCATAACGTTTCAATAACCATTTTTGGAAAACCTGTTTTTTTGCATTAACGGAAATCAGCCAAAATTATGCCCGTTATGCTCTCGAAATGCACTTAAAAAGTGTAAGCCAGTGGAAGAACATTGTAAGTGAACACCAACAAATTTCCAAGAAAGTGTATTCTAATTTTACAACGTTTCCTGTGATTCCAGAACAAGTTAAATTTTGTCGTTTAAAACGTTATTCGCAGCTATGCTTAAATTAACAAAATAAATTCCCCCAGACGTTAGAAAAAGTTTACATTTAAAATTTTGCATTCGTAGTTGAAACATAAATTACTGTGATTTCCTTTAAGATTTTTATGTGAGTTAATTTGAGACTTTTTTCCTTAACTCTCAGTTCATATCATACAAGATACTTTTGGTAACCCCAAACAAAATTACCAAATGCCCAGAGATATAGAATTTAACTTTTTACATTTGGTGGCGAATTCGTGTAAGCTTTTTGCACTGTAACGTTGTTTACACTACACCTCTGTAAATCTTTGCTCTTAGGGTTAGGGTATTTATCATTCGGTTCAGATAACTGAATTTCTGTACTGTTCACTACTTAGTTATTATTTAGCAACTGTTTTGCATAGGAAATAAATCGTATTATTTTTGTTTCGAAATAATTATTCAGACTTGTTGAATACACAAGATTTCTCTGCTATGCTATCTTTTGGAAACATATAAAAGTTGTACATAATTACAAGTTTTAAAAAGCTTTCGGCTCTCTTGTAGAAAACGATTATTCAATTACAATGTTTTTAACTCTTATGTGACTGACAAAAAAAACACCTTCTCCAGAGTGACAGGGGTACCCGGGTACCCACATACAAATGTCGCTATTCACGTAGTGCTTTGAAAAGACTAGTTAAAATCCAAGATATCGATTGTTTTGTCTTCCAAAAGCCTAGTAAACTTTTCTAACAAGCACACATAATATTGATGACTAAAACGCTAACACAACTAAGATCAGTCTGGCTGAGCTTCCAGCGCCTGGACTGAACTGTGACAAAAGCTGACACAAACACGGCTGCCAAGACTTCCTTGACCCTGTAGTCCTGTAAGATCCTTGTGAAAATTCAGGGATGTGATGCTGTTCTACCCTCTGAGAAGGAGAATAAACTTTTTGAGATACACAGGAAGATTTAAAAGACTCACGACAGGTTTCTTAGTGAGTATTCTAAGATGCTTCTTCTATCAGATTCTCTGAATGCTGTTAAGCTCTGTGAAACCGCGCATCAATGCCGCTGTAATGAAACAGCTGTGAAAATGAAGTTCACAGCTCCTCAGTCATCGACCGAGTGCGGCGATCCTCTTTCATTGTCGGCTAATGACAAGAAGGTTTAGAGGACGAACCCGTCAAAGACGCCGAGAGGACTAAGAAATAAATCTGCTTGGGAGTCAATCGTTCTCTTCAAGTGGCTGTGGTGGACAGTACTTATCCCGAATGGAAACCAGCACAGGGCAGTACTTGAGGAGAAGTTGACTCTATGAATGTGCGAACCAAGTGTGAGCACAGATCAGGTCAGCTTCTTTGATTTGGACTAGTCGAAGGGAGTCAAAACTATTGACTGTGAAAATGAGAGGACAGTTAGTTTTCTTCAAAGCACGGTGTCAGTCGACAGACTTTAAGTGGCGCCTAGATCTGTGCTTACATTATGACAGATCGCTAAATTGTGAATCCCACCACACATTAAGACGACTAAGTTCCAAATTAAGCTGCTGTCGAAAGAACACCCACATAAAACATCCACATGGATAAACCACAAAATAGAGGTGCGATAAAAAAATGATGCGAACCTATTTAGTGGACACTTTGTCCCTACTTGTTGAGAATTAGAGTTAGTTTGGCGACCATAAGGTTACGTCATCCATCGATCACCAGTAATAAATAGGCCAAAGGGACTACGAGTAGTGCAGATTAAGTAGCAGCATTGTATAGCTGCTTCTGCAAACCATCTGACGAGCCTCAAGAGCCATAGTGTGAATGTAGCAATAGTTCAAGAACTCTGGATTGTAGGCAACAGGGTCATGAGTTTAGATAAGTAGCACCATTGTATAGTTGTTATTGCAACCCTTCTTATGAACCTCAACAGTCATAGTGTGGAAAGACGACAGCTTAAACCAATTTGTGGCGGACACGTTGAAAGGGTAAGTACTTGTATAATAGTTAGGAAAAGACTTAATATAATCCATTCACCAAATTAGAGTACCGGAGAAATGACGACGGTATGTGTAGAGGACATGCGCGGTTCGAAATTGATGCTGTCCCATGTCTATATAACGTCCGAAGAGGTGGATCCACCGGCTGAGGCTTTATACCAGCTCACAAAGTATGCGGCGTCTAAAATGTGTCATTTTATTCTCTGATGCGATGCCAATGTTCACCATGTGCAGTGGGGAAACAAGGATATAACAGAAGAAGTGAGACAGTTTTAAATTTTATTATTAAGTCTGGACTTCTATTGTTAGGTATTGAAGTGTCTCTGTAGAATTTTCGTTCTCAGGTCCATCTACTTTACAGATGGTGTGGTAGTGGTACATCAAAAAGGTAAACAGGAATCAGCGGAAAGCTGATTGGGCGGAGTTCTGGGCCCAAATTGATGCTGCAGTGAAATCTTTGAACTCTCTAGGGGGAATCTGCAGTGGAGTTGATGAGGTAAAAGGAGGTTTGCTTAGCTGAATCTTACCCTCTCACTTATCTGGGCAAGAGAGCCAGTGTGGTGGAGTAAGCAGCTGAAAACCCTGAGTAAAGCTATCACAAGGCTTTTGAACAAAACGAAGAGAACATTATTAGAGGAGGAATAAAACGCTTATAGAACCAATTTTCAACAGTTATAACTGGCTACTGCAATAGTACGCACCTGACACGCAAACGAGATAGATCCATACCTGACTATTGTCGTGTGCATGAGGACAAGGAGAAGTCCGAGATGATGAAACATCTTCTTTGTAGTTGTCCAGCTTTAGCCTGTAGAAGGCTAAGATACTTAGGGAAATGTTGTATAGGTGACCTAGAGTCTCTCTCCTCAGACAGAGTAAATATTTGAATAGGTTTCATACGGTGCCTTCCATGGCTAGCTGAGCAAAGATAATTGGCTGGGGTACTTTTTATGTCTTTCTCGATTTTCTTTTATTTCACTACCTAATTATATACCTAGACTTTATTATATCGATCCTGTTATATATATGTTTTATTTTTCTTTCTGTTTATATACTACTCATCTATGCTTTCATTCCCTCCCCTTTCACCCTCTTTATCGGACAATCACAATAGATGAATAGATCTGCGTGTGATTTGGTTTTTACCTGATTACGCGTATCCATAACGTAAACCTAATAATAAAGGATGTTTTCTTAAACGTATGAAACGTATGATGGCATACTAACGAAATGTGTTTGACTTTTTTTAGTATGCTTTGGCAATCACCATGCAAACATTTACACTAAAACAATGTCGACTCTTTTTTCCACAATCCGTAAACTTGACTCTATAAGTTTGGTGAACAGAGCGCCAATTTCATTTCATAAATCATTTGTGATTGTTTTATTCCTCACAGAGAAATGGTTACAACTAGACGGCGCAGCATACCAAACGTTTAGTGGCCGTATTAACTTAATGGATCAATGATCGTCCATGTGATTTGACACCTTTAGATTACTTTTTCTGGGGCTACTTTTGTGGGGCTAATAAACCAGCAACGATTGATAATTTAGAAGCCAATATTTGACGCACTTTAAAAGAATTTCTTATATCTTACAATTACCATAACTTCCGTACCAGAAATCAATTATGTAAGTGTTTACCCTCTACGTCTTATGTTTCAATTCAATTACTCTGGTATTATCTATTAATTAGCAGCGTTCGTGTTTCAATGTCAGACAATTTTACTATATCATAACATGCACCATTTAAAAATAGTACTCTTACCTCCCATAGCATAGTAGTTTCCCCCAAGCGTATGATGAATTAAAACCCACTGAATGTTCAACCAGGCGTATAAATGCTTGTGATATATTTAGCATCAATCATGCGACGCTATCGATATAAAATGAATTGTATTCAAGTGAATGTCATGTCTCGATATACATATACCTTCATCAAGTCAATGGAATTTCCCACGATATTTTTGCCTATAGTGAGAAATCGCTACACAAACCTCCATTCCACCCACCATTAACTTATATGATCCCATGTAATGTATGTAATTAGGGACTGTGTTGAGTAGTAAATCAAATAAATGTTCAGCCATGCATATAAATGTTTATGATTTATTTTATATTAATCAAACGTGACCATAAACCAAAGCGCCTACAAATTTAAATACATATGTATTCTATAAAATTCACTCAACGCAAAATTTACATAAATAATTTGCAACCGACAAAGGTAATGGCAATCCCTATTTATTATGTCTGACAATACGTTTATGGCTTGAACATGAATGCCGCCCCAGCAACCCAGATAAGGAGGCAGAATCAAAGTGCTCGAAAGGCAGAGGGGGAGGGACACACAAAGTGAGGTAGGTAGCGACGAACAGCTAAACGACAACAATTTATGGGGGCAAAAAAGTTGTGAATAAAATATGTTACCTTTTTACGTGTCATTGATTATCAGCAACATCAACGTCATGATGTTGCAAATGGAACCCAAGACGTACAAAGAAACTACAGCAATAGTAGCAGCAGCACTGCCAAAAGAATACCAGCCACCATCGATAGGATTTGCCTCAACATAAAGCTACAAATATGACTATTTTATTTAAATACCTCCTTGTTGGCTATGTAGCTAGTGGAATTTTTGTAAACGTTCGAACTCTGTAGATACTGTCAACATGCTGTCACTGTTGGTAAAACGTATTTGTACATGAGGCACGTGCATACCGCCAGTCTGCCAACCAGTCAGCTAACCAGCGCATCGGCCCAACAGATGACGGCACTGGTATTAACTGTGGGCTTAAAAATTTGTTAAGAATACATTTGCCCAACAAAACCCATATTTATGAACTCATTTCGACCTATTCACATATTCACAAGGAGTTTATGAAATAAAGTACACAAGCGCTACAATGAAGTCGGTGAACGTGTTTAGAAGATATGCGAGCATATATTTAAACTGAGTTATTACCAAATAATATAAAAATGTGTTAAACACATTTATTTATAGGGACGAAAAATAAATGTATTGAGTTGGCTAATGAGGTAAACAGTACTCGAAACGACGGGAGGAATTACTAAAGATGCTAATTTTATATTTGCGGAAGATATTCGAAAAAAATTGTGTACTGTAGCGATGGGTGTTTTTCAATGAAAATTAAAGAACCTTATTACTAAATTGAATTGGTTAACAATATTTGCCGCAAGACATAATTTTGTACAGGTAGTCGTCATGAAGCGCAATGTGTAATGAAGTTTTAAGCTTTCAACATTGTCATACCTCCCTCGACTGGCTGCTTAGTCCTTCTTACGTGACCCAGAACAACAGGTTAATGACGAAAAGACAGTTTTCAACCGGAAGCAACATGTTTGGACTTAGTATTAAGCTTTATTCACGTTAAACTCACATACAGTTGAAAAATAACACATATCCGTTTAAGAAATAAAATGAATAGAAAAATAAACCTATTTGTTATTAGACACTCCCTCTTTAAGAATGCTCCTCCTCATTTCCGAGTACTGTATATGGTAGAAAAAAAAGATCAGATCTGGAAAAAGCGTTAAATTATTATTTAAAGTTTGCAATTTGCCATAGTCCTGTGTCTGATAGCTGTGATGATGGTGAAGAAGATTAGCAGTCAGTAAAGGAATACCTCAATTCCTGCAAAGTCTACAATGAATAGTCAGATATGAAAATAACTGTACATTACAAAAAATAGAATTATAGAATTATTTATCTTTGCATTATCTCGTCCTGTGGAGGCTACTACCGCTTGTGCAGCTCCTGCTTGTGATTTTTTAAATACTAATTTTTGTGTTTGCTGTTGCTTCTGAAGGTGATGTTGCTGAAACATATGTTGCTGAAGCAGCATTTAATATTGCTGCAGTGTGGCAGCTTTTAGACTACTGACACCGTCCAGTTTACGTGCAGTATTCGCAATATATTCGTCGAACTATGAATGTGTGACGAGTTTTTTACATGAACATCATTTTTCGCGGCCCTTCCCAAACATTTCTAATAATTCATATATATATAAATAACTGCTGTAGACTTGAAAACCATCCAACAGATGTGCAACAATTCGGCTCTAATAGAAAAATTGTGCAAATTTAAAAATGACAATGTTTAAATTTTCAAATGCCACCGACAACTGGTACATTTATGTATATAAAATGTAAATTGAGTTTGTTTGAAGCTTATTGGATACTACAGCATTCAACCGATGTTCTTGAGGTGTGGCCAACCCATTCCACAAAATGAACAAAATTGCAATATCTAGCGTACTATCTCAACAAATGACTTCATAAGGTGCATATAAATATGATATACCTCAAATTTTTTTGTTAAATTTCGTTAAAACAATATAAAATGTATAACTGTTAAATATATTACAATTACAAAAATATTAAAAATACTAAAAATGTTAAAAGTATATAAAATCTTAAAATTATTATTAAAATATTAAAAATAATAAAAATTTTAAAATAAAAAAATATCAAATATTAAAAATATTATAACATAAAAGTATTAAAAACATCAAAAATATTAAATATATTAAACATTGTAATATTATAAACGAAATATTTCTAAATAAAATTATTCTTAGCAAACTAAAATTCCTTTCTAACAAAATTGAAATTATATTGAAAGTATCTTTTTGCAAACATTCCTGACCAACACTATTAAGACATAATTAAAATTCTATTTTTACCTATCGTTGCTTTGTAATATCACCATCAGGAATTCATTGTCAATGGAATTTGCTATGACTTTCCAGGCATTTTTCCGTCAAGTATTGCCAGGTTGGATGGCGCTGATAATGTGATGTCCTGCAATAAAACCATTTCAATGAAAATCTTGTAAATGAAAATTATCAAATGTGTGCACGCACTCACTCCCCCACACTTACCTTGAAATATTCATTGTGTACCAAAATCTGCATACGCTTTGATAGGAGATGATCCAATGTTTCATATACAATTGATCCACATCACTACATCTAGGCCACATAGCCTTGCAACACACCAGTTCGGCAAACAGGCAACCGATGACCTACACATCTACTGGTGTGCCATATTGAGTATCGCCCACTAGTTATTCCGGGAGCACGATATCAACGAGTTGCAACATAGTCTGTGTAATTCTCAGCAGGACCTTTTTTTCTCGAAGTAGCAGGATAACAACATGATGACAATGGAAGGACGAACGATGAATTTCATTTCAAATGAAACATCCTGACAAACCCAAAATCACGCTGCTTAACTTGTGCCAGTACAATCAACAGAATATTCTCGAGCTTTATGTCACGATGCAGGCAAAATTGCTTGTGGCAATATGCCACTTCTTGCAGTGTCTGGGCGTGTGTGGCGAAATACTTCAAGCAACGAAACCAATGCAGAGACGACGAAGCCATCACAGTAACCAGAGTGACAAATCCACCAATGTTTTCACTGTCACCAGTTGACCCCTTTTTTCAGTTACGGAACTTGTACACATAGGAGCCCTAGGAACCTTCACCCCATCGACGTCTGTAAAAAAAATTTAAACTGAAAACACAACAGACAATTAAAACTCAAAAGCCTTTTAGTGCGTGTGAATGATATTAACTTAATTAGCTGACACTTCTTTGCAATCCCATTGGATTATATACTGCACGTAGAAAAAACTTATAAGCTCCTCGATCTTGTGCGCGTCTTCTCCAGTTAGTCACACCTAGTTCTGTAAGGTTCTCAGTAACTCAGCCCTCTCCTGCGTCGTCCATCGAGTTCATTGTCAAAGACCTTTCGAGCTGGAGCATTTTCTTCCATGCTTACAACATGACCTACCCAACGCAACCTCGTGTGAATGATAATTCAATAACAATGCTTCGTTAGTATAGTTAGAATCTCGTCCTAACTTAAGGACAAATTTTGACCTCTGATTATATTGACACGTTTCATAATATTCGTTTACAGGTGAATATCGTTCAGACAGTGGACTGTGGTCGTGAAGTTTTTTCAATGTGGAATAAAAAATAAATGAGAACGTACATATTTACATTGGATGTTAACAGGGTGATGTTGAACTGTAGCTGGTTTCTTGTATCGCAGATGTGTACGAAGTTGTATTTTTATGTATTATGGACAATTTTGGGAGACTTGGTGCAAAATTTATCAGTTTATTATCAAATGAGTCCCATGTAATAGGAAAGTGGTTAAGTATTTATTGTTGTTTACATGATATTTTGTATTTTATTACATAACAGAGAGAGTAGAGATATCAAAAAGTACAGGAAAAGAGGTGAAGTCCAAAAATTCTACTAAAAAGTAAAATTTTTATGTGAGGAACCGGAATCCTCACCTGTAATGGTACAGATAGAAATCTGGTCATTCGACGATGATCGAGTAGAACGTCTACCAATGAGCCAAAACTACGTCATTACGGCAATTGGACGGCGTAAAAACATTAACGCCATGCCACTGGACTACCGACAGTGCTGTAAATAAACAAGATTTAGTTAAAAGAGGACATGACAGATATTTGGTATCTGAGTTTACTACATTCAAAGCTTAACTATAACGATCCAAGAGTGTGCATAAACTATCGCGGGATCAACCTTTTACCCATCGCATAAAAACCCCTATCGAGTTTGTTATGTGATAGACTAAAGCCTAACTTAATTCAATATTATCATTTGTCCAACAACACATTTCAAAACACTGATGTTTAAATGACGTCTTAACAAATACCTTTTCAATTTATTACTACGAAAATCACATTTAATTTGTCACTTCAAAACTATGTGACGGCGAAGCACAGCAATCACTCAGCAACAAATAACGAAAAACAGTTAACATTTAATCTAATACGAAACATAAAAAATATCCTTCAATCAATAGCGAAATAACAAGCGTGGCTGAACTAATTGACAACCCCCTCTTGCTCTCAATGTAATAAAAGGGTTCTCGGTATTTTAAGTTTTCTGTTTTTTGATTTGTGTTCTAGCAAGTCCTGCGAGTGGACGTAGTAAACGACAGCACAAATTAAAAAATGTTAACAAACTACAAATTCTGTTTTTATTTGGCGACAACAAGCCATGGAATGTCATTTGATTACTGTCGATTTTTAATACTTAGAACTGTCCGAAAAAAGCACAAGAAGAAAAAAAAAACACGAAACGAGATGATATGAAAAAAGCGAAACGTGAAACAAAAAAAGCATTGAGTATATTCGAGGATATATAAAGGGCAAAATATTGCCTTAGTAATCAAAAGTTACCACAACATTAGACCATCGTCATAATAACGCCACAAATACATAGGAAGTGATTTCGAGGGTGAGAGGGAGAGAAAATAATGTAGCTTGTGCCGATAGTTAGAAGACGCAACTATCATACAGGTAACGTGCGTTGGAGCCTTATCACAATACAAGATCAGCCAATGTGAATGCAGAGCCATGAAATCAATCAATGGGACAATCAGTGCGTTCTCCAACAACGATTCTCTGACTAAAGCGCAACGAAAATGTTTCGCTCATTAGAACATACAGTATATACATACATAAAGCTACGTTTAGACGGCTGTCAGATCTAACGATATTGTCAGAAAACAATATGCTGCCAATATCTAAATTTTGTAAGATAATTGTCACTTTATGCATCTGTCAAATAAACCATTGTCTTTTAAATAATTCTATTGGCAGAGCTGTCCATATATTAAAATATATTGATCTGATGAAAACAATAGATTTGGCAACTTTTGGAGTTTGTTAACGTTTGTTAACAAGATCATGATGTTTGAGTTACATATGTTTCTAGCTCTAGCTTGTTTTTTTTGCGCTCATTTGTTTACGAACTAACCGCAGTCCTTTGCCCTACATTCTACTGCATTAGTTTCGTTCAATGGAAATGAACGGTTATAAAAAACTTAAACAAAGCAGTAGAAGTAGGCTCAAGAAAACAGTGGCTCGATCGTTATGATCAGTTTGCTGGAGACAAAGACTGCGGTAAGTTCGTAAGGTTCATATTTTTATTTGTTTGCTTAATTTTGATTTTTTTAGAAATAAACAATATTCACCTACATCCAAACACATAAACTTGTGCCTAATTTGTTTGCGATTTGGGATTTGTTAAATTCGCTGTCCCCGCAGGGAAAACTCGCGTCGCAGCCAGCGACAATCTTACAACCCTCTATACATTTCTCCATCGATGGAATTGATTAGAAAATAGGTGAGAAGTGTGAAGGGATAGGTTAAACAATGAATCAACCACGATTGGGGCGACAAACAACATCAAGGGATCTACTGTAATAGCGTACGTTCGTGAACACCTTAGACTATTTACTTGCAAACGACCTAGTATTTTAAGTATGCCTAATTGCGAATATACATTTTTTCTATTTTTAGACTTTCACAACGTCACCTAATGTGACGAATGTTAACGTTAGCTGTGCGGAAAGTTTCCACAAGACTTATACTGCAAAGTTGCTGCCGGTAATAGCGAGGGGGTCGCCAATGAAAAATTGTAGCTGACTAAGATACTAATCGTACCCTGGATCTCCCGCAAGATAGTGGCGTGTTTTATTCATCATGCCACGGTCGGCCCCATAAGTAAAACTAAAACTAAAACAACCAATAATATATCAATTTGTAATAGCAATCAAGTTCTGGGTTTGGCCTAATGTAGGGTGCGAACACACCATAAAAATTACAAACCCAACAGAACTTGGATAACAAATGTTGACCAGTTATTAATGTTATTAAAGAGAAGAAGTGTTTTAAACACCCAACTAAGTACAGATTTTAAATGTAATCAAGTAGACAAGTTTGTAAGAGAGCCAAATTCAATAGATAAACGAGACAAACAAACAAAACGAAAAAAAGACGAACGAATTGGCCAACAAAGGACAAAGAATAGGCTCAAAGGGATTTGAGTTATAATTATGAGAAAACTTATAACAGAATTATGAGTATATAAGGGATAAAGTATATTTCATATGTATTGTGGTTGTTGTTATTATTGTAGATATAATACATGACCACTAAATATGTAATTAAGGCACATCAAAGGATACTAATCCCTGTGCGGCCAATACATTTGTATATTGTATGAGGAGTGGGGGAAAAGCTTAATATAACTGATATCAATCGTATGAAAAAAGACTTAAACTGTTATAAGGGCAGTATAAGAGGGATAGGAAAAGTAAGCAAATTAAATGCCAGAGCATTTGCAATCTGATATTTTAAGCTGTAGCAATTAAAGTAGTTATTCAATATTATGATATCGGAGTATTTGGTTTGCAGTGCGAATTAACTTTATATAAAAGTTCATGTATAAAAGTACAAGATGGATTTACAGTTTTTTTACCTTTCAAACGAAGATAAAAACTAGTGAAATGAGAAACTGAACACTTATTACGAAAGAATGCTAAAACTAAGAAACTGTTTTTATTTTTATTATTTTTTATGAAATAATTATTAATTATAATTAAATAGGAATTTTTTTTGTAAATACTTTTTTATGATACTTGATTTTTTTTTTGATACTGCTATAACCTGGGGCGAAACACGTGCCAATGACGACTTGGTATGTGTTTCGTTAAATATTCTGTGTATCCTCGCGAATACCTTGATTCAATGGTGTATGTATGTTACAAGTAAGGGACTTTATTATTTGTAAATTTAATTTGTGCTTATTTTGATTTAATTCCCCCTTCCCCTGTGATTTTCTAAATATTCTCTATTTTAATTTCTGAATAATTTTTGCCATACCACTGCCATTTTCCTTCAAAGCCAAAGGACAACCACAAACACTGCAGGAAACTGCAACTTTATTTTACTTTTGGTATTCATTCAGCATTTGATACAAAGTAGAGTTTAGCGGGCGAAATAGGGGATTCTAACACCACATGTGGTAAAACAATTACTTGTACACCTAGGGTTAAAGTTAAATCAAATTTGATAACCGCGAGTTTTAGATTGATTTTAGGGTGATCCCACGCTTTCACCTCGCTATTGTTGAGCTAACAATTAGATTTCTTTGACAAATTTCTTCTGAAGCGCTGACTCAAATTTAGTGTTGGGTGAAGGAAACGGAAGTGCCGTCACATATTCGTCTAAAGACTTAAACACAAACAGGTGAGAGACACACGTAGAGATAACGTGTTGGGCATGAAGTGGATTTAAGTAGTAATAAATTGTTGTAAGATTTTATGGCAATGCACAGTGGTTCCTTTTTGCTTTTTTTTGGAATTAATTCTGTAACTTTTGAACGGATAATGCTATCTTGATGAAATTTGAAATAGTTAAAGCTGAGGTGTTTTCGAGATGATTTGGAAATATTCGGCTCCCGAGGTGGTGTGGGGGCCACTGCGTGGCCCTCCAAAGTTGGTCACCTCGGGTGTTTCAAAATTTCAAATGCTTGAGGAATGTGCATTTATGTACCGATTTAAAAGATTTTTTGCATTTAGATAGTGCTTTGAAAAACCTTCAAAAAACATGCTAACATGCACATGTTATCTCATTTAGGTCAAGAGATATTTGAGAAAATAAGGTTTATTTAGTATTTTTAAGGGTGTGAGCAGATAATTTATAAAAATTAATTAAAAGCACATTTTATTTTGGACATAATTCTGAGTCTAATATAAAATTTGGTCAAAACTTATTTTTTGGAGAAATAATATCTTATATGAAAAATAGCGTAAAATCCAAACGGACTGAAATATCTTAACGAAATTTTGGAATAATGTACATAAAATTGTCCTTAAAAAAACGAATAACAATATGTTGCCATATCTTACAACAAACTACCCAAATTCCCAAAACGGGGAAAATATGTTCCAAAATTCCGAATTTTTTACTAAAATGGCCACACTGTCTTTGTTTATGGCAGGAATGTTGAAATACGTTACGGTTAACTAGTCCACATATGTGGTCAAAAAAATATATAATGAGCTTTCTCGTTGGCGCTTTGCGATTTGAGAATTTTCAAAAACAAAATTTTTTTTTTTTCAAAAATGGGGTATTTTTGACTTCCCTTGCCGGGGAACCTTTTTGCTGAACTGATTCAAATTTAGCATTAAATGCATCTGTATCAACATTTCTATGAGGAATAATAAAGAAATTGCCACTCCCCGGTAGAAATATTTTTTTACAAACGAAAGAATGTAGTCGCCTTTTTGCATAAAAACAGTAAAAATATGCCTTTTTTTGGAAACTTTTACTTGCGATGCTTATAACTTTTGATTGGAACAAAATATTTGAATTATTTTTTCAGCAATTTCATTCAGAATTTTATAAGCTAACTAACGATATAAATATCTTTAAAATCAAGGAAAAACTGAGCTCACACCCTTAAAAATACTAAATAAACCTCGTCCAAAAATGACACAATTTTTTTTATTTTCTCAAATATCTCTTGACCTAAATGAGATAACATGTGCATGTTAGCATGTTTTTTGAAGGTTTTTCAAAGCACTATCTAAATGCAAAAAATCTTTTAAATCGGTACATAAATGCACATTCCTCAAGCATTTGAAATTTTGAAACACCCGAGGTGACCAACTTTGGAGGGCCACGCAGTGGCCCCCACACCACCTCGGGAGCCGAATATTTCCAAATCATCTCGAAAACACCTCAGCTTTAACTATTTTAAATTTCATCAAGATAACATTATCCGTTCAAAAGTTACAGAATTAATTCCAAAAAAAAACCAAAAAGGAACCACTGTGCAATGGAACATATTACGGGCAAATGAGTGAATTAAACGAAATGATGATAAATAATTATAAATTCTCAGTTATAAAGATGTTTAGCAGTTCCATTTATTGAAATGTATTAGCCGGCAATCGGAATGTATTGAACAACTGCTCACTAAATAAATTGAATTTAGGTAACTTTTCATTCGACGAATTAAAATTGAGAAAGGTTCCGTCACAAGGCAACTCCAGTCACTACCAATTAACAACTTAGAAGGCAAGTTTGCACGCGTCCAATAGTACACCCAAAACAGGGAAGAAACTTAAGGGAACAACTACACGTATTTAAATATAGCACAGCAGTCATTTTTAAAGGATTATAAAAACACTAAGGATTATTATTTGTATTATTATTATGACTGTTGTTGCTGTTGTGGCCATCGTCAAGTTTTCGTAGAAAACAAATGAGAGTTTTTTTAGCTGTGCTCCTCTTAAAAGGTCTACAATTTATTGCTTGGAATATGTAAAAAATTTTTACTAGCACAACACGCAGTTCTTAGCTTCATGACAAACATTTTCATAAATAGAACACGTTTAAGACATTTCCTTCGCTTTCTTAGGTCCGAAAAGAATTTTCAATGTTCACTTACTCAACTTTGCATTAAACACAGCCGTTCAGACATTTGATGAAGTGAAATGGAAATCTTTTATGTACAAACTTGTGAGGTGTTCGCGTTTAGTTTGAATTTCATGCTTCCTACACGTACTCTTCATTGTATTTGTTTGCGGTAGTTATGAGGAGTTGTTTCTTAAGTGTTTTTTTCTATCTCTCTCTCTCTTTTTCTGAGTTTCGTAAGAATTAGACAGTCTTTCAAGCGGCTTTTGACCTTTGTGGTTTGCAGTGTTCTCAACGAACATTTGCTTAGTTTTTTTGCACCGTATTCTTCAAGTGTTGTGGTTTCTTTTCAGTATTATTTTATACTATTATTGATAAGTTTTTTGGTGTTGCCTTTAACATTAAGATGTATTCATTGTGTGTATACCACGTGATTTTTCTTCGCATTGTGGCATAGATAAGAATTTCTTTAGCTTTTAACCAGTTTTAGGATGATTTTTGTTTGTTTTGCTATTCAAAGGTGACCGCTTACTCTGCTTACTTTTATATAATATGTATATAATTTGGCGCAGAATGTAGAGAAAATCTAAGGATGAATGAGCATTACTAGGGCAGTGCTGATCATCGAAATAAGGAGGCAAATGTATAAAGGAAACGGTAAAAATCATGCAAATATTCTAGAAGTCATACGATACCCTTTTGTATATCTCTTGTAAAACAATCAACTAACGGCTTTAGTTGTTATCTCTTTTGGGGAATAATTGCTAAAACAAACTTCTTTGCAATTTATGTTAGTGTATCAAATGTAATTTATAAAATGTATATTTTTTTAAAAAAATAAATCATTTCAGACCCTAAACTGCTGTTCCAATAGTGAAAGGGAGCCATCACCGCTGTAGACGTTAGTGTGACGGATGACTCGAATATATCGATCCGATGCCGTACTCAGCAACTCGGTCTCTGCCCGTCTACTGCTTGAAAAATGTTGTGGAAATATCTTACCTTGGATCCAACTGGTACAACAATTTAAGCCAGCGGACCACCAATTGCGTCAATTGAACTGGAATCTTATCGTCAAATCATCTTCGTTTAACGGGTATATAAACAAGCAGACACAATTATATCTCGAAAAAATCACTGTTTGGTGAGGTTAATATGCCGATGACGTCATCGGCCTTTTTGTCTTTAAATCCGAAACCGGTACTAACTTTGCCGTGGATAGCGAACGCTACAGACAAATGATTCGTTATTCCTCATGTCTTTGCAAAGCATTTGAAGAAGAAATGGTTCAAAAAATGGCGCAACATTCCAGTCAGTGCGTGAAACCATAACTTTTTCAGCTAAACGTTTGGTGACCAAATTGACTCATAAAATGGACCTGTGTATGGTCACTTCGTGGTGGGATTTGACACTTTTGGACTGTGGGAGTACGTTAAATGTCAATTAAATGCCATTGAATTTTGAAAAAAATACGTATACTCATATAGTATTCAAATAAATTTAAACTATATGACATAAATTGCATTACACTATCAACTAAAACCATAATGAATGTCAGTTGTTATACGAGTTTGTATATGAAAACTAAATCATCCATTGAATGCAGTGAAAAATAAGCACTCCTTCATTTATAGGCAAATTGGCTTAACAAAAAATACCATTATCATTTTATGCTCAACATTCATAATTATGTATCGTTATATTCCACAGAAATTTGACATTTCTTAATAACTAGTGTGTGTGGCTTGCGTACAGGCTTTTATATAAACCAAATAAAACTTTTCTATATTACCTTATGTGGGACCGGCCGTGGCAGAGTAGTTAGAACACGCGACTACCATGTGGGAGATCGCAGGTTCAAACCTGGCTCCAGTCATCTTAAAAAAAATTGTTTCTTTCATTGTTGGCTCCCCTCGAATGTTGATGACAGCAACTTCGCATTATTAAGTGTCGATTCAATCGGCGTGTCTAGTAAGAGCTTCTCAAACAGTGACATTCGCATTCGTCGATAAACAAGTAGGTGCCGTTAGTTGTGAATCTAAAAATAGAAAGCGTGTTAATTCACAACAACGCGAGAAGCTATTCCATACCTCATTCATGGGGTGCAAAGGGAAATTAATTTTTTTTTTTTTTAAGTATGTTTATATTACCTTATGGACTTTATTAGGTATTTGGTTGATGTGTATTAGTATAAGTATCCATACACACAAATAACATGTTACCTCATTGTTTACAAATATGCATAATTATTTGTGTGTGTTTATTAATTATATTCCCATTTTTATTTGCATTCTATTGTGCCTTTCGCCTCTAAAGGTTTTCTTACGACTATGACTAAGACCATTCATGCCTTTGTTGAACTGTCACATCGTTTTGTCAGCATACAAAGTAAAGAAATGCTGTTTAATATGGTAAACACATTAAGTAAATACTAAAACTTATCAGCAAAAGAATTGATAGTTTTAGAACCAGGGAAAAGTCCCACATAGATAAACCAGTCATAAATGATGTATTTTATGGCTCACACTAATGACTGGCATACACATAGCGTTTTGTGTATTTACTGTGCACACCACATGTCGGCAAGGGTCATGATAAGAAAATGTGTGCGATCGTGCAGTAGGTAGAAAATGCATTTCTTAAAGATTATGAACTATGTATTTAGTATATAAGAGAGAAAATATCTTTGAATAAATGTCATTCATTTTAGAACCGCAGTGAAGAGTGTTTCATTTATCTCCTGGTTGGAGGAGTTATAGTATATAGTATCCGATGTGCCATAACTGCACATTTTGGTGACCCCGACGTGATAATTCACGTATAAATATTATTTATCTCCTGGTTGGAAGAGTTGTTTCGATTTGTCAGAGTCGCACATTTTGGTGACCCCGACGTGATTATTCACGTATAAATATTTATCTTCTGACAACTCAAATTGAGTTGCAAGTTGGAGTAGTCATCGATGTGCGATAGATGCACAAATGCAATTTATGTGTTTGTAACCTGCTTCATTGGAAGTTCGAGAGAATAATAGCGAAAAGTAGAACTGATGAAGATGTGGTGTGGGTGAAAGGTGGTTACATTATTTATGTGAATTTTACGAAAATGATAAAGGTAATAAGATATTCATGAATTTAAAAATTTGTTTTGAAAAAAATCTTTTTTCAAATGCCCCTATTTATTTTTAGTTACAACCACATAAATGGTCTTAGTTACGGGATTTGGATAAAGGAAGGGCATTGAAAATAACTGATGTATGGTTATCTCAAATCAAATAATTAAATTTTGCTAGATTAAATTGATTTAACATATATTTGTCTGTTCGCTGTGGAGTTACTATTATTTGCTACGGTCAACACATACTGACACACACACACGTGCACAGCGGAAACAACCGCAAAACAGGCAAAACCGCAACAAAGGACTTTGAATTTTTTTTCATTTTATTACATTTTTATACAATTTCATTTGTGGCTGTCGTGTATTGTATTGGCAGAGTCTTTAACTTTTGCCCAAATTTCATTTGGCGGAAATAAATAGCATTTTTGCGCGTTTGTCGAACATTTTTCGACAACCAAAATGACAGCCAAGAAATTGGCTTAATTTCAATTGTAGGAAAAAAATGTTAGTAGGAGGGTGCCCTGGTAATTGATATAAGATGTGGGAGGAAGTTGTAATAATGACAGCATGCATGTAGATAAAGCAAGTGTTAAGTGAATGTGATGTAGAAGAGAGTATACATAAGTATTTGTAGAAGAACAAGGAACGTATGAGGTATTGTATATGTTACTCATACGTATTGTGTACTTATAGTACTTTATGGACATAAAAGAAAAAAATTAATTTCTAAAAGCTTTTACACTTATACTACGAAGTTGCTGTCGGCAACAAAATATAGATGACTGGAGGTGGGATTCGAACCCGGGATCTTGCGCATGGTAGGCGCTTTTCTAACTAATATGTCACGGTCGGTCCCATAGGACATATCGTCCCTACAACTTAAAATTAATTTTTCATACAAAATATTTTCTTTTAGATTGAATGTTTTGACACTGCCTCAAATCGAAGCCTGATTTAATTTAACACGTTTGGTGCCATGTGCGGTACCGCTGCACATGACTTGAGTACTCGTTCGGGCCGCATATCCACACGCAACCTTGCAAGATGTGTAAAGCAAGACGGTATTTCAATGCGCATAATGCTTTATTAAGAACCGGATAAGCACCAAATTTCGTATTTCTCACTTGCAACCTGATTTTTTTTAAATGAGCCACCCTTTACAATGAATACTAGTTTACTGCACACCCCTTCGGTATTCCTATTAGCTAATGGTTGCATATTACAGATTCTATGGCAACAGGCTACTGCTATGAAATCCATAGAGTGTCTCGGTATCTGTAAGAGGCGAATACTCTCTTTGACATGAACAACTTTTGATAACGATTTGCTTTTCAATAAAGGGGTGTAGTTGTTTAAAATCCTTATACTACTTACTTACATAATTTTTTTAAAAAATGGTTTCTACCATTTTTAATACAAGAACTGATATTTGAATAGCCGAATGAAAAAATAAACAACAAAACCAACTACTGATAAAGTTCCATAATCAGTATGTTCTTTCACCTAATTTGTTCTATAACTTTTTACCGTGCATATTGTTAGACGGCGTAGGTAACTTTAATGGTCAGTTTTCAATTGTTCCTTTCCTTTTATGCCATCCCTCTTCCGATACCATTATGCAAATTCCGTTCAATAACAACTCAATGCTATCACGTCTTTTCTACTATTTTCTTCACTGGTTTTCTCGATATAATCAAATTCAAATGGCAGCGGTAATTTATGATAAATTGTCCTCGTTTTCAATGTTAGTACATCTATGAGACTTCCGTCACAATTTATATCTATCATTTGGGAACACAGTTTACGAAAAAAAAAAAAAAAACAGAAATATTACTAACGAATTTAAGCTCATTTTATTTTCTCGCACTTTATTTATTTAGTACATTTCTACTTAGACGATCAAGTTCTGTGATATCCGTTACAAACCTGGCAGGTCAACTAAAATTTTGTGAGTTTGGTTCTTTTTTTTTTTGCCGACCTTTCCAATAGATTTCATGCCGCTGCTATTTCAATCCATTGCATACTGCAGTGGTGGCTGATTTTGGTACCCAGTTGATAGCAAGACCATCATTGCTACCATCATAAATTTTGGGAATTTTTCCATCATCCTATGGAGTATGTTGGTGTTGAAGACTGCAGCAATAACAAGGAGAGAGTTGTGTATTTGTTAGCTATAGTTTATGGTATTTTAAATAGCCAAAATGTGGTTAGTTGGAGTTTTTCGCTTATTCCGAGGACAAGACTAAAGGGAGTATTAATGAATACATTGGGTGAATATTGAAAGGATTTATGGAAAATTCATTGTTATGACTACTTAATGGATATCAACAGTTTTCTTGGTGGTTACTTTTTTATTTTGGTATGGTAATTCAAAGTATTGTTAGAGAACGTACTAAAAAAGATAAATAGATATACTTAATATAAAATAATTTCAAAGGTGCAGCTTATAAAGGAGATAGGATCGTGGTTTATTAAATATTATTAGTTCTTATCAGGAAATTACAAATTACATAGTGCAACAGCCAATCTAGGATGAGAAATTCCAATTCGGGGTGAAGGTTCTAGGTCAGTAAAATAAACCCCCCAAATAGATTTGCCTTCTCAAGCCAAACATTTTGTATGCCCTTTTTTTGCATATATTGATGCAAAAAAAAGGCGGATGGCAGATGATTACCAAATCACCACAAACGTCCTTCTCCAAACCTTTTTCCATAGGTGGACAAATGTACAACGTAGCTCAACTCTGTTAGCAATATAATCGACTGTGTGATAATTTTACGTTAATTTTTGTTTAAATTCTATAAATTTTAAATAAGTTTCACAAAAAATAAGTTTCACTTGTTTCACAAAAACTTTAACAGCAGTTTGCTGAATTTTTTATTCTGTTTTTTGTCTTTTTTCTAGGTCATTTAAGGGAAGTAAAAGTTTCTTTATTATCCTTGTATTCCGTAGGTCGTGCTTTTGCTATTACTGCGTTGTCGTTATGTGTATGTGTTTCATATTTTTTTTTGCAGTTTTTGTCAGTTTAATTTAAATTTATTCGGTCAATTTCACTTTGTTTTCCCGCTTGTTCACTGAAAATTGGTATAAATAAACCATAAAATGTGTGCACTTGTTGTATTTGCTTTCAATTTGTTTTTTAATCGGTTTTTATTTATTTTTGTCGCTGCTTGAAACTTTTTTATTTATTTGGTTACTAAGTACTAAATTTGGTGTGGTAAAAATATAGAGGTTTGCTTAACAAAACGCCAAATATGCTGAACAGGAGTTCATAACATAATAATAAACAATTCTTGTAGTTCAGCGCTGACATTGGTTACGTGGCGGCAATGGTTAAAGGTTTGCCATTTCGCTGGTGGGCAACAAAGAAAAGGGTGAGTGGGATAGGTTATGTTTTGTCTGCAGCAGCCAATTTTGATATGCTAATATTGGCTATTCATCTGTCTGCCGGTATGTCTGTGTGTTCGTTTGCCTGCTTGTCAGCATATATATGTCTGATTGATTTAACATTTTATGATTTGATACCAGATCGCACAGTTGTTTGGTTATTTTTTTTTTTTTTTTCATATTTAAATTGTAAGGCTTATTTTATTGGATTTTCCAAGACTGATCGCTCGGTGTTATTAATATGTTCATATTTTCTTATTTAAGTACAGTCCGACTTCATGTCACTGTCCGATTTCACTTACATCTCCTGTAATATATCCCCTACTATTGTTATTTCTTGGGCATTTTTCGGATTTACATGTTTTTGTATAGGTACACATTTGTTTATTTGTGCCCAGCAAAATATTTTGTTGCAAAGAAACAATTACAGAATAGCTTATACTGATAAGTAACAAGTGATAACAACAAGTAATAAAATCAATTGCTTTATAACTGAATTACATATGCTCTTTATTTTAAATATAATTGGTTTTCAATTGGGTACTAACTCGAGGTATATTTTAACTCCGATTTTTGAGTTTTTCTTAATAAATACATCAAATAAATATTATCAAATAATTATTTCGAATACCATCGGTCTAACAAGCCTTTAAAATGATCCGATGGATATAAAGTTTCATTAACGGACAAATATAATCTTGTTTTTATGTAATCTCTACACAAATTATAACGGTCAGGGGTAGTCACAGTAAAAAAAAAAGTTTTATTTATTTTCTGTTCTACGGAATCTGTGGTGCAACATGTTGTTCATAATCAGTTATATGGAATCAGAAACAGAATAGAATTTTGATTAAAAAAGAAACGATTCTAGTACCAATACCATTCGCAACAAGTTCTGAAAAATTTTCCTGGGTGTGTCCGTTTGGAAATTTTATATACAGCTCGGTTAACTAACATTCGTTTATGTCCGTCGGCATGTAAGCTCCTGTTCATTTTTGTAGGTTTCATTCAATGCGGTCGAAATTTGTCTATCTGTATTCATTTCTGGCATTCGTTTTTGCTACGATTTGTAAATGTCTGCGTATAACATCCATAAATTGGTGTACGTACACAGTTATGGGCGAGTGTATGTCTGCAATTCACATTCATATTTGTGTTGCCGGTCTGATTTTTCTTTTAGCTCTATTTTGTTATTGTCGTGTCTCTATGTGTATGTATGTATATGCCAGTGTGTATGTGCATCTGTGTATCCATGCTGTCTCGTTGGGTGAGTGCGACATTGCCCATAGAAAGCAAGAGTTAAATGTGGTAACTTTGTTATTGGCTTTACCATGATAGTTTCTGTTGCTTCATGTTTCCTTCTTCTGTGATTCTATTGAAATGTCTGTAAAATTTTAATGGGATTTTATGTGACAAAGTAATTCCGCTTGTGGCTGTGACAGATAATAAATTTGTGAAAAGTAATTCGACTGAGATTGGAATACAAAAAAACAAAAAAAGGACAGTGTGCAATGAAATTGTGGTCAAAAAATGAAACAATTTTTAAACTTTTGTATGATTTCAAAATTTTTTTACATAAACTTTGTATGGTTTTTTTGTATGAAAATCCCAAAACAGAATTTAAAATCTTTTAAATGGTAAATTGTTTTAGAGATTTTTTCGTTTTGTCGACATTTTGCTATAAGCTGATGCATGTCATTATTTTTAATATTCTTATCTTGAAAATTCATCAGAGGAAAAATTTATAATTTTGAATAAGACCCAGACCATTCACCGAACACACGACGCAATTGATTTTCCGCAGGCTGTAAACTTGGATCTTAAATTCTTCGGTACTTACGGTACGGACTCGATTTGAATGAATATTTGGTATCATAACAAAAAGCATATCGTTGTTCATGTTTTGTCAATGGCTCAGTTTTTCTCTTTGGCTACTTTTAACTGTAAAGTAAATTTTGGACAGTTGAAAAGCATCTATTTAGGAAATTGAGTAAAAGGTGTCACCAGCCAAAATTGACTTCGGAGTTAAAAGTGGTCAAAGAGAAAAAATTGAGCCATTGACAAAACATGAACAACGATATGCATTTTGTTTTGATAGGACACGAAATAACAAACAAAATCCAGATAAGCCGCATGTACGCTGCACGAATCAAAAACAATTTTGGGATACTTTTCTAGGGTATTCAAGGACGAAGGACATTTTTCAAATTTTAATGTGTTTGATCCTCAACGACCATTAGTTTGTGTCCTTCATTCCGTCTTAATTCGATGTTGCGTTCAAAAGTTACTCCAACATGAACTAAGCTAGCTTTTCACAAAAATGCTGCAGATGACTAACTTTAGACAGCTATAAAATGTGAAATGTGAGGAGTTTCGACCTAAAACAAACAGCATTGTATCTGAAACAACAAGGAGAATACAAGTGCTGAATTTCATAAACATAGAAAGCCATCAAAATCCTGAATGGGTCGAAAAATGTTGGAACTATCGTACATCAAAGTTGGTAAGAAACAGTAAGGAAAAGTTAGATGGACTAAAGCCTCTGGCGTCAGTTAGATCCCAGGGCATAGCGGGATGGCTAGTAATAAATCAGCAGACATATTGGCCCGAGGAGGCTGTACTAAGCCTGATCATGAGACTCCGCACGATGTTTACCCACCCATTTGTTACCTATTTGGCTTAGTGGAGAATTGGATGTAGAAAACAACCAGCAGACATTGTTTAATCGCTGTTACCCGAATCCCGACCGGGCTAGGTGGGGCTAGTTGGGATTGATCCATACCGGACTACTGCTGTGTGTATGAGGACGAGGTAGGAGTCCCGAGACGATGGAACATATTCCCTGTAGCTATCCCGCTCTGGCCCAAAGGGTTATGATACTTAAAATGCCGAAAAATAGAGAAACACGTTAAAGTGAACAACAAATTTAATTCGCCTCAAATATGGCAGCATGAGGTAACAACAGGACACAAAACAGATGTTGTCCCCCAAATTTCATAATTCTCTTTATTTATATATCAGCTTCCCGTGGAAATATTTTATCAACCAACTCTTATTCAGTGGAAGGCATAACCGAACGCATGCACAAACCAATATGGTGCGTTTGTGTGGACGTGCAAAAAGCCTCAATGCTGTCGAATTGTACACGGTGAACATTTTGTGATCTCCGAACTATCGGTGAACATTGTTACGGGATG
This sequence comes from Muscina levida, assembly GCA_964034835.1. Lineage (NCBI taxonomy): Eukaryota > Metazoa > Arthropoda > Insecta > Diptera > Muscidae > Muscina > Muscina levida. The sequence goes on from OZ035881.1 coordinate 25,698,568, forward strand.
GCTATGGGATGCCTATCACTAGTTTCGTTCATCTTTACAAGCGTTTATCATTACAATTCTTCTAAGGTACACAACTAATTTTAATAAGTTTTGTTGCATATGTTTGAGTGGCTCCCTGGATGATTTAGATTCACAATTTAATGCGTCAGTGCTATCGTTGGGTTTTTATGTCCTAGACAGAATTTAATCATAGAAAAATTATTTGTAGGCTTCATAGAGTTGAAATTTGTACTAATGTAACGGAGTATAGAGACGAAACAAATATTTCCACCATTTTTCGTCATATTTATAATTCTTCTGCGCGGCGTTTGTCACTTAGGTCCTCCTAAACAACTTGAAATCAAATTTTTCTAGTTTACTGGCACACATCTATATATATAAAAATAAGTTGCATTGTGTCGCTAATTGATTTTCTCTGTAAAGAGTGAACCGATTTTGTTTCTGGTTTTGTCAAGGTTTTAAAGGTTTTGTTTTAATTCGGTCTTTGTACGTGTAGTGGTTCATGAGTTATATGCATTCAACTGAACATACTTTTATTAGTATATTTTCAGTATATATGAGGAAATATTTGTAGTTATATAAGCCAAATAAATAAACCGATTGCAACGATGTATGGTCCATAGGGTACATGAAAACAAAGGTAGACAATAAGTTATGAAGACGAGATTTGCTAAATATGTTCCTGGGCGATGCAATGCCCGCCCAAATGGTTACCCAGGAACTACTCCTTTTTAACATTCGGGGAATTAATAGCAAGCGTGATAACTTTCAAGTATTCGAAGTCAGCAGGTTTGTTTCGACTAAAAGTTTTCAAAAAAATTAAAAACTAAAGAAGAAATTACGAAAAAGCCATTGTTATTGAAAAATCCATTGTTATTCCTGCTTTTTGGTACAACAACATAGTTTTAATAAAAATATTTATTGGTACATAATATTTTTTTTTGGTGCTATAAAATATATTTAAGGTACAATAAGTACTTTGCGGGATAATAAGTTTAACTTTTTTATAAAATAGAAGTACTTTTAGGAATAATAATTTGTACAGTTTGGTACAATAAGAGTACATTTTGTTACAGTAAATTGTTCATTATGCAATACAAGCAAACCAATGAAACAACTCTATTAAATTAATCAAGTAAGTTTTCAACAGGGGTGACCTTCCTTACGCCCTTTAAATTTGAAAATATCAGAGACCACAGAAAATTACCCAATCGTTATTAGATTGCAACAAGAACTCAACATCTTAACCAATAATTTTAGATGCCGGACGAAGTCTGCCGGATCGGCTAGTGTTTATACAATAATATGTAGAATCCATCTGTAAACTCCTTAAAAAAACTCCTTAAAATACCTTGCCAATAAAAATTTTATTTTTGGTAGTATAATAGCAGCATATTTTCTAGGCTATTTATTGTATTTTATGTTTATTCGCAAATTCGCTGAGAATTTTGCGAAACCAATATTCCTCACATTTTTTAAAGATTCTGTGTAATTGGTTTTGTTTTTAGGATATTTTTTGGGTTTTTTGTTAAATATTTCGGTGAGCCAATAACACAGAGACGTAGCTTATGGTAAGAATTTCTATGTTTTACAAAATTTTCATTAATTTACAATTACAGCTTTTCTCTACTGTTTCATGTATATTAAGTTTAACACTAATTTCTTTACATCCAACAGTAACAAGAATCCTAAGGCTCTGACTTCATTCATACTCTTTGATTTATCTGTCAACTAAATGCTTCAACAACTCTGCTTTACAACATTAACGGATTAAATGTACGTGATGGCAATGTCATAGATAAATACCGCACATAAACATAAACCAAACACTAACTACTCTCTGCCTTACTATTTAGTATGGTATATGCCTCCAAATCTCTCTCTCTCTCTCTCGTTCTTACGTGCACAAAAAGACATGGCAACCGCAGTTACCATTCGACAACACATATAAACATTTAATAAGTACAACGCAAATGACAGTCGTAAGTGGTTGTTGTTAGTTTTCGTGGCAATAAAGGACAATAACAAAATTTACACAGAAACTTTTCACAATTTTTAAGGAAAAATATTTCACGAACAAGTTTTAAGGAAAATTTATTTAAAAAAAAGAATAAATATATGTAACATTAAATACTTTCAGCACCCACGCACTTACAAAGATGTTATTAGTGTAACTATCAAAGAGTTAGAAACCATAAACACATATGAATGTTACTGCCGTACCCATGCACACCAACACTTCTACACGCATTGGGTAGAAAAGCACATAAAGAAAAGTTATTTCAAATTGTTCTTCTGTGTGCGAAAAATTTCCTTTAAAAGTATTTAAAGTTTTGTTTATACTTTGGTTTTTTACATTGTTAGTAGTACACAACTTTTGCTCGTAAATTCTCTCTACAATTCGTTGTTCTTTTATTTCCCTTCCTTTTTCAGTTCAGTTTTTATGCAAGCGAATTTTATTTGTTTTCGATACAATTAAATGCATCGAAAAAAAATATTTCGTTTGCTTTTGACTTAAAATATTCCATGAGCGTAAAAAAATCTAACTAAAGTTTTGAAAGCAAGAGTGGAGTGGCAATGCAAGTAGGTTTCGTAAATAACAATAACACCAGTTTTATATGTTTGGATGCACACGCACCGACCCAATCGCATTAAATATAGTTGCAACGGAACTCATACTCGCACATGGCGAAGGTGAAATGTAAACATTGCCGCACACTTAAATGCATAGTGTGTGGATAGTTGAGTTTTATATAAGGCATTATAGGGGATATTATTTGGAAAGATATTATGGAAGAGAGGACTCATACAGCGGGTAAAGTACAGGATTTGATGAAATTAATCGAGGAACTACGCAGTAGTATTTGCGTGGACGGTTTACTTCGTAGAAGTTCCATTGGCTGCTTTTATATTTCGTTAGCCCTCTGCCCCACCCCACCGTGGCTACTCAGAATATCTGCCCTTTAAAATGTATTGTAAATGGTCCACCCTGAACACGTTTTCAAAGTTCAACATCTATGGATAATAAATAATACCATAAATCGATTTCGCATCAAGTTGCGAAATTTACGACAAGACTGTGAACTTTCATTTAACCAGTTTTCCTTAAGTGGGATTGATTGATATGGGTTCTCTTAGCGTAACAACTACTACAACTAATGTCACACTGTGCCTTAACACCGAGCAACAACTAACTGGTATGCTATGCTGCATTTACTTGGGTAATGTACAGCTGCTGCTGCTATATTTTTGTTTTTGTTAGTATTCCGCTTTCGTTTCATTTTCTCTTTTTTTTATATCCTATTTCATTCCTTGGGTTTGTTTGTACGAGTTTGCACAATAAACAAAATTTTGTTGCTTAGTTAACGTTTCGGAGCGTATGTTGTGGAGTACCTGACAAACCGAAACAAAAACAAAAAAATATTAGGAGAAGAAAAACCATACGAGGTTTTTTTTTGACTTATGATAGTTGACGGGGTTGCCGGATGGATGTCTGTTTAGTGGATATTTCCTAATATAATATTAATATCTATGTTTATATATACAAAATTGTTGCAAGGCAGGAGAGGGCTGTGTGACGCCCCTTTCTCAAATAAACCGTTATAAGTGTCATAGTAATGGTTTGATCGTCCTCAAAATGTGCGGTGTGTTTTATATTTATTTTACAGGTAAGTGTTTTTCAATTACTTTTCCGGAGAGCGAATCGGTTATAAATCCTATAGATTGAAATAATAAGCAATCTTCATTGGAGTAGGACAGAAAACAGCTTTTGTTTGACTGGAAGGCATTACAGAAAATTTGGAAAAAAATTATGTATGGGGTCTTAGTTTAGACCTATAGAACTTCCGATAGGTATAAGTGTTAATCTAGCTGTCATACCAATGAAGTGTGTTAGACTTCCTTTCAAAAAACTTTGGCAAATCACCATGCAAAGTCACAATAGAAAAACGTTTACAAAATACCAAACTTATCTGAACAGCCAATACGCAGTACTATGGATCGACCCACATTTACTGTTTTGGATTATATTCATCCGTGCGTACAGAAGAAGCCATCGATGCTGTAAACGTAAGTGGGAGTGGGGACTCGAATTTATCGAACCGATGCCGTTCTCACCAACTCGGTCTCTGCAAATGTTGAGGAAAGATCTTGGCCTACATCGATATAAGATCCCAATAATTAGAATAGAAATAATTAGAGCCAGTGGATGATCAATTGATTTTTTTATTTCTCATGTCATTGCAAATCATTCAGAGGAGAAATGTTTCCAACACGACGGCGTAACATGCTATACAGCACGTGAGACCATCACTTTGTTAAGCCTAACGTTTGGTGACCGAATTATCTCAAGAAAAAGTAATACGAGTTTGATAAAAAGATAGTGCTCGCCAATATTCTTGATAAGTGGAACAGGAAGACATTTAAAAATTGTTTTTTATGTCTAAAGACTTAAAGTTTGGTACACATAAAGTACTCGGCAATAATGGCATGAATATTCATACGAAACTATTCAGTTGTCGAGCTTAAGAACCGTTTTCAAATACATTGCATACCCAAAAATATACAAATTACCGTTTATACAGCACTTAGGACAGTAAAATATGTGAAATACATTATATGTTAAGGTAATATGCAATATCGAAGCATTTCCGGGGCCACTAGAAATGTTATAAAATAATTATAGAAAACTGGCAGCTTAGGCCATCGGCTAAGATCCCTCACTTTAAGATGCATGTCTTATCAACGTCTCGAGGATTGATGACAGATCCACAGCTTCTTTTATCAGTCTGTATATGACTAGACCATTATTGGGCTTGTTTATATTTAGGTGAAAGTAAAAACCATTGCGGTTAAGTTAAAATAGCATGTTAATGCTTAAATATAAATGTAGTAATTTAATAGTTAAATTGTATTTTTACAACGCAGTATTTACTACTCAACGGATTACAACATATTTCTTAAAATAGAGTAAGAATCGTATTTCGCCATATATTCGGTACTTGTCCTAGGCCATTACGACCATGATCTGGCAACTATTCAAGCCACTCAGTAATACTAGAAACTACAAACTTATAGGTATTTAAACACTAGTTTTGCACAACAATCATTTGTTACTTCAACAATAACAACAACAACTACAGTAAGCGCCAACAATTTGGAGCATTCCGTCCAATGATTACACTTTAGTATTTCAAAAAGTGTCTGGTTGTAATGCATAAAATCTTTGAAAATATATAAAACCAATTAATCGATATACGAGCAGACATTCGGTTTAAATTTATATTTCAATAAATATGTGCATACTAATGCAAGCACCTAGCAGAGGTACTGTTTAAGGCACTAAAAATGCATTCAGGTTTAACAAATTTTCAATTTATATGCTCAAGGACTTAACTCTCTTTTTTATGGTAAGTTTTTGTGTTGGCTTGCCCAAAAAAAAGAAAAAAACAAAAATGCTAAGTATGAAATTAAACTTTTTGGCATATTGTTTGGGGATTATGTAAAATTATGACTGGCTGTACAAACAAACAAACGAGCAAGCACCTCGGTATGAAGTGTGAATTTGCTTACATGAATATGAATGAAATCCGTAAGCAAATGGAACTGCATAACATGTGCAGCAGGTTTGAAACTATAGTGGTGGATACAAGTTAATCTGAAAGGTGTGGCGGTCATTGGTTAAAAGAATAGTAAAACAGAATTGAAAGTATATACTTTAAATTTAAGAGTTGCAATGTAGATAAATATGAGATAAATGGCGCATAAATTACTTCTGTTGAAAATGGGTATAAACTTAAAAAACAGGAAACGTTTGAAAATTATTATATTATTATATTCTAATTAATATAGATATATAATATAAACACCATTAAAAACTACATATTCGAACGTATCTTTATCATATCCTACTAACCTGTTTATATATCTATATCTTTATATATAAAATTCTACCGTACGTGTGTTGTGACTGAACTCCTCCTAAACGGCTGGACCGATTTGCATAAATTTTTTTGTATGCGTTTGGGTGGCGCCCCGGATGGTTTAGATTTACAATTCGGTCCAAATGGACAAAGGGGCGTGGCACCGCCCATACAACTTGAAAATCAAAAGGGCTATATCTCATGAACTCTAAGAGGTATGAAGATGAGATTTGGTATATATGTTGTTGAAGCAGTATTAATTTCAGCCAAGGTGGAAGTGGGCGGTGCTACGCCCCCTTTTCAAAAATCGCTCTGACGGCTTTTTTAATAGACCGATTGATACGAAAATTTTACCAAGTGGTACTGTTGATCTGTTGATAGTCCCTGGCTATAATAGGCTGTGATTGGATAAAGGGGCGTGGCACCGCCCATACAACTTGAAAATCAAAAGGGCTGTATCTCATGAACTATCAGAGGTATGAAGATGAGATTTGGTATATATGTTGTTGGAGCCGTATTAATTTCAACCAGGGTGGAAGTGGGCGGTGCCACGCCCCTTTTTCAAAAATCTATCTGACGGCTTTTATAACAGACTGATTTATAAGATAATTTTAGAAAGTGGTACTGATGACCTGTTGTTAGTATCTGGTTGTACTTAGTTGTTATTGGATAAAGGAGCGTGGCACCGCCCATACAACTTGAAAGAAAAAAAGGCTATATCTCATGAACTATCAGAGGTATGAAGATATAATTTGTTACATATGTTATTGTTGCAGTATGAATTACTGTATGGGTGGAAGTAGGCTGTGCTTTGTTAAAAAAATATGTCTAACTGAAATCTTCTCAGCGCGAACTATGAATTGATTTTTTACATATTGTTTCTTAGTGTAAATTTTTTAAGAATTCATCGTAGATTCCGATATTGGTATACGATTACCAAGTTTTTTTCGACGCGAAAAAATTGATCGCCCTAATGAACAGGCTATTTGGAACTTAATAAGTAAAAAGTGCCGAGGCTCTACCTACGCACTTCAATATTTAACTTTTTAACTGTATCAAATAATGGTCCGTCCACAAGGCAATTTAAGACACATGGTAGCTGCGCAGGCTACTACAGTGTTTTGTTTTTAATTTACTTTACAGATATGTATTTTTTAATTACTTTTCAGGAGAGCGAATCGGTAATAAACCCTATAGATAGAAGAAGCTACAAACGAAATTTGCATTTGCGGTCAATAGGAGGAGAAGGCATAACAAAAGTGATTTTTATGCCCGAAGATATAGTTAGTATACAGACGGTTCCCGCTACTACAGATAAATATAAACATTGAATTTTGAACTTTAGAGAATTTCTGTTTCCGATTTGTGAAAGAAGTGTTTTTTCTGCCTACATACAGACAAAACATAATCTACATGTCGAAACTATAGATATGACTTTGATGATGAACTTTTTACTATCGTCATAGAGCCTATCATATTTAGAATTTAAAACAATAAAACTTAATTAGTTAACTTCCATGTTAAGGAGTTACTTCAAATTAGTTACATAAGTTAATAAACTCAACATATTATTGTCGAGCTTAAGTACCGTTTTAAAGTACTTTGTACTTTGTATTACAAGTTAATATGCAATAGCGAAGCATTGCCGGGCCCACTAGTATGTATATAAAAATGGTGGCAAAAATGTATAGTAATTCATCAATTGAGAACGGCTGGGCCGTTTCTGCTCAAACTTTTTTTCAGTTTTTCGTTATTGCCAGGAGAAGGTTTATGTGGAAGAAAATTTTGGAAAAATCTTCCGGAAAACTCGGAAAATTGGAAAAATCGAAAATTGCCTTTTAGTATGAAATTTTGTGTGCAATTGTTACTGAATGGCTTTTTGAATAGAAAAACAAAAAATTTTTGTTAAAAAATTCGGAAAATTCCGCAAAAATTCAAAAAATGTGAAACACTTTTTCGACGACATTTTGCATTTTATGGAATGAAAAAATAAATTTGGACGATGTAATTGTGAACATTTGCGGATAATTATTTCAAAATGACTTTTCGAATGGAAAAATAAAATAATTCTTGGTGAAAAACTAGGAAAATTCCGGAAAAACTTAAATTTTTTTTACAAAATTTTGCATTGCACCGCTTGATTTGATAAAAATTATTTTAAAAAATGTCGGATAATGGAAAAATTCTTTGTGGAAAACTCGGAAAAACTCTAAAAAATTTGAATTTTGCGACGAAATTTTGCATTGATTCGCTTGATTTAATGATATCAGTCGACGTAAGGGTGGAAAATTCGTTATGATGCTTGGAAAATTTCGGATTATTGTGAAATTTATTATGTTAAAAGAAATGGTCTAACAATTTCCAAATCTTCTGCATGAGCATAACGCATTAATCCGATTGTTCAAAACCACATTGAGTACAATGCATTCTGACAGCCACAAAATCATTGGCAGAGCAGACAAAAGGCCCTCTGGATGCTATGCAAGACAATTCAATGCTCCCACTATAAATGAATTCGCAGTGATGATTGTTGGGAAGAATATGAAATCACGCGATATTGTTCTCAAGCGTCGGGATGGTGCACAACTGAGGAACGTGTATGAGACTCATCGGTCATATGATGCACTTTAATACCTCTTGATGTTCTATCGTGGAGACGATGGCTATAACCTCAATCTAAAGATGGTCAATAGAATGAAAGGTTTGTCTTCATTCATTCATTCTCGGTTTGAGTTCGCATTCGTATTTCAGGAAAAGAAATGAATTCTTATGCATATCGATTGATGGTTTGGCAAGACGTTGACGATCACCTGATAAGATATCGCCGGTTATTTCAACAGAGCGTCTCAATTTTATTCGTTTGCATTTGCTCTAAAACGATACACATTGGGAGGCAACTGTTTCTGCTCCAGCGAATCAAATTCTACATTGTTTGCGATCATCATAGCCATGTATTATCTGCCGAGGACGAGATGTTTGATGACATTTCGCACAAAGTTCGCACGACAACATCGTATTTCGATCTTGAAATTGATTTCAGGCAAGACATTCGTCATTTCTTTGATTCTGGCAACAATTCGGTCAAGATCGCAAATTGTGTTAGCTGTTACATCCTCTGGTATTGATCCCACATTGTTAAAAGGCGGTCGAACTGCACATTCCGTTTCGAAGCTGCCTTTTAATCTTCTCACGGTTGACAAGCCAACGTGCAGCGAAATTGTCGCGAGAATGCTAAATCATCATTTGGGATGAATGCACGATGGCGCATAAACGAGCTTTGGAGGCAGTTGACTGAACGATGGAGGATTTATGAAGTGATTCGAGACGATTTCGTGGGGCTATGATATTGCTACCCGGAGATTTTCGTCATACGCTTCCCGTCATCCCAAAATTTGCTGCTGCTTATAAGATTAATTTATGCCTGCAATCGTCGTCTTTGTGGCGGAATGACAAAAAGTTGAAATGACTACGATCATGAGAGTCATGTTCCAAAACGACCCATTGACTACTAAATTTTCAAGACAGCTACTTTGCGAATTTACATCGTCGAAGGAGGAACTCATCACCAAAGTTTTCCCCGGCACTACACAAAATTATAAGAAATCTAGATTGGATTAGTGAACGGGCCATACTAGCAGCGAAGAATAAGGACGTCGATAGCTTGACTGTTATTATTCAAAGTGAAATTGATGTAGAACTGCATTAATAAAAATCCGTTGACAGCGTGACCAACGAGAATGAGGCGACCAACTATTCGACAGAATTTTTGAACTCCCCAGATGTGCGAGGGATTCCGCCACATAATTTACAGCTGAAGGTGGGATCGGAAATTTTGCAACGGTAAGCGGTTGTCCGTCAAGAATCTAATGATTAATGTGCTTTTCACAAGGTCTTAAGTGTTTGTTTTTGTGCCGAAAATCAAATCGAAAAACATTGTTTATCAGATCGCTGTTCGCTGATTTCGATTAAGTTCAAATAAATATCATTAAAATTTTAACTCTCTGTGTTTTAATATTACCCTGGAGCTTATATGAAGGCTTTAACTTAGGAGCGAGACTAAGTTCACCGGGTCCTAAGTTGTATGGCAGAACAACGTTTGCCGGGTCAGCTAGTAAAGTATACTTTTAGAGTAATTTTTTGAGAATGACCTCCTTTTTTCCTGAGTGAATATCGTCCCCCATACGTATACGTAATATTATTTAAATGTCCCTCAGTAAAAATATCATTCATACGTACTATATAAAATCCCATTTGACTACAATGTCATTAACAGCAACAGATCAACATTGGCACCGCTTAACCATTATCCTGTATTAATGGGTCAAAATTGCCCAAACCGTTTTTGAGTTCTTATAACTTTGGACGTTCTGAAAACTGATTAGTGAAATTTTCTGACAATTATTATTTTGACCTAAATTTGGTCTTAAAAGTCCAATTAAGTTAAATACTCTTTTTGGATGTGGCCTACGAACAAAGTTACGAATACTGCATTTATGGGTCAATATTGCCCAATACAAATATCAACGAAATTTCTAACTTTTATAGCGATTTAGGCATATCTAAGTAAAATATATTTGCTGTGAATGTCTTCAACAGTTATTATATCCATTCAGTTTTGAAGATAACTGGATTCTGGTAGTCGAAATTTCAACAAAAGTATATTTGAGCGTTCTTTTCTTAGCTCGTATGTATTTCGATCTCGTGGTGTGGCTAGTATGACTGTAAGACGATAAGAAGGTCAGGCCTTCGAAGGCAACGATTTCAGAATGTACTCCGAGTTCTCCTTCCGATAAAATGTCAAACTGAAATTTAGACAAGCGCGAGATAAACTGGCTCTTAAAAGTGACTTTTGGGATCGCTGGGAAGGAAATTTTAGAATAATGTGTTTTTCTTGGCAAATGTACGAGCGTAGGTGAACAATTAGTTACATACCGTGAACGTATCCCTTTCATGGAATATATAGCCTCTAAGCCCGGCAAATGTGGGATAAGAATCCGGACTCTATGTAACGTTTAGATAAATTATACATGGTTTTTGCACGACACATACACATAAAGCTGTAAACTAAAACATTGTTTTGGATTTAGTTAAATATTTGATATGTCGAAAAGTTATATGCACCAATTTGCTTACATCCTAAGAATTTCAAAATTAACTACTCAAACGAAACCTTACTATGGTTCTCCAGTCCGAAAAAATAAAACGTACCTTCTGGTAATAAATTGGACATTAAATATATACCAAAAAACTTTTCTCAATTCTTTTCGATAAAGAAAATAAGCCAACCACTTTCGCATTTGTTCTCGTACACAAGCAAAATAGGTTTGTTATTTTAGTAAACACATTATATCATACTATGGCCATGACACGAAGTCAGGAATTGATAAATTAATTGGCCGGAAATTGCACTTGCAGGCGCAGATCTAATCGATGGCAATCAACCCTATTCCACAACATGTTGGACATTATAAAGTATAATGCTTATTATTTATTTACTTCAATAAATCCAGACTGGAATAAGAAAAATAATTTTTGACGTCTTAAATGAAAGAATTAAGCAGGCCTTTCTTACAGCAATTCAGCTAAAGCAATTGTACGCAGTTTAAATCCTGCTGCAACAAGTGAACTGCAAAAGAAAAACCTTACAAGCGACCGTTGCTTTGTATACCCCAAATGTTCAAAAAGTACAAAATACTCAGAAAATGTTCCAAATGTGTAAAGTTTGTGTGCAACAATCATTGTAATAGCATAATTTAATTTAAAAACGGTCGAACTATTTCAAAAAATTTAAATATTCAAATAAATATGTATTGGGCAAAATTGACCCATAAATACAGTATACGTAATTTTTTTTAAGTACAGGATAAGGGTTAATTTTGTCTCCACTTTTTAAATCACTTAATTTTATACAAAATTCATAACCTTTCCATTTCACCAACAACGCTAACAACCATTACAACATGTGTTAATCACTTGTTTCCCTGAAATGTTTGTAATTTACTACAAATATTTTATCAACCACTTGTACTTGAGCTCAGTCGGAAATGACAACACAAACTAAATGTGTTAGTTTTGGCCACTAATGATGACCATTAATGTCACAATTAGGTAGTTTTTAGTGCTTTAATGCCTTTGCTACTCCGTCCCCAACACGACGTGGGTGGAAGGGAGAGGAGGAAGAGACAGGTAAAAAGAAAAAACACCACAACCATTAACTAAATGCTCGTAATGTACGAATGAGCGAGTAATGTAATTATTTGCGAAATGCTTTGGCAAGTGGAGTTTTTGTTTTGGGTCTCTATCTTTTGGTTTGCTTTACTGCCTGTTGTCTTTCCGTTTCCGCAGTGTTACTGTGCGAATCACTGAATATTTTTGCCTGTTCATATTAGCGGAAAAAGCGGAAAAACCATTTACAGTCGAGTACGGTTATAGCGAACTCCCAGGGACTAGGCATTTAAGTTCGTTATATGCGAAGTTCGTTATATCCGAGGTATTAATAAATTAGACTCAAAATTATTCTTCGTTCGTTATAAACGGTATTCGTTATAAACGTATTCGACTGTAATTGTTGCTAATTAGGTGAGAATTTAAGTGGAGATTTTGTGTAATGATAATGACAGAATGTTAGGAAAAAAGTTTGTGTCGCAAAACAGGTTATCGGTTAAAACGATAATGACAGGTGTTGAGAGTCGAGTGGAAATGATTGCTTGCGTTATTTACCATTTAAGATTAAAATATGGGATATGCGGACTATTTAACGGAGCAAAAGGCTTTGAATTAAACGTAAGTAGCAACTGGTGCCACAAATGTATTAAAAATGAGGTTAGGTTAATGTTGATCTATATTCTTAGAACTCGTTCTTCCATCCGAAAGTACCAAATATAAGTGACACAAACTTTTTACGTTTAACAATGCCTCCTCCAAGTTTTCCATCCAAACAATTATCTAACAATTTTTAAGGATCTCGTGTTATAACAGCTTATATAATTTTGACGCTTGGACTTCTTCAACACAAAATATATTCTTCCTAATCATTCTAAACTGCAAACAAAATTCCATCAACTAAGTTCAACAACTTGTGGTTGTCTCTATTTTATTTATATCACATTTACCAATAGCCATTGCCAAACTTTTCTGCCCACAACTGTCGTTGGCCTACACAATTAACACTTTATCTAAGTCATTGTCCTCAGCATGCCCTAATATATTCTGTGGTTACTCGTTCTTACTCGTGGTGAGGGTTACCACGAAGATACTTTTTGTGTGTGCGTGATTGTGATTCTGTGGTGGCACATAATTTGTGGTAGTCCTTTCGATGTTTTCGTATTGTTTATTGGCTTGTTGTCATTGTTTACATGTAGTGGTGGTGGTGAGAACACCACAAATATGCTCAATCTGATCTTGATACATTTTTAAGAACTTTCCATGTGGACAGTTATATCGACGCAGGGGTATTTTTAAAGGGGGACATTGTTTTGTAACTCTCTGTGTAAATACATATTTGTTTATACATGTTCGTTTATGAAATTATATCGTATCGACAACTTGTTGAAAGTTTTTATCTTTTGTTTATTGGCTTAAATAAGCCTAACGAAGGAACGTTACAAAAATAACTTGTTTTTTTCAAATAGGAATGTCTGTGTGGTTCAGGTTGCAAACATTTTAGAAGACAAATAATGATTTTGAATAATAAACAATGATAATTGAATATAAAACAATGAATTTTAATTTATTATTATGATGACAAATCAAGCGTAGACGAGAGTTGGAAAACAATTATAATAAAGTAACTTATTTTCTGACTAAATCACAAAGTTGTTTTGTAGAAAATCAAATCTCAAAAATCAAATCTCAAAAATCATTTCCAAAAATATTTTCGTCCAAAGTCCGACTTCCGATGTTCTAAGGTAAAACTTTAAATAAAGGTGCTATTGCAGCCCGATTTTGTAAATGCAATATAATCTCAGGCAATATACTTTATTGGATCCATTTGGTATGACTATAACTTCAAAGCGAGGTATGATCATGTAAATTAATTGAGGGACATACAAATTTAAGTTCATAAAATACATTCAAATTTCGAACACAATTTGAATATATGTTTTATACACATCAGTCAAACGACTGTGATATTTAATCACGCTTTGCACCCTATAGGATGGGTTTATCATAAACAAATGCAAATTAAAATGCAATTTAAAACCAAAATTTATCTGTTTTTTTATTTTAATATCCCCTGGAGAACGTGTCTCAGGTGCCGCATAACAAATGCCTTCCACATATCGTTGATACGTTAGAAATCAAATAATGCATTCGGAGAAAAAAGCTCAGAGAGAACACTTCGTACCAAACCACTCTATCAGGCTCGTCATATCATGTATTGTGAGTTGCAGGCTGCTGTAAGTGCTACGTGGGCATACCTACGTTGGGACGCTGGCGGTGAAGGAACAAAATATAGTCCATGACGTACTTCAAGCTTTATATATAAAGTTACTGCATTAAGGTTGGGTAACATAAATAGCATGCTACCACCGCAGTGTAACATTAACTTTATATGCGTCTTAGGGGGTAAATAACAGAAGTTTCTGAAGTTTAACATAAGGATACTCTTGGTGTCATTGGCAGACTCAAAAAACTAGGATCGAGTGCTGAAGCTTATTTAGCCAATATCTCTAAATAAACCAGTTATTATGAAAGCACATAGAAAAATATCGGAAAGAAATTTCTCCCCTCCCGAATATTTACGATCTCCACAAACGCTATAAGGACCAAGATTTAAGGATATGCACCAGGACAATCCAAACTCTCAACAAAAATGGTATCTCCACCCAATTGGTGGATCTTCTCGACATATGGATGCTTCACTTGCCAAACCGACCAAGTTCATATCAAATATTTCATATTTAAGGATATGCACCAGGACAATCCAAACTCTCAACAAAAATAGTATCTCCACCCAATTGGTGGTTCTGCTCGACATATGGATGCTTCACTTGCCAAACCGACCAAGTTCATATCAAAAAAACGTGATATGGTTTTTATGCCCTCACCCTACGGGGGTGATACAACCCAAAAATGTAGAACATTAATGATGTCACTTAAGACCCTGGGTTTCTTTGAAACAGATTCGATTCATGACTTTTTTAAGTCGTTTGAGCCATGTCCGTCTGTCTGTCTGTCCAGTTGGTACGTACGATAACTTTCGAAAGACCCATCCAAATGTTTTAAAACTTAGCACGAGTTAACATTTCCCCAAAACTACTTACGATATTGCAAATGGGATACATGGTCACACACCTTCTGGTACCTTCAATACAAATGTACCACTCCGTTCACTTTATAAGTCTAGCCACGCCCCTTCTGGTACTTCCCATACCAATGTGATACCGCCTACTTTAGAAATTGATTAATATTATTAATACATCCAACGCGATCATGCCCAAATTCTGTATTTAGTAAAGCTAAAGCAGTATAAAGTTTTGGAGAAAAAAATATGGAAGTCTAGCGACGTCCCATCTGGTACCTCCCATACAAATGTACCACTCCGACCACTTTTGAAATCGAGTAATAATATTAATGCAGTCAACGTGGTTGTGCCCAAATTCTGTGTTTTGTTACGTTATAATAAGATATTTTTTGGAGGACAAATTGAAAGTTTAGCAACGCCCCTTCTGGTACTCCCATTCATATTTACCTTTTCGCCCACTTTAGAAAGCGAGTAGTAATACCAATATACTCGTTACGATCGTGCCGAAATTCTCTATTTTGGTAAGCTATAGCAGGATAAAGTTTTAGAGAAAAAAATTGGAAGTTTAGCTGCGACCCTACTGGTACCTTCCATACAAATGAACCAGTCGGCCCACTTTGGAAATCGAGTAAAAATAATAATATACTACAAAATTTTTTGTTTTACTGAGGGTAAGGGTGTATAACATATAAGTCGGCTTTTCCGACTGAAATTTTGTTACATTTCAAGTCACATTTCAATTCTTATATTAAATTCAATATTTTGTATGAAATATTGTCAAAAAACAAACAACTTATTTAGCTTTAGAAAGATAGTTGACAAATAACTTATTATGATTTTGGCAAATCTACAAAAAGACATAGTACTGTCAGTATCTTTCTGCTAAGATGTTTTATATTCAGTGGGACAAGAAACTGTCATTAGAAATGGTGGATTTAAAAAGGAGTAGATATTTGTACTTTTTTGGCTGCTGTTCCAATGCCATGCTACGATAATTTAAAAATTCTTTTAATTTCAAATATTTTACAAAATATCTATCATGTAACTCAAACCTATCGCAAAACCATCATCATCAACCATGTCATCATCTACATCATTTGCATGAATGTGATTCCCATAATCGTATTAATTCCATCTCATAATAACATCATTTGGTTACTTTTGAGACTGTTCTGTGCTGTATGAATAGAACATCAAATTTATCACTTTAATTGGATGCAACATTTGGTTATTTCCCTTCGGTTCTCTTTGTATAATATTGGTCATTACCTCTCAGTTAGCTATTTTATATTTCAATTAAAAATCAACATGAATTGTTTGTCGCTGTGGGAGTGGATTTGTTTTATAATACATTTATTACAAATGTGTTTTGAAAACTTTATTATAACATATGATCCCATGGGTGACGCTTGTGCGGTTCTTAGATAAGGACATAAGTGTAAGAATATTGTGAACTATAGTTGTGTGTGTTGAGTGGGGAAATGAAATATATTGTTTCTGACAGTATTTCGAAGTCGAAGTGAAAGTAGGGTATCATTGTAATCTGTCGTCATCAACAGGGCAATCAATTAGAGATTGTAGAGAGGAGGAAAGAGGTTACCTATTCTATATCTACTCTTTCATGACGGTGTTTGTTTGACTTATTTTTATTTGTTTATTGTAGAATTTGGTGTGACGAGCTGGATAAGAAGCGCAAAAGATCGAAGCTCATACAACATTTTTCAACGTGCGGCATATAATCCTATACAATTGCAAAGAAATGTCAGCTAAGTAAGTAAGTAAGTCCTAGGGAAGATTGATGTCATCTCTTGTAAAATTACCTTTAAAGAGTTCGATGATGTTGAGTTGACCGGTCCATATTGTATATGATTTCTGTTTATAATATTTCAATAAAGCCAAATTGCCTGGAAGATATTTTTCAGCTTTTTATAATTTACTAATGTAACCATAGTGGATTTTACTATCAGATACCAGTCATCTTGATTTTAATCAACTAGAATTCACATATTGCCGTGTTCCTCCCAGTGGTCAAATTAACCAGCCTATAGCTATTATTGGAGGTTTTATTTTATAGACATTTATAAAAATATATAAATTACTTCCATTATAAGATTTAGAGCTCCTATAGTATTTTTAATGTATTGACAAGGGCAGTTGTCTTATTTTAGTTCCAGATACTGTTGATGACTCTCGGTATTTCCTTCTAACATATAATATTCCCAAAAATTTCTATTATTTGTTACACTGTGCCCTACGCAATTAAATTTTATTGTTGCTGCTTCAATGGCTACCGATAATGATGTGTGGAAATGCTGCTGCTTGACAAATCAACTATTAAAGATGTGTAAAACTTTTATAATGATGTTTATCTCCCTGCTGCCATTAAATGAAATAAAATTCTCATAGCATTTTGCCAACATCTTCTGTTGCTCTACTACATACGAAATTTATATGCAAACTATTGAGAGCAACAGCAGCAAAGATTATTTGGATATGTAACAAATTATTCCCATATCGATTGTAAAGAACTTTCAAATGCTAAAGTTCACTTCACGCCTCAATTCATTTTGTATACGAGTTGGCTTGGTGGTCTCATGTGTGTTAATAATTTTTAGAAGTAACTCTTTTCAAGCCAGGGTCATGAGAAATTTTTAGAAATTGAATTTCAATTCTTTAGCAATCATCTCTTGTGGAAAGGCAAATTTGCAACAAATACATAAATATTCGAAGATGGCAGCACAATGTTCATTTGTTATATGAAATATTTATAAAGTCTCAGAGGTATCGTAAAATTGTTAACGAAAAAGTTACATGCAAACCAACTAGTATAAAACGAAGTGAAATGCACAGCAGGAAAATAAGGTGAAAACTCCATTCAATTTCTTTTACCAGGGAATATTGTAGTGTAACTGAATTTGTGTACTACTCAATTTTCTTTCTCACATCTATGTTGTTGTACCTTCTATCGAAGACATAGTTGTTGTCTTTGATAAGTTTACCTTTAACGCATTATGTGATATAATTTCTAATTTCCTTCTTCCTTACCTACAGTTTTCGTTTCAAGACAATTTAACTTTTGTTTTGTTTGTCGTATTTTTTATTCCTTCGAGCAGCGTTGCACATAGCTAGTACCTCCTCCTCTCATTATTTTGTCTGCAGCTACTGGGCTTGTGAAATACTATAATTTATTTCTAGCTCTACACAGCACAACAATATTCTATCTAATATTTAGTGCAATACTCAGCATGTGTTGCATCCTGCACAATAAGCGTTTATTTCTCTCTGCCACATTGTGCAGTAGCTAGTGCCACAAAAGGAACAATATGTATGGAGAAAAATTTTGTGCTAACAAAATCTACTTTATAGCCAACAGAGCGTAAAATTAATATTATTTAATAAAAATGTAAAAACTAAAAATGTTTCTATCGTTTAATTGTTAGATTTGAATTTAATACAATTTTGTGTTGCATGCTGCTAATTATGTTGTATGAAATATTTTTGGTTTATTTAGAAATAGCTCTAATTAGTTAGTAGCTAATGGGATTTTAAGCTTCAAAACGTTAATGCAACTTTTTGAGTTTAAATATATAAGCAGCTTGAAGAAAACACTGTGAACATATCAATAGAACGAACTGACATAAGTCCTCTGTGATTTTGTTCCAGTTTATATTGTGGCAATTTGTAGCTGTAGTTCTGTTTAATCGACCATGACATGATGGTTAGAACGCGCGACGTTGGGCCAGACAGTTAGAATACGGTCGTGTAATTTGTTTGCATCTGCGGCGCCCTCCTATGTTTTCGAAAGCAATTTTTTAATTTTTTTTTTAGTTTTTAATTTTTAATTTTTAATTTTTAATTTTTAATTTTTAATTTTTAATTTTTAATTTTTAATTTTTAATTTTTAATTTTTAATTTTTAATTTTTAATTTTTTATTTTTAATTTTTAATTTTTAATTTTTAATTTTTAATTTTTAATTTTTAATTTTTAATTTTTAATTCTTAATTTTTAATTTTTAATTTTTAATTTTTAATTTTTAATTTTTAATTTTTAATTTTTAATTTTTAATTTTTAATTTTTAATTTTTAATTTTTAATTTTTAATTTTTAATTTTTAATTTTTAATTTTTAATTTTTAATTTTTAATTTTTAATTTTTAATTTTTAATTTTTAATTTTTAATTTTTAATTTTTAATTTTTAATTTTTAATTTTTAATTTTTAATTTTTAATTTTTAATTTTTAATTTTTAATTTTTAATTTTTAATTTTTAATTTTTAATTTTTAATTTTTAATTTTTAATTTTTAATTTTTAATTTTTAATTTTTAATTTTTAATTTTTAATTTTTAATTTTTAATTTTTAATTTTTAATTTTTAATTTTTAATTTTTAATTTTTAATTTTTAATTTTTAATTTTTAATTTTTAATTTTTAATTTTTAATTTTTAATTTTTAATTTTTAATTTTTAATTTTTAATTTTTAATTTTTAATTTTTAATTTTTAATTTTTAATTTTTAATTTTTAATTTTTAATTTTTAATTTTTAATTTTTAATTTTTAATTTTTAATTTTTAATTTTTAATTTTTAATTTTTAATTTTTAATTTTTAATTTTTAATTTTTAATTTTTAATTTTTAATTTTTAATTTTTAATTTTTAATTTTTAATTTTTAATTTTTAATTTTTAATTTTTAATTTTTAATTTTTAATTTTTAATTTTTAATTTTTAATTTTTAATTTTTAATTTTTAATTTTTAATTTTTAATTTTTAATTTTTAATTTTTAATTTTTAATTTTTAATTTTTAATTTTTAATTTTTAATTTTTAATTTTTAATTTTTAATTTTTAATTTTTAATTTTTAATTTTTAATTTTTAATTTTTTATTTTTAATTTTTAATTTTTAATTTTTAATTTTTAATTTTTAATTTTTAATTTTTAATTTTTAATTTTTAATTTTTAATTTTTGATTTTTAATTTTTAATTTTTAATTTTGAGTCTCACATAAATACTGTCTCCTGCATTAATTTGCCAATTTCAGTCCACCTAGACGTTTGCGTTATATTTTGTATAATGTTGTACCTATCAATCATACGCTGCTTGGTCTTACTGTTCACTTAAGACCAAAAGAGAAAAAAATAAAACCAAATTTTAAAACAGTGCATTTTGATTTTCATTTAAAATTTATGCATCGCTGGGCACATATTTCGCTTTCGTCTAAATTAACGAGTCGTTAGTGGACAGCTTGCGTACACTTGTTTTTATTTTTCGTGGAAAGCTAAAACAAATTGGCATCAGCTGTTGTTTCGTGTATTTTTATGGTGTCGCCAATATATTGATTTATTTTATTTGCTGCTACCTGTTGCCTATGGTGAATTCCAATTAGTCTCAATTTATTTAAAATGGATGCCAAGTAAACAGACCAATGTTGAGTTCGATCTCCTGTCGTTAACGTTGGCATCAATGCGGGGACAGATTGTGCATACATGGTATGTAGTCGTTACAATGTTATGTTCATTACATGAATTATTTTTTGGTGCGATTTTGTGATTGTTTATTGCTGGAAAAGAAGGATTTTTTTTGCAATTTGTATAGTATGGGGGCAGATAATTGGCAGCAGCAACATAAATTCATGTATCGTAGAAAAGAATTCCAAGCGATTAGGTATTTTGCGCTCCTTAGATAGTTAGTCACAACAAGTGTAGATAACAGCTCTTTTACCTGATCCGTCCAACGAAGTTTTGGTCACCCCCTCCTGCGCCACCCATTGAGTTTATTGACGAAAACCTTTCGAGCTGGAACATTTTATCCATTCGTACAATGTGTCCATTCCAGAATATTTTGTCTATTTGAACGCGCTTGACTACGTCGATGTCGTTGTACAGCTCACACAGCTCGTGGTTCATTCGACGACGATACTCGCCGTTAACGATGATGGGTCCATATATTATGCCAAGTATTTTTCTTTCGAAGACTCTCAGAATAGATTGATCCGGTTGTGGCATTACCCAGGATTCTTCGCTGTAGAGCAAGACAGGTAGGATCAGAGTCTGGTAGAGTTGGATCTTCGTTCTTCGGGATAGCGTTTTGTTATTAAATCGCTTGCTTAGCGCGATCAATACTCGTCTTTTGATTTCCAGGCTATCATTATTGTTTCTGTTTATTGCGAAACCAAGGTAGACGAAATCATCTCCCACTTCAAAGTTATAGTTGTCAATGTTCCCTCAGCGTCCCAGACGAGTGAACTCTTTGTATGTTGAAACAAATAACTTGGTTTTGTCCTCATTTATCACCAGACCCACTTTAGCTGACTTGCTTTTCAATGCTCGAGAGAGCCGCAGTAACATCCCGCAATCCTCGGCCAATGATATCTATATCATCGGCACACGCGATCGGAATGTGACTTTTATTGAAGATGGTATCAGTCGTGTTTATTGCAGCCTTCAGCATGATCATTTTAATTATGATGTTAAAACGAACTCATGACAGACAGGCGCCATGTCTAAGGCTTTGCTTGGTATAAAATGACTCTGTCAGATTTTTGGCTATTTTCTGTGAAGTCTTCGTGGCAGTCAGTGTCATTCCGTGAAGTGGTAAAAGCTTCGCGAAGATACACAATTCTAATAATTACTGTCGTATCGGACTGACGAATATCTTCTCTAGGACTTGTCGTAGTGTGAGTATCTACTTGGTCGTGGATTTACCAGGACTTAAGCCATACCGATTAGGTCCAATCATTTTCGCATGGATGGGCTTTAGTCTTCCACAAAATACTCTATATAAAACCTTGTGTGCGATGTTTTTGTTGTTTTTAGGCAATTGCCATGCTGATGTTTCTTTGGCTCGGTGCTGAACAATCTACTCCGTCGTCGTTGACTGTTGTGATTTCGTCACTTATGCTGCCTTCGGGAATGACCATTCATTATATCCTCCTCCCTCCTCCTCATTATATCGATCCGTCACAGTACGGGTTACCAGTGGCTGAAGTTTTCTCTTGTATGCAGCATGCAGTTTTTCAGACATTACGCTACATTTTTCATAGAACCAGCGCTTGTTTGAGCATAGTTGTTGAGGCAGTGGTCAAAGTATTCAAAATATACTGTCACTGTGTATCGGGGGCATCAGAATTGGGGGTGTTGGTTTCCTGTAGTTGAAAGAAATATATCACAGCTCATCACACGCTCGTGCATAACGCTTGAGACATGTCTTCTCTTGATTATTTCGTGATCTATTTGTTTTTTTTTGTCTTTTGATCACGAGAGGTTGTCTTATGGATACTTTTATGCGGGAATATGGTCACTCACTACCATGTTTCTTGCCGACGCGAGGCAGTCTGAATCCGTAATCGGGGGTGTTGTTGTGTATACTGAAATTTCCAGCTGCCAAACTAACAGCATCTACCCTTTCACTTTTATCATTAAACTCTACCAGAAAAATGTTAAAGCATGGCATGGTCAGCGGTGATATATTTCCTCCAGGTGCACATGAAACGCTTATTTTATGTCCTTGTATTTGTCTAACATCATTGCGAGTACACAAGTCAGCGAGACGTCTAATATTTTGCCTTGATGCACATAGTGGCTATTGGGGTTAAGCAGCGATACCAGATATCGCAGTCTTTTGCTGACTATGTATCCACATCCAAAGTCGTGTCTATCTACATGGCAGCTGTTATAGT
This sequence comes from Muscina levida, assembly GCA_964034835.1. Classification (NCBI taxonomy): domain Eukaryota; kingdom Metazoa; phylum Arthropoda; class Insecta; order Diptera; family Muscidae; genus Muscina; species Muscina levida. The sequence goes on from OZ035881.1 coordinate 25,721,406, forward strand.
TCTTTCGTCGTGTACATCCCTGTCCCGTCCATTGAATTTCTTAAAGTATGGCTGTGATGTCGAGGATAGAGGCACTTTATTGCAGGAAGTTTGGACATTTCAGGTGCATGTCCTTGAGTATTTTGGTTCTTATAACGTTTGTGGGTGTCATCAATATTTAAAGGGATCTAGTTTTTTCTTTTTTCGTTTTTTGATAATAGTTTTTTTATTTAAGGCGAGTGGCTTATAAGGCCACTATTGAGCTTCAGTTGGTTCTGTCACCTACACCCTAAAAAGCATCGGTGGAACTTAGATCACTTTCACTTAATTGGATTAATAAACTCCTTTTACTTTCATTTCCTAAACTTTTCCAGCCAACTACCTATTGCTAAGCCACCACATGATTTATTTTCCAGAAATGCACAATATACTAAACATTGTGTTGTTATTACTATAACACATAATATAACATATTTGTTAGAAAATTTATTTTATATCACAGACGATTATCTGTCACCCCGCAACTAAAACAGACAATCATAATTTATACCGAAAAAGTTATGGCATTCGCAATTATGTACTGCCTAACACTGAAACATACATTCATTTTGACAGACACACACACTCTATATCTCACTTTCATACATTACCGCACACACACATACTAAAGCCAATGATAACAAAATATTTGGCATTTGTTATGAGTATAAAATATGGAAGCTATAATTTAAGAATAATCTATAAATTTTAATTAAGAACAAATAAACGTGGGCAACATAATATTCGATCCCCAGGAGGTGAAGGAGAAAGGACAAAATTATAGTGAATGGCTGTTGTATGAAATAAATTTCTGTTAATGATAACACAAAAGCCATATATGTGGTCAAGGTTGTTAGAGCTGTAGGGGAAAGTTTGGAATTTGGTAAAGAAGTAACAAATTTAAATATTTTGTTAAACGATTGCGAAAAAACTACTTAAAACTATATGAAGGCTAAAATTTAATTTATGATTTAAAAGAAATGAATGAAATTCAGTTTATTGGCTAAAATTAAAAGTGATGTAATCGATTTGCGTCATTTTTGTTAAATTAGCGAGGGAAATAAATGCGTTTTGTTATATAATTTCATTGTCGGAAATTATATATACAAAGTAATTTGCATCACGTAATTGAAAGAAAGCAGTGTCATCAGATACAGACACTCACACACACAGCACAGACGCACACCTGTGTACTCTCTCACCTTACAAAATCTCACGAATGGTTGCTTTGTCTTGCCTGGACTGATGGTCTGCCAAGAATCTTTTGTGTTTACCTATTCATCCGACCACTGCTATCGACACTCTCTGTTATTTGCTTTGTTAGGTTTCTAAAGCTGTAATGACCCAAATACAATAGACACGAACCATTGTCAGTTTCAACGATTTCATTAACTGCCACCAATAGTCATCAAATTTCGTTACAACTTAAATGTCTTCATATGATTATTGTCGAACATTTTGGTTGTCATTCATCCGTTTAAATAATGATTAACTAGAAAATGAGTCAATTTATTGAATGACTACTGTTTCGCTCTATGAACAGATAATGAAGTTGGCCTTTCAGGTTATTGAGGCAATGTGACTGATTAATTAAAATCACATTAGTTGTGTGATTTCAGTTGTACTCGATAAGGTAGTATAATTGGATGGATGGGATTGTTGAGTTCAAAGCGAATATATCTCTTTAGTTATAATAAACTGGTGTGAAAAAGTTTTGGATGTATATAAGTACATAACTTTAGTAGTATATCATGATGCACAGGGCAAAGTGAGGAATTCTGGCAAAATTTAAATTAGTTATGTATTATTGTAAGTGCACTGGTAGTCAAATTGATTTTTTTTTAATTTCTTCATTATTCTTAAATCTTTGGTAATTAATCACATTTCATTTGTAACTTTCTTCTGTGCTCTGAAAAATTCTTCATTCATAATATTAAATAATTAATCCCAATACTACCAACACAATTTAACAACAACCATTTTATGCACTTCCGAGATTTGTCCACATATGGTTTTCTACGTACGTACATTTATCAAGCATCACATGCTGGACAATGACAAACTTTACCATGAATGCAACATTTGTGGGAAAACTTTAACATCTAGGTTCTTGATACTGTGGTAAAACTGTCGAGTTTGTTGATCCATGATAAACATCATTCATTCAATAAAGTTTTTCTTGCATAACAGAAGTAAAGACTAGTTTATTTCATATATATGCTTTAACGTATATGTGAACAATAAACTAATCAAAAGTTAGAGATATTTTTTAATTTTTTAAGCCATATACTCTAGTTTTAATTGTAATTAAAAGTAGTACTAAGACAATTTTTAAATTTTAGAGGTATGGTAGAGGTTGTCTACAGAAACTTTGCAATATCAATGTCGAGTCAATCGGCTTGTCTAGTAAGAGCTTCTCAAACAGTGACATTCGCATTCGTCCATAAACATGTAGTTGCCGTTAGTTACCTACCCTTTTTTCGATGATAATAACAAAAAAATTTACATTTAGCCGACGAAATTGTGGCCCTTCTGAGCCACAGAGCGTCTTAGATTTACCAGGTCTAAAGCCACACTGATAGTTTTATCACAATTGGCTTCTTCACAAAAGCTTGTAAGCATGGTATTATGGAAAAACTTTGCCCTGACCCCTATGGTGGCAATTCAATGGATTCAGCTGGTCTATAAAGTGTACTAACATTCCAGATGAATATACTCGGTGGTCATCAACGGTGGATCAAATAACCACATAAACTTACTTATTTCCTCTTCGCAACCCTAGATTGAGATATGTGAGAAATTGTACACTAATACAAACGAAGAATCTGAACTTAACTGTTTCAGCAGCCTTTACAAAACTTTTCGATTGACTCGGCAATCATGATGTTGCTGTCGACAACATCGAAAAGACGGCGACAGGGCTCACAAAAGCAGTCACTTATATGACAGTTGTATGTTCTAACCATTGTGCCATGGTTGGGTCCCATGTAATTACATTTGTCAAGTTTTATTATAATATATTCAGAAGTTAACAATTTAATAAACATATTCAAAGAACTATACTTTTGTAATCTATGTCGTCTTTGCAATTAAGTTGATGTCTCCTTCAATGGCTCCTTCAAATGGTTATTGTCAGCTATGGCAATAATCTAATTTATGGGCTGGGTAAAGCTTACTTGAAATCGAAAAAAGCAATTTGTTTTCGACCCAGTAAACAAATATATTTTTTTTGTTTACATAATTAAATTTACCTTTACTGTTTGTAACTTTTTTAATTAACCAGTAAAATAAATACAAATTAGTTACATATTAAATGCTTATTAGCGGTTGTCAAAATTTCTATTCGCAGGTGTTTTAATTTTAATTAGTGGCCAAACAACATTAATTTGTTGTGATTTTTTTTCATTAATTTCATATAATTGCAATAACTCAATTTTAACACAAAAGGATGCAAATGTGTAGAAAAAACAATTGCAAAGTTTATGTGGATATTTAGCCATATGTTATAAAGCACATGTGGATGCAAATGAATATGTCAAACTTTTAATTACGTCTCAGAGATTTGCCAAATTATAATGACTTTTTTGTTAGGTCACTTTGGTTTTTGACACATTTTGCGGTTTTAAGAAAAGAAATTAATGAAATGAGAACACAGCTGTAGCTGTAATAATTTAATAATAAAATAATAAGTGGTCGCCCTCTTCTACGCCGTCAATCGAGTTCAACGTCGAAAACTCTTCGAGGTGGAGTATTTTCATCCATGCGTACAACTTTATCCTTGTCGAAGCAACCACTATACCCAAAAGCATTTGAGCAAGTCAATGTCGGTATATTTCTAGTCTGGTCTTAACTTTAAACTTAATTTCCCTTTACACCCCATGAATAAGGTATGGGATAGCTTCTCGCGTTGTTGTGAATTAACACGCTTTCTATTTTTAGATTCACAACTAACAACTTCTACTTTTTTATCGAAGAATGCAAACGTCACCGTTTGAGAAGCTCTTACTAAACACGCCGATTGGCTCGACACTAATACTGCAAAGTTGCTGTAGAATCAAGTACCTTGTATTGTTGATTTTTTAATCAAAAGGGGGTTCTGTTATTAAATCGATTGCTAAGGTCGTCATAACATCGATTTGTAAGCAGGATTCTTCTTCGGAATTTAAGGCATACTTTATTTATTTTACAAATTTCTGAGCTGAGGTTGTCAACGTTCCCGCTGCCTCTCAAACAAGTAGATTCTTTGTTCATTGAAACTGATAACATTGTTTTGTCCTCCTTCCCCTTTAGAATCATTTTAGCTGATTCCTTTTGTATACCTGTGAAGGCTGCAGTATTAGGAAGATGGTGTCTATATCATCAGCGTACGCAACGTAACTTTTGTTGACCATCGTGTTTCTGATCTCGTCTAGTATAAAATGGTTTAGTAAGGTCCTTGTCAATTTCCACTGAAGACTTTGTGTAGGTCAGGATAATTCCGTTAGCTGAATCATCGGCTGAGCTGGAACACAAAACTCAGCTAAGGCTTCGAGTAATTTCTGCCTATTTTCCGATTACCAATAGAATATACATAAATATAAGTACCAAATTCATATAAGATAAATCGGAGTCCTCATATAATAAATTAGTATGTAATGAATTATCTGAGATATATTATTTATGGGAATTCACCTGAAATTGATTAAATATTATTCATCCTGTATACCCAATATTTACTTCTTCGAACAAAAATGTAACATACAATATTGTACTACAAAATTTGCAGCATATATAAATGATCTGCAAATATGTTACTACAAATATTTTATTTATGCTCTTCTTCAAATTATGCTTGATGCTTTGCTAATTATTCTCTTTTGAACTGAATTATACACATTATTCATAGCTTTTGAATTCATTTGCCAGCTAAGCTGTTCATGATTACACTATAAATCTACTCTGACTTGGCAATGACTTTTTACGCACTACTTATGAGGCGATAAACTAGCTTTACTATGAAGTAACCAAGTGTATTCTCTTTTGTATGGCTATTGTTATAAATTTTTGGCAAAAGTATGAACATTTTCACAGCACAACTATTTCAAATCATTGTAAGTCACAGCCAACTGCAGTATAGGAAATTGAAAAGAAAACTTAGGCTATGACTGGTATTGCTGAGACTATGATTGAGTAGCTATAGTATGATTTGGTTGCTATCAAGACATAAAAAAATACACACACATTTGCAATCATGTGTAAATTGATGTTTGAAAGTTAGCATGTTGTGTTTGCTGGTTACATTCTACTCAATTCTACTGAATTCAGTCAGCATTTGAATACATCTCTGGTTGTGGGTGTGCTATTTTCACAGCAATTTGTATTATTTTTTGTGTTCGTATTTGTACGATTTTTTTGTATTTAAATCCCTTAACAACACTTTACGGCTCTGTGTGTGATATATTGCCATAAAGCACTCTCTGTAACATTAAGCAATAAATGTAGTCAAGCTGCGTCAGAGTTATTTACAAACAGATGACAACCTCGTCTAACTCCGGTGTAGAAAAAACCACTTGCACGTTTTTATGTCCTCTTACTCCACACGTAGTAGAATGTGTGTGCTTGTATTCATGCAAAGTCAAACACACAGTTTATCGCCACGAATGCTTGAAAAGCATTTAAGCATTATGTGTCTGCTTACGTAGTTTCCTTAGGGATGGTGACAATGACATTATACAGAGAGAACCGCTGTTTTTAGTTTAACAAAATTGACAACATAGGAGATTACCTCAGCTGTGTATGATGCCTTACGTCTATGATAAACTAATAAGAAGCGTTAAGTCTATAATTGGCATAAAATAACAGGGGCTTTGGCAGCGCACCGTGGGGGACTGCAGAAGAAAATTAATAATAATTTTGTAGATCTTAAATTAATATTTCAACAGCTAAGTGCATATGCGAATAAGTGCAACAGCTATTGTATATGTCTTCACTTCACTTTATTTATTGTGCGGAATTAATATGTTATGTTAATTATAACAAAGCGTTATACCAACATAGCTGTAATCTTATGGTTTTTATTCAAAGAACTCTGTGGTTCAAACTATATCACTCTTGTGCGTGCACTTACTTGTACTTGGTAAATATTTTTCTCCAGGCAAATTAGTTTCCGTCAATCTGAGCTCAAACAAATAATATAGTTGCGCATATATATCTGTTTCTTGGGCTTAAGCTTATATTACCACAGTTTACCTTAAACGTAATAAAAACTGCAGAAATTATGTTTTAATATGCAATTAAAAACAAATGTTGACATAAATTGTATGTTAGGGTGGACATTATTTTCATATATTCTTGCACCATATATTTTCATGCACTCACAGTGGTGAGAGTGGCATGAGAACAAGGCACTTTATCTCACAATTTCAAAATAATCGAATAACTGACAGTGGCGACGTATAGAGATGTAAAGGAAAGCTTTATATATGGGTTTGAAATAGTTCATATTTTGAAACAGAACAGTCAATATAGATCTGCAGGGCATATATACGCTGTTATATAAGATATACTTACAAGAGACCCTTGATTCTTAGCACAACATTGCATATTCTTGTCTACTTTTATGAACTATTCCTTATACAATATGTTAAATAAGTTTTAATGAAAATAACTGTCACTATATTGTGTATACAAGTTTTAAGGAGAACCTGTAATTGCATTTGCCTTTCTCTCTCTCTGCTCTCTGATGTTGAAAGGAACCGGAAATTTATTTCGCTTTGCATAGCAAAATACATATTTTCCTTCTTGAAACATAAAACAAATAGAAACATTAAAATGCATTCCCAACTTGTGCAACGATTATCATCAAAGCGTCCATGCGAGGAGTGTACAATTATATTTACAAGATTGCACAAGGATATTTTAATTAATTCTTTTACAATACTAATAGAGATATGCAGATTGCGGTAAAATACGTTGTAAATAGATTTTTTTTTTTGTCGTAAAGCAGGATAATTGTGTAAACTAGTGAACACTTTAGATTTAATAAGGTAATTGCATAAAGCAGTTTATAACGAATGAAATGTAAAAAGGATTCAGAGGATTCTTTGGTTTCATTGGGTAAACACTTATACAATACAACATAATATCATAAACTAAGTCATAATGCATTGCAGGTTCTCATATCATTTCAAAGAATCTTTTGTATGCATATTGTTTCCTTAAAAATGGTTAACTTATTATCCCTTTCAGTTTTCTTTTTATACAATTTTTGTTTTCATAAAATAATCGAACTTTTTTCCACATTATGCTCCCTTGTTTTCTGTCTTTAATTGAAAATACAAATTGTTATCTTATCATTTAAAATGTTAAACATTTTAAACAAACTCTGTACGAATTTCTGATTGACAAAGTGAAGCATAAAAAAATTTTTAATTAATATTTTTTCCACTTGCATGGACAGCGAAAACGGTATGAGTATGAACAACAATCTCACATGTTTGTCACATTTCGGTGCAATGCAATACACCCACAAAGTACAAGTGATAGTGAGAGACAGAAAGAGGGAAGAAGTGCCTTCATATGTGTCAGCCCTTAACAGTTTTCAATTTCCATAACCAAAAATTGTTTTATATAAAAAAAAGGAACAAGTCCCTTTGCTACATGACTGACGTTAGTGGTACGTAACAACAGCGGCCGGCCACTGGCAGTTGCAGTCATATTTTCACTGTATAAAATGTTGAAATGTTAAAAGTTGAAGTTTAAAAATAAAATAAATTAAACGAGAGGTAAAACTAAAGGCGGTTTGAAATATTGGTTTTTTTAAATTGTGTCGAATTTTTTTACAATAAATTCTGAGTCATCTTTTTTGCACTTATGGAATTTTTTGTTATTCTATTATCGACTTTCACTTTTTTTATCCCGTTGACACTTTGCTATATATCATGATTTTTCATTTTCTTTTATTTTACTTTTGACCAAAAGAAACACTTCAAACCACTGTAAAAAAAATTGTGACGTTGTGGAACAAAATGGAGTTTAGGGTTTTGTTACTGAGATTGAATGCTGCCGTTTAATATTGGTTGGGTTCACTCCCGAAAAAGTGTGTTGCACTGTGTTATTCACCAATATTGCTGACCAACTATACCCAGGAAAAACATTTCGCTAAGTGTACTAAGTATGGAGGCCTTTTAAAAACATGAGTAACACTAGTTTAAACTCTGGAACATTTTCTCGCTAATAATACGGAGAGGAATATAAACTCAGAAAAGTGCATTTATTTTCTTAAATAAGATGTTTTATTCGATTTAGTCGCTTAGCATATTCGATAAAAGTGGTGACTAAGAAACACTTTACGACAGGATTTTTACAGGGTACTTTGTATCCCCATTACTAATTTTTACATTTTCATTTTAAAATATCGTTTAAAATTTAACACAAAACCATAAACGAATTTTAACTGTGTGCTTTTTAATCCCAACATTAATATTGATAACTATTTATATATGAGGGTAACCACTTATGGTAGCAATTAGCATGAAAAAATGTCTCGAGATAAATGTTTTCTCAACATGTAGTAACTATTATATAGTTACATCTTTCTTTTTTATCCATCGCTATTTCGGCACATATTTTACATCTTTAGATTACACCCAAAAAACATTTTATATCAACTATTGCACGATTCACATAAAATTTTTTTTACAATAATGATGCAAAACGAGTTATACCTATGACATCTATACCCAAAATAAGGGGAAATCTAGTATGTATGCAAAGTTAATTTTTGTGCACACACGTACACTTGACATTCACCACCACCAGTTTCTCTATCCCAATTATCACGTGCAACACCTACACATTTTAATGAATATTTATGCCCTTTTAATAACATGAAAAAAGTTATTGCAAATAGCAGCTCTTTTTCGTGTTAAAACTATCAGACTTTCTCCTATTTTACGGCGAGCACGTTTAATGAAAATGTATTAGAAGCATTCACCCTCAGCGATGACACGCAGCACACTTGAGTGTTATTACTCGCAGCACTACATTTCGCATTTACCTTCGTGTAAATAATTTATGAAGGGTAATTGCACTACGTAGAACATTGCGAATGTAATATGTAGTGACGTTGCGTATGTTCACCTTTTCTTTTGCTCTTTAGTAGAGGTGATGGTGTTTATAATCACAATTAAATAAATACCCTTTATTTTAAACGTTGCCAGCGAGGTTCCCTTAACTTTGGGGCTTCAAATGAAATGAGCATTAGTGATCCTTTAAATAAAGCTAATGCGTTTTATACACTTTATCTGACAGGAGCGTTAAGCGAAAATTTGTTAGAATGGAAAACGTTTGACTGAAAGAAAATAAAACGTAGTGTTACGTTACATGGTACTTTTATGCAAAGATGTGCGAGTATGTCTTAGTACTGGTCATAAGTTTAGCTTATGTAAGAACATTTTTGGTGCTGTAAGTTCTTTGCAAAGATATGATTATTTTTTGAAATTTAAAAATTTGGATTAGCTCGATTTTGCTTCGATTTTAGGCAAACAAGATTTCTTTGGGAGCAGAAACCTAATACGTTGAAGTATTTTTAATGCTGCCCATATAATGCTGCTACCCCATCCCTGTTTCTCTCTCATACAATCCATACAAGTTTTATTTGATTTTTAATGAATTCCGAATATGTGATCTAAAAGTATATGCTGAATATTTGACGGTGATTTTTACATATTTGGCATGAAGATACGTACACACAAGCGCTTAAATAATATAAGTGCTTTAGCTGGATATTATTGAAAACTTTTAATATATGTGCATTACTTATCACAGGAGAACTTATCAGATAACATAGGGGTATGTTATAAATGAGTAAGAGACTACATCGACTGAGCGGAAAGTTTTTAAGCTTTTCTTTTAAAGTGATAAATGTGCAAATACCACAATCAAGGTATAAGAGAGTGCTAAAAAGTGATGTTACTTTTCTTTATATCAAGTGAAATGTGTACTGTAAAGCTTTCTTACATAAAATACATAATATATTGTAATATATATAGTTACTAGTGGGCCCGGCAATGCTTCGCTATTGCATATTAACTTGTAATATATTTCACACTTAGGTCTACAAAGTACTTTGAAAACGGCACTAAAGCTCGACAAAAATATGTTGAGTTTATTTACTTATGTAACTTATTTAAAGTAACTCCTTAACATTAAAGTTTACTACTTAAGTTTTATTGTTGTTAATGCTAATAAAAATGTAGATTAAGTTTTTTCAGTATGTAGGGCGAAAAACCACTTCTTTCACAAATCGGAAACATACATATCTCTAAAGATCAAAATTATTTATCTTGATCCGTAGTAGCGTGAACCATCTGTATACTAACTATCTCTTTGGTCATAAAAAAACATTTTTGTTATGCCTTCTCCTACTGACCGCAAATGAAAATTCCGTTTGAAGCTTCATGCCTTTAGCCATAAAAACTTCTTTTGTCATGTCTTCTTCTCACACGGATCAAGAATAATCCGTAATACTGTTTTTGTATTGAACTCGTATTACCATTTTTTGAGATAATTCGGTCACCAACGTTTGGCTTAGCAAAGTGATGGTCTCACGCGCTGTATGGCATGTTACAGCGTCGTGTTAGAACCATTTCTCCTTCAAATAATGTTCAATGACATGATAAATAAAAAAATCAATTGATCGTCCATTGGCTACTTCTTCTACCAGTTGGATTTTATATGAATGTAGGCCAAGGTCTTTCCTCAGCATTTGCAGAGACCGAGTTCCAGAGAATGAAGTCGGTTCGATAAATTCGAGTCCCCTGTCATAGTTTAGTTTTTACATGGTGATTTTGCAAAGTATACTAAAAGAAAGTCTATTACACTTCATTAGTATGACAGCTAGATTTACACTTATACCTATCAGAAGTTCTATATGTCAAGACAATACCCCATGCATAGGTTATTTTCAATTGTTTGCTAATGTTACATCTGATATACTATAAAAATTTAACCATTGTAGTATAACTACAATGAATATTGCTTAATTTTTCTTTCTATATGATTTATTACCGATTCGCTCTCCTGAGAAGTAATTGAAAAATACATACCTGTAAAGTAAATTAAAAAAAATCACTATTTTAGTCTGCGCATCCTCAACTGCCTGGTGTACGGACCATTATTTGACACAGGTAAAAAGTTATTTTATTCGAAACAGCCTGATCATTAGGGCGAATTAATTAGTTCGCGTCAAAAAAAAAACAACCTGTTAACCGTATATCAGTATTGGAATGTACGAAGAATTCTTAGAAAATTTCACTAAGAAACTATATATCTAAAATCAATTCCTAGTTCGCGCTGAGAAGCATGAAGATTTCAGGTAGAGATTTTTTTTTTAGCAATGAGCAAATATTCTGAAAAATGATTTTTAAAAACTTAATTTCTGTATGCCAACTCTCAGAGGCCATAACTTTTTAACCAATACATAGATTTGCTTCTGTAATACCTCATTTAGTTCGTTGGGAAGTCAGTTTTACGCAGAAGGTCTGTAAAAATATATATCTGAAGTTTTCGGTTTGTGCTCATTTAAAAACAAAAAAAATCTCTATCTGAAATCTTCATGCTTCCCAACGCGAGCTAGGAATTGATTTTAGACACAAAGTTTATTGGTGAAATTTTCTTAAAAATCATCGTAGATTCCGATTTTGGTAATGATTTGTGCGAATAAAAAAATTGGCCCACCTTACTGTTCATATCTCTAGTTGAACAGCAATATACTGTGGAATTTTGACAGTTGTAACCGTTTGTTTTAAAAAGGGTGTGGAACAGCCCATTTCCACCCTTACTGTAATTCATACTGCAAGCCCTTTTAATTTTCAAGTTGAATGGGCGGTGCCACGCCCCTTTATTCAAGCACAACCAAATATAGCCTAGGACTATCAACAGGTCAACAGTACCACTTGGTAAGATTTTCGTATCAATCGATCTATTAGAAAAGCCGTTAGAGCGATTTTTGAAAAGAGGGCATGGCACCGCCCACTTCCTCCCTGGATGTAATTTATACTGCTCCATCAACATATATAACAAATCTCATCTTCATACCTCTGATAGTTCATGAAATAAAGCCATTTTAATTTTCAAGTTGTATGGGCGGTGCCACGCCCCTTTATCCAATTACAACCAAATGAAGTCAGGAACTATCTACAGGTCAACAGTACGTCATGGTAAAATTTTTGTATTAATCGACCTATTATAAAAGCCGTTAGAGCGATTTTTGAAAAGGGGGCGTGGCACCGCCCACTTCCATCCTGGCTGTAATTAATACTGCTCCAACAACATATATACCAAATCTCACCTTCATACCTCTGATAGTTCATGAAATATAGCCTTTTTAATTTTCAAGTTGTATGGGCGGTGCCACGCCCCTTTATCCAATTACAACCAAATGTAGTCAGGAACTATATACATGTCAACAGTACCTCATGGTAAAATTTTTGTATCAATCGGTCTATTAGAAAAGCCGTCTGAGCGATATTTGAAAAAAGGGGCGTGGCGCCGCCCCTTTAAGATGTAAGCTATCCTATCTTTCAAGTTGGATCAAACCGAACACGGTGTGCAAATTTGATTCAAATCGGTTAAGTAGTTTAGGAGTCCATCGCGGACAAACAACGTGACACGTAATTTATATATATTAAGATTTAAATAAACTTTGTATAAAATGCCATTATCTCCTTAAAAACCTTAAAAAATTTAAAATGTTCACATATTTTTTATGATATTTCATTTTTCTATGCTATTTTCAATTCATTTCCTTAAATTATTCCAATTTCCCATGATTTTTCGCCATTTTTTTAAATTTTTTACGAGGTTTTTCAGAATTTTTTTTTTTTTTAAATCGCGCGGTTTTTAGATTTTCTACTTTTTTTAGAATTTATAATTTATTTCCTTAAATTTTTCTAACTTTTTCCATGATTTTTTCAAATTTTTTAAATTTTTTTTGTATATCCCGGAAATTTAAATGGCTCTAACGCGGTCCAGGAGACCCCTAGGATTCGTCTCGAAAATATCTTTCATTTGAGTACATCATCATTAGTGTTTTTGATTTCCCGGCTTTTTTCATTTCCCGAGAAATCGGGATTTTTATTTAATTTTCCCGGGATCCCGGGAAATCCCGGTCCAAAACAAATATACATAAAAATGCCATTACTATTAAATAAAATTGATTTTAACACAAACAAAGAAATATGAAATGAAACATAAAAATTATTTTAAAAATCTTGTGTCAAAGTTTATCCGAAAAGTTGTTAATACTTGGACAAGCTATCATCATGAAACCTGTATGTGAGCAATCTCCTTATAGACTTAGAGGCACACGAAGGGATTTTTCGAAATTCGTAGTTTTAGGTGGAAAAAGGTCAAACAAGCGAGAAAACTGGTAACATTATGCAAGCCAAACGGCAAAAGCTATCATCGTGGAAATGTATATGAGCAAGCTTCTTAAAGAACAAGAACTTTTTGGGGTAAAATGGCCAAAAAGGAATAAAACCGGTATCATTGAGCTCAGACCAAACACCTAAACATACAATCACCCAGTACACCAACAAAGAAAGTTATATGTCAGTCAATCGCCTTAAAAATATTGATCTGGAATATATGCCTATCAATAAGTAAGTATTCATCAACTGACGGACATGGTATCTCTGATCCATTTTAGCAATTCAATAAGTTTGAATATTTCTCTATATATGCAAGCACATTTAAAAGATGAACAAAACATCTAAAGACGAAAGACGATAGATATGGTCAAGAAAATAGTCAACAATTGGTAATTTTATGGTAACAATTTAGATATTGACACATTAAATAAGTGTAAAGAAATCCCGGGAAATTCCGGTCGCATTCCCGGGATTCCGGGACAGAAAACTGGCTGGGATTCCTGGGAATTTTGTCCCGGGAATTCTCGGGACAAAAACACTAATCATCATAGAGGGAGTGCCACATAATCCCCAAACACAAAATCCCCAGCCAAAAAAAAAAAATCCCTAAAATCAAAATCCCAAAACACAAAATCCCTAAATACAAAATCCCCACCCTACATTTTGGTGAGGTTCGGTTTCTTTAAGCGACAATTTTCCTCGCACTCAAAACTCAAATGAAGCTTATAGATTCAAAACTATTGTAGGAGAAAAAAATGCGGCGTTTATGAAATTATTAAAGAGTTAGGGAAAGAATTTATAGAAATAAAAACAAACATAGTCAAAATATACTCAGGCATAGGTATAAGAAAAAATAAAAAAAATGTGGACCATCTCAAGAAAATTAAAAAAGTTGTTGAATCTCGAGCTGATTTGAAAAAATTACTTATCGCATCCATATTGCATAATATTTCACTTTGCAATTAATATCTCTATGTATGAAATGTTGTAAATGTATTTTGTTTAAACCATAAATATTGTTATTTTTCATTTATTATTAATGCAAGTGTCCTCAATGAATTTTGTATATACTTCAGTTTTTGTAAATAAAGTTTCATTATAATAAAATATATGTGTTTTTTAATTATGGTTGCCAGATCTAATAAAAAATCATACCTGAAGATGCTGGAAAAAATCCCAGCGAAACGTCGGTGTTGTAGGTGTAATTTATTTTTTATTTTTGGGCTCCCGCCCCATATTCTGCAGTTTTGCCACTTTTAATATTTTGTGTTTATGGCTGACACTTCAGTTTTTCGGCTCTCCTGGTAAGCTACTGATAAACACATTACTGTTTTGGTCAGCGCAGCGACAATATGTTTAGTTATTACATAGATTTTTTACACAAATTTACCGTCTTCTATTACAACTATCTAGTAATTTGATCGCTTGCAAAAAGATATTATAACATTTTTGACAATATCTACCAGAATCAGTAGTTTACCTGCATGTTTTAACGGTTTTCCATTACACAGTACAACATTTTTCAGTTAATTGATTGCCAACTCAATTCTGTGAACTGTATGTGAAATTAGACCCAAAAAGAAGAATTTCTGCATCATTCGTTTTGTCTTCTTACCTGCGATTTGAAGTTAGTATCGATTTGAAGTTAGTACTATCGTATAGGGGAATTTATCACGTTTTAGGCTCATTTGTTATATTGTTATATGGTGGCGTATGAATACCATAAGTAATATTCGACTTAAATCATACGCCACGGAGTACAACAGTTTTATTGTAACTGTTACAAAATAAACTCAGTTCAAAATCATTTGATGAATGGAAAAAGAAAACTTTTGCTTATGTAGGGAAACGTTATATGAACAGATTAAAGAAATTGTTATGTTTAATTTTTTTGAGCAAAATCGGACTAGTGGTTCTCGAGTTATGTCAAACAACAGGGCCTAAAACGTGATAAATTCCCCTATACGATAGTACTAACTTCAAATCGATACTAACTTCAAATTGCAGGTAAGAAGACAAAACGAATGATGCAGAAATTCTTCTTTTTGGGTCTAATTTCACATACAGTTCACAGAATTGAGTTGGCAAATCATGTGTTGTACTGTGTTATTTTTTTTTTGTCTGCACTCTTAATGAAGCGAAATAGTCATACGTATGAGTAATGTAGGAATTAACATAACGTATACGCTCTAAGTCACTTACTGGGATTCATATATCGAACACATTATACTAAAGAGGCACAACTCAAAATTTGTTATACATTCTAATAAAAAGTTTACTTTACGGTTCATCGTACACGTTTCTACCAGCTTAAGAAGAGATCAGCTCACTTTTTGAGTATAGTTAAGTAAACTTTTTAGTAGAATATGTGCGATTTGTTTTCTGCATGTTATGGCAGTATTTATTCCCATAAAATGTTTTGTGAAAGAAAGGCCCACATATTACTGTTAATACAATTTGTAGGCTTCATTATTATATGTGAACTCTAGCACTCACTCAAATTACCATACTTACAGGTCTTCACATGACTAAACACCTAATCTAAGAAGATCTAATATATTCCTTTGTGTAAGCTATAACAGCCGTTTAGTCTCACAGGCTTTTACTCTAATCA
Organism: Muscina levida; assembly: GCA_964034835.1. Classification (NCBI taxonomy): domain Eukaryota; kingdom Metazoa; phylum Arthropoda; class Insecta; order Diptera; family Muscidae; genus Muscina; species Muscina levida. Next base: position 25,737,450 of record OZ035881.1, read on the forward strand.
TTCTGAGTGTTTATATGTATACTAGTGGGCCCGGCAATGCTTCGCTATTGCATATTAACTTGGAATATATTTCACATTTAGGTCTACAAAGTACTTTGAAAAAGGTACTTAAGCTAAATAATATGTTGAGTTTATTAACTTATGTAACTTATTTCAAGTAATATGAATATATTCAAGTAATGAGTAATATGAAAGTTAACAAATTAAGTTTTATTGTTTTAATTAAAAATATCATAGGCTCTATGACGATAGTAAAAAATTCATCATATTTCACAAAGTCATATCTTTCACAAATCGGAAACAGACATTCCGTTAAAGATCAAAATTCAATTTTTATTTTTATCTGTAGTATCTAACCATCTCTTTGGGCGTAAAAAAAAACACTTTTGTCATGTCTTCTCCGCCTATTGAACGCAAATATAAATTTCGTTTGAAGCTTCATGCTTTTAGCCATAAACACGGATCAAGAATATTCCCGAATACTATATTTGTATTGAACTCATATTAAACTTCACCAATGTTTGGCTTAACAAAGTGATGGTCTCACGCGCTGTATGACATTTTACGCCGTCGTGTTGGAATTATTTCTCCTTCAAATAATGTGCAATGACTTGATAAATAAACAAAATCAATTGATCGTCCACTGGCTCTAGTTCTTCTACCAGTTGGATTTTATATGAATGTATGCCAAGATCTTTCCTCAGCATTTGCAGAGACCGACTCGAAAACGGCATCGGTTTGATAAATTCGAGTCCCCTGTCACACGTCTACCCCTGTCACACGTCTACGTCTGCAGCGTAGATAGCTTACATTAGCTATCTCAGATGGATGAGTATATGCACCGTAAACTTCACAAAGGGCTTCATAAGTTTGGCGAACAAGACGCGCATTTTGAAAATAAATTTGCAAGATTTGTAAATATTGTTCTTGTGTAGTCTTTACATGGTGATTTTCCAAAGTATACTGAATGAAAGGCTATCACATTTTATTAGTATGACAGCTAGATTTACACTTATACCTATCAGAAGTTATATACGTCAAAAAAATACCCCATACATAAGTAATTTACAAATGTTTGCTAATGTTACCTCTGACATACTATAAAAATACAAATTGTGCCCCAATCAACCAAAAAGTGTTTTCCAGTATAACTACAATAAATATTGCTTAATTTTTCTATAGTATTTATTACCGATTTGCTCTCCTGAAAAGTAATTGAAAAATATATACCTGTAAAGTAAATGAAAAACACATCACTGTTTTAGTCAGCGCAGCTACTATGTGTCCTCAACTCCCTGGTGTACGGACCACAAATAAAACTCAAATAATGAAGTGCGAGGGCAGCGCCTCGGCACTTTTTACTTATTTAGTTCCAAATAGCGTGTTCATTAGGCCGGATCAATTTGTTCACGTCGAAAAAAAACGTGGTGATCGTATGCCAGCATCGGTATCTATGACGAATTCTAAAAAATTTCACTTAGAAACTTTATGTCTTAACCCTTGTGCTATCTTTCGAAATATACCCCTAATAACATCTTTTGGGTCAGATTGACCCAGTACCAATTTTACTTAATAAAACACGTTATATCTTTCACGAATTCAGTCTTTAATTAGTTTTTTTTTTCAAAAAAAGAAGAAATTAAGAAGTTAAAAATAATAATAAAGTTATATAAAGTTAAATATTTTGTTGACAGTTGTTGCATAAAGTTATTTTATGGTCATTGCATATAAAATTTTGGCAACTACTACAATAAGTTGAATATTTATTTGAATTTGGACCTTGCGGACAGTAGAAACATCGCTTTCTTTGCTTTGGTCCGATACTGGGTTGCTGAGGCTCGGCTTTTCTTTTCAACGAAGATGATGTACTCGGACTAACAGGAACCTTTAGGGTAGATTGAATGTTTTGTACGAGCGACTTTGACGCTGATCCGTAAGGTAGTCTCTCCCGTCTCAGCATATGTGGATGAATCAATTGTTCGGCAAGTTCTACCAAATATAACCTACGCTTGAATTTTTTGTTGCAGTTCCAGTTGATATTTTTATCCGTCCATATAACGAACGCGTTATATGCTGACACATCAATCATATTTGAAAACAGTGCAACTGGCCAGCGGTTCGTCATTCGTTTGCACGAATAATTGCTGACTAACTGGTCAAGGACATCAACACCTCCTTTAGTTTGATTGTAGTAGTGAATTATTTCCGGTTTTTTCTTATCGTCATCCCTAACATCAATCATATGGTGCAGGGAACTCATTAGGAGAACGTATTTGTTTTTCTTCGGAACGTATGATACAAGGGTCATTTCATTTGTAAATAAAAATTCTGAATACAATATAGGCTTCTTCTTCATATCTGTTATTTTCAATGGGAGAAAGGTTTTGTTCTTTCTGACAGTACCCACAAGAGTTATGTTTCGGGCAAGAAGTTGCAGTCCAAGATTGTAAGTGGTAAAAAAATTGTCACATGTGATGGTGTATCCGTTTGAAAGTGGATTTGTCAACGATAATACTACTCTTTCACCTACATACACAGATATTTTCATACATGTTACAAAATATGCCGATATAATACACATAATACATACCTTGATTTTTTTCGGGTTGCGCGTTCCTAGCACGTCCGCAATACACTTCCATGTTCCATGCATATTTTGTTGTAGAGTCGCATAATGCCCAAATTTTTAGACCATATTTTGCCGGCTTTGATGGAATGTATTGTTTGAAGTTGCACCTTCCCCGGAAGGGAACCAATTGCTCATCGATGGTGCAATTACTATGTGGGTTATAGAAAACTCTCAGTTGATTATTCCACTTATCCCAAACATTCCTGATAGGCGCAAGTTTATCACGCTGGCGACGTTCCGTTCTATCTACAGAGTTGTCAAACCTCAAGCTTGCCGAAATTGCCATGAATCTTTTTAGGGACATGGTTGCACGAAAAATGGGTCTCCCGTTCTTATCGTCCCATAAATTTGCTAAACTTTCACCATGGGATTTCATTACTCCTGCCATGATGAGAAGCCCAAGATAAGCATCAAATTCGATAAGATCTATAGGCTTCCAGCCTGTTTCAAAAATTTGTGATCCTTTTGTATTTGTCATTTCAATTACTATGTTCTTTATTCCATTTGAAATAAATAGTTCGAAAGATGACTTGATATCTGTAACCAAGGACGTAGCTTTTTTGGTTGGTCCTGGTTTATTGTTTAGTATTTGACACTTTCGCAATCTTGCATTTACTTCTGGTGGGGGATGTGCTTGCCACAGTACCGACTTATCCTTTGACAAAAATGAAGCGGATTCTGATTGAATCTCATTGGATACATTTTCCAAAGGCATAATATCAGCCGCGGTAGAGTTTTGACTCGATGATGCATCCGAATCGTACTCATCTTCAGTATTTATAAGAAACTCCTCTTCAATCTCGTCATCATCTGCATCACTTTCACCAAAAAAATCTTCGTCATCATTTAGGAGAAGCTCCAACTCTTTATCACTTAGAAACTACACAAACTTTTAGAAAAATTGATGTTTTCTTTTAGAATTAATTATCTTACCTTTTTTCGTTGTGCCATTGCTAAATTATGTACTAAATTCGCACTTTTCGCACTATTCACAAAATTCCAAATACACAGAATTATAAACACAAGCAATTCAAGAGAAATCAACTGATTTGAAAAGCATGGCACACTACATCATTGAAAAAATTTAAACAAGCACAATGTAAACACAGCGGTGAAAAAACTGGGTTTTATTTGAAAAAAACCGTTAATTATTCGTATTGGGTCAATTTGACCCAAAAGGTGTTATGTGTTCCAAAAAATGTAATCGGTTATAGCGTCAAATATATCCATAATTTATATTTGACTTCTATTTATATTTGAAGTTTATAGGCCTATTTACAATAAATAAAAGTTTCATTACGATATCTTTTTATTTACTTGGCGAAATTTATCTAAAAAAGTTTTTTTTGGGTCAATTTGACCCAAAGATAGCACAAGGGTTAAATCAATTCCTAGTTCGCGCTGAGAAGTATGAAGACTTCAGGTGGCGATATTTTTTTAGTGAATTAGCAATTATCGAAAACTTCAGACCTATGGGCTCGGCTCTAATTTTTACCAACCGTTCTGATGTTTGGAGATTAAGACGAAGAGAATGGTATATTTTTGACATTGTTTGGGATCCCGCCCAATTTTCTGAAAAATAATTATTATTAAAAACTTAATTTCTGTATACCAACTCTCAGAGGCCATAACTTTTTAACCAATACATAGATTTGCTTCTGCAGTACTTCATTTAGTTTGTTGGGAAGTCAGTTTTACGCAGAAGGTCTCAAAAAATATATTTTTCTGAAGTTTTCGGTTTGTGCTCATTTAAAAACAAAAAAATCTCTATCTGAAATCTTCATGCTTCCCAGCGCGAACTAGGAATTGATTTTAGACACAAAGTTTATTGGTAAAATTTTCTAACAACGATTTTTGCGAACAAAAAAATTGGAACACCTTACGTTCATATCTCTAGGCTAACTGCAATATACTGTGGAATTTTGACAGTTATAACTGTTTATTTTAAAAGGGGTGTGGCACAGCCCACTTCCACCCTTACTGTAATTCATACTGCAGCAACAACATATGTAACATCTTCATACCTTTTGATAGTTCATGAGATATAGCCCTTTTAATTTTCACATTGTATGGGCGGTGCCACGCCCCTTTATCCAAACACAATCTAGTATAGTCACGGACTATCAACATGTCATCAGTACCACTTTGTAAAATTTTCGTATCAATCGGTCTATTGAAAAAGCCTGCATAGCGATTTTTGAAAAGGGGGTGGGGAGGTGGCGCCCCCCCCCTTCCTCCCTGGCTGTAATTAATACTGCTCCAACAACATATATAAAATCTCATCTTCTTACCTATGTTAGTTCGTAACAGTTGAATGGGCGGTGCCACGCCCCTTTACCCAATCACAACCTATTATAGCCAGAGACTATCAACAGGTCAACAGTACTGCTTGGTAAAATTGTCGTATCAATAGGTCTATTACAAAAGCCGTTAGAGCGATTTTTGAAAAGGGGGCGTGGCACCGCCCACTTCCACCTTGGCTGTAATTAATACTGCTCCAACAACATATATACCAAATCTCATCTTCATACCTCTGATAGTTCATGAGATACAGCCCTTTTGATTTTCAAGTTGTATGGGCGGTGCCACGCCCCTTTGTCCAATTGGACCGAATTGTAAATCTAAACCACCCGGGGCGCTATCCAAACGCATACAAAAAAAATTATGGAAATCGGTCCAGCCGTTTAAGAGGAGTTCAGTCACAACACACGTACAGTAGAATTTTATATATATAGATAATGTTAATGTTGATATGATAATGATGCTCGATTCAATGTTGTGTAAATTTAATAAATCTAATTTTCATTTATTACACCTGTTAACTATGTTCTTCTACACGATTCTATACAAGAGCAGCATAATACAAGTGAAAAATATGAATGTATTATAGTGTGAAATACAGCGTTTCCACCTTGTCGTTTGTACATTTCCGTGTGTTTGGGTGCATGAGTGGTATGTGGGTTATGTGTAAGCATTACTGTAGAAGTGTTGTATGCTTCATTTGATATTACATAAAATTATAAAATACCATTGTTGAGTACCATTGTAGTTCTTCATTGTCCTCCTAATCAGTTGTGAAGGGTTGTTAGTTTTGTATGAAATGTAATGTTATTTTTTCCTGCTCCTTCAATGTTTTATGTTAACCGACATTTAGTCATTATGAAACTAATGCACGAATTAACATTAATTACGCAAAGTTTTATGTAGGCGAGGGTTTGAGTAGTTGTTTGAGAATATTTCGTACTAAGAATGTGAAGAGAAACCGATCCTTAAGAATGAGAAGTTGTAACATGTGGAGTTTTTGCTGAGATTTTAAAAGTATGTAGCGAAATTAGAAGATAAGAATAGAAGAAATTATAATTTAAAAATGAGGTTATCCTATGCAGATTTTTAGTAAATTCGAGAGGGAGTGGGTCATTGTCACCATTATACATCTAAACATTAAATTTTGTTAGCAACATGACATTAAACTGACAAAATTTTATTGGATTGTAGTTTAGGAGGTAGCATCATTTTTTGTAGAAAAACTTTTTTATTACACTTACTGAATTTGAATAATGTGGAGGTCACAAACTAGAACGGCCTAAGAAATAGGTAACAGAAAAAAATTTACTTTTGTTAAATAACTGGTAAACTATTACTACATTTGTTATAAGAGAGACAGCCGTTTATCTTTAACAGTTCATAACAAATTTAGTTCTATATGTACCACTCTCCTACATTGTGCTATACTTTTCCGCACAGCTATAACCTATATGATATTGAAAACAAACTACCCAACAAGGTGGCGCCTTGAAACTTAAAACTTTATAATTATTAAACGAATTTAAAATTATTTCATTACTCTAAGGAACAAACCCCGAAAACAATAATCAAACTAAAGAGATTCCCCCAGCTATTTAATTTCCTGTAGCATTAACGTTAAGCATAATAACACGGAACAATTTTCTTTTAGGACTCGTAGGACTTTTGAATCTTGGCTAGCAATAAACGTCATCCTACCGTTGCTAGATGCTTTTGTTTTGCCCAGGTAAAAGTGAACTTTATTACTCCCCCCAGCGGTGAGTAAAATGTGCTTGCTTGCTTGCTTGTAGGAGAAAGTATATGGAGTGAGCAAATTAAGACGGTATGTGTGTGTATGTATGTGATTGAGTGCAATTGCTGTTGTTTGTATGCCTGAGCAGTGTTTGTGTGTGTGCGGTTATAGCGGTGCAGTTCTCTGTGTACATCATATCCTTGAAGATGCAATTTGTGTGTTTTGCTTTTTGCCTCTTGGCTATTTTCGTGAAACTTAACATCATATTTATTATTTTTTTTTGATTTTGAAAGAGTTTGCAGTGTTGTTGCTGCTGAGGATGCTTTTAAGGAATTTTTGTGAAAAGATGCGAGTTCATAGTTTGTTAAAATTGAGTTTAAGTCTTTTTTCCGAGAAGGCTGTGTGTGGAAAAATTTACACTAACTAGTAAACTACGTTTACCTTATCTACCTAAACGGGCGGTAGTGAAACAATAAGTGGGCTATAAATAATTGTGAATAAAATTACCAGTATTTAAATCTGTAGGCTATATTTTTATTTGTAAAATTTTTGCAACGTGATAAATTGTTATTTGTGCAAAATAATTATATATTGTTTAGTTTTACGCAAATCGCTCATGTTGAAATAAAGGAGCGAGTTAACGAGTTCTGCTTACAGGCCTGAAAAGGGCGTCGGTGGCTATTAGAAGCCCATGCCGCATCAATGACATGTACTGACAGTGCCACCCAAGGCCTTCCATACTCCGTTCACGTAGCAAGCCTTATAGAAGGCCTCCAATGCAAAGCCGCCTGGTATACGCCTATGAACAAAATCCTATTAGAAGGCGTAGTCGCAGTCGTCCAACTGCAGTGCTTAACAGGATGGCTATACAGAAACACACATAAACCAGACGAGGCGTATAGTAAAACTGTAGAAAATGAAAAAAAAAATAATAATTTCCCTTTACACCACATGAATGAGGTATGGGATAGATTCTCGCGTTGTTGTGTATTAACACGCTTTCTTTAGATTCACAACTAACGGCACCTACTTGTTTATCGACGAATGGGAACGTCACTGTTTGAGAAGCTTTTACTAGACATGCCGATTGGCTCGACACTTATACTGCGAAGTAGCTGTCGGCACAACATCGAGGGGGCCGGCAATGAAAGAAAAATTTATTTTAATTTTTATTAGATGGCTGGATCCAGGTGTTGAACCTGCGATCTACCGCATGGTAGTCGCGTGTTCTAACCATCATGCCACGGCCGGTAGAAAAGGTAACAGCCCACAAATAAAAAGTGTTAAATTGAACATTTCTGGTCATATGGTAATTTTTTTATGGGGTACCGGAAGCGCCTTTTACAGTACCAACTGAGAATCAAAGGAAAGTTCTCTAATAAATTCGCACAAAATTCAATTTTTCTGACTTTAGTGTATTTACAAAAAAGATATACATGTAGAACTATGGGGATGATTCCAGTAATTTGTATGTGGGGTTCCAGAAGAAGTGTGGTAAATGTTTCGGTTCTCTGTTATAAGAAAATTTAATTGAAAAAATTCAAATATTCTGCAGTTTGAATGTGATGGGGGGAAATATTATTTTTCCAAAAATAGGTTATTTTGTATTGGAGGTACGAGAAGGGGTCGGCCAATATATTCCATATGCATTCCTAAGTCAAATTTCAATAAGCTTACATCATACTCAAGATTTGACTTATTTTAAGATACTTACAAAAAATAATGTATGTAAACCTGCTGTCATTTTTATGAGAGGTACCAAAAATGGTGGGACAAATGTTTCGATTTTCTGAGTGTTTGTCTACTATAAGAAAATTTAAATATCCCCTCGTTGTCTGTTTGGAAGTTATGAATGAAATATTAGTTTTCCTAAAATAGGTCATTTTGTATGGGAGGTATCAAAAGGTGTAGCCGAAGTAGTCCCTATTCATTCCAGAGCCAAATTTTTATATGCGTACATCTATCGAAAAATATGGCTGAATTCGGTTTTTTTTAGATAATTACAAGATAATTAAACTGACCAAATCCAAATATCCTCCAGATGTATGTTTGAAAGTTATGGAAGAAATAATTATTTTTCAAAAAACGTTAATTTTGTGCGAGAGGTATCAGGGGGGTTGGGCTATTCTGCCCATTTACAATTCCATTACTTAATTTTGGAAAATATTAATGCTGGTAAATGTTTATACGGATCAATTCAATTTTACTCAAGTTATCGTGCCCACCAGCCAAACAGAAATGGTAACGGTAACAATCAAAATGCAAAAACATTTGTTAAGAATTTTAGACCAGTATTGTAATGTATCTTTCAAATCCCTAAGGATAGTAACAACAACCAAATATAATAACAATTTGTTGGTCGACGGCAGTACCCCTTTGCCAAAATAAATTCTCGGTGTTGTCATTGGTAAGGTGATGGTACCAATTGGGTCTAGAGAAATGAGGACTGCGGGAGCCTTAAAGTACTAGCTTCAGTCGGGTGGGGGGTTCTCGTCCTTTTCCTCAGGACCGTTTAGATCACAAAAATATTATAAAGACTCCCTTTTTTTTGTAAATGGAATGCGAAAATAACTAATTAATATGAATCAGGGACTATTATTTTGCTACGGTTAATTAAATGAACTAAATAAAATTAATTTTAAGCGTCCACACAACTCCACTATTACTCTCAGATGTTACGAGAGATACGCGCTGTCTTACCCTCCCTTTCCGATGTCCTGATTGCGCATGATAGAATTTCAGGACCCCTATTACGACAGGATCTAAATCCTCATTACCACATTAGTTTCACGAAAACACAGAATCTTTTATTTAACACTTCATTATTATAACTTCACTATTTATTCACATGATTCTCATGAAGGGTTTCAAAATTTATATATTGTTACAAATATTTTATATGTTGGGTAAATTTAAGAAAAAATATTAACACTACATATTAGAAAAAAAAACAAAACAAAATTATCAGAAGTTGCGACTTTCAATTGACACTATTTATCTGTAGTAAAAAATAAGTACTTTGTAATTGGTTGATAGAATTTAATGTTATAACACTGTAGTTGTAGGGTTTGGCTATTGTGATTTGGCAAAATTAAATTTAAGAGTGTTAGAAATGCGATTCATTTTAAGAGTATTAGGTGATTAGAAGAGAGAGAAGAAAAACTATCGATGATCAAACAAATATGTTTGTTTCTTTATACCAAACGTATGACTCGAGTAATAACTCGAAAATAAAATGTTTGTTGTTTTTGCTTATTATCATGTACTCACCGATCATCCGAAAATCGTAGAAGGCCTTCCAGAAGTTCGATGTTTGATGGTTTGATGTTCGATGTTTAATGCTGTTTAAGTTAGATGATGTTAATGTGATGATTACCGTGTCAACGTGATTGTATAGGGGTTAGGGATAATGATCATTAATTTCTCTCTTCTCTAATCCACTTTACAAATGTGTTGTTGTTGTAATATATAGTTAAATTGTATTTTCTATTCCTAAATGCCGCACTTCTGTTAAAGAAATAATATAAATGAATAACTAGATTTTTTGAATAGAACTCAACAAATATATTTGAATGGTCTTGCCAAGTAGTTAGAGGAGTATTGCTTCTTTCTTCCTTATCTGACGAAAATCGTTCAATGTTGGTGTTGGATCATGCATTAGCACTTGCAATTTGTGTAACCAGGCTGATTTTTTTGTTTTTTGACCGCTCTTCTCTTGCCCCGCAAGCTTGGGCCTAGCGTCGCCAGCGTAAGCTTTGCAGTGCGATATTATTGTGGTAATTGCTTGTTTTTAAGTACAGCTTCTGATTTTCATGAGACTTTGGCACTATGAACAAAAATATGCCAATTTCGCCGAGATAAAAGTGAGTTTGATAAAAACTCTTCGGCCAAGGTTTTAGAAATATTTGATTTCACATGAAGTTCTTTGGCGTGGATTTGTTCAATATAAACTGGATTTGGTCAAAATAACATCAAGTAATTAATTTATTGACCGCAAAGTGATAAAAATATGTACTAATTTACCTTTAATTTTCAAAAGCAGAAAATTTTTATCCAATAAAATAAATTTCACTATATTGATTACTCAGTTAATTGTCGATTATAGTTGGTGAAACTATTTCCCAAGTCACTCACTATATTTAATTGATTTTTGAGGTAGTACTTTAATCGTCAAGAGTTGAAAGCAGAAGGAAGTAGCACAATTTGTGAGCGGGCCAAGAAATAGTTATGGTTAACTAGCAATACTGGTTTCGAACATAGTTGTCAAAATTACAACATCAACAACACCAAAAAATACAGAGATGGTAGCTAGAAGTTACATTGTTGTATCTTCATAGTTACTGTTAAATTAACAGATTTAAATAGATTTTAAAATTAAGATTGGAGTATCGCATTTATTTAAAGAAATATCATGATAGTAAAATTTAACAAGCGGACATTACAGTATGTCATCTTATGTCCTTTTTATTTTCCAAGACCTTTACTATTTTACTTGTAGAGTTCAAATCTTTCTATTGTTCTCTTCTTTATTCCTGAATTATACAACAATTATTTTCTCACTGATTTCTTGTTTTCTTACATTCGTAGTCAATAAACACGAACCCGATAATTGTGGTGATTTCGCTGCTTTCATTTCTATATTTGATTTATATTTTTAATAGACGATGATAATGCGAAACAAGCACTTGCCCTTGTCCTTATTTTTTTACCTTTCAAAATGTCAGAGGTCTTTCAAGATATGAAATTAGATGTTTTTTTCCTACAACTTTTGACTCATATCTTTGAGGTAAGCGACACACAAATGGACAACAACAAAAAAGAAACGATAGACAAAGATGTTTAAAGAAAACATCAAATATAACAGATTACTATTACAAAGATATATAAACAAGGTCAGAGAAGACAAAAACCTGACCTATTATCTTGTTATTATTTGTTATTTTTTTGCTTGTGTATGTTAAATGCTTGTAAAGAGAAAGGTACACCTTACAATGTTGGACTTGGGTTTTGTTAATTGAAATTTTAATTTGTATGCCATAATCAGATCAGTTTTTATGTGGTGTAGAAAACCGTTTTTGATTGCTGTTGTCGACATGTTTGAGCAAAAGGTTATAAATTTTTTATTAGTCCTTCAAAAACAGTGCCAACGAACACAATGTATTTGTCTGGGTTAAATTTTGTGCATAAATCTGGAATGTTTGACTTTTGAGTATTTGAATAAGGACATCATAGTCTATGTAAAAGTACTAGCTATTATTTATAGTTTTAACTTATACAGAAATTTCAGTCTGTTCAACTGACTGATGGAATTAGTTATCCAAATTTCCCCATTTTTAAGTAATGAATAGTTGTTTAACTTAATATTGTTTTGCGAATGTGTTTAGCTTACGTAGCCTACCAAGTAGAGAAAATCTCAACTCCTTTTAATCCCTACGTATTTTACTCTGTAAATCAAATTACGCACAAATCTCAAATCATTAAGTCAGTGTATGTGGTTTTGTGTATGTCTACACAAGCATTTGCAATGGAATCTTAAATACTCTCTAACCAGCACTAAACCTCATTCAACTCTAAGTAAGTAACCAATAAAAGGAAGAATAGCCCTGAAACAACAGATGAAGATACCTTTAAATACAACACAGGAATTTTGTTGTTGTCTATTAGCCTTTGCTTTAATCGCCTCAGATAGTTGTAACTTGTCTGGGCATCGGCATTTGCCATTCAGTACGTCTCAATAGCACAGGATATTATTTTTATCTTAATGCATTCAGACAATTTAAATTCATAGTTATTTTAAGGAATAAAGAGTTGAAAAGCCTAGCAAAGGAATGTGTGTATAGGAATTGATATCATTCTAAGGTTTTCCTAATTTATTTCAGTGATTTGAATTTTAACCAACTTAAATGCATTTAATGTTGATAAACTGTAGATGTTAAGAAATAATTTATTTTAATCCAGCTATTTAAACTTATCAAGGTATATAATTAATTGGTTTGAAGACGGTCAGTTGCAGTATAATTGTTGTGTTTATTAAGCTCGCCTGCGTGTGCCATAAAAGAAAAGAAACAGCTTATGGTTGTACTGGATTTACTTTATGAGGTGGAGGAGTGGGGAAAGAAGAAAATGATTGTTTAATCAATATTGGATTTTAAAAGAATCAAGGGAAATCCTTCTTATTAAGAGAAATAAACTTGTTTTCCATTTGTATCCCATGAATGCGATATGAGAGAATATTAAATAACTGGAACTTTTCTATTTTTCTAAATTCTTGCAGCTTACTTGACTAAAAGTAAATTAAATTATACTAAAGAGCCATGCGAGTGAGAACTATACCACACATTCCGCTTGCATATCAAAGAAATCCCGCGTACTTAATGCCCAACGCAAAGGTACATACATGTGACACTGATACATTTAACACTTGGGAAATACATATACAACAATATTTTGCTTATACGTATCGTAATCATTGCAACGAAATCAACGTTTATTGATAAGAACAAACTCCGACCAACATCTATATACATGGAAAGAAAAAGTTTTATTACAAAATGATTTCGAGTGCATTCCGAACAATGCTTCTATTTTGTAACTTGCACAACGGGACCTACGATTTAAACCAAATATACCTGCAACTGCTGTATTTTGATGCAAGAATTAGTTTTGCCTTATCGTCGTTCACCAACAGACCCATTTTTGTCGATCCCTTCTCGATTTTGGAAAAAGCACCAGTATCCTCCCGCTCTATCTTTCTCATGAATGTCAATGTCATATGCATAATCAAGAGGGATGTTGCCCGTCGAGTTCACTGTGCCTGTTTTTTAAAATTATGCTTTTTCCAATTCTCCATCAGAATGTTAAAGAAGTTGCACGATAAGCTGTCACCCAATGGTTTGGAGAGAGTGCTTCCAACTCCAGCTGAAGAACTAGTGTCACTCATAGATATACATGGTTTTAAACTAATTTTTTCTTATCGTTGTGTCGAAGACTGCCTTATGTCGTTAAGAAGATGTATCGATTTGCTTTTGGCGGGTATTTTGTCGAAGTGGCAGAATTTTTACACTGCGCAACTACTTTTTAAGTAAGTGAGTGATTCCATTACAGAATAAAATCCTTACAGGAGTATATTAAAATTCTGGAAGCACAGATCCCCTACAGGTCCAATTTTTGAAAGGCGTATTAAGTTATCGGTTAGAGCTAAAACAGAGATTGAAATAGATCATAAGAAACTATGTTTCTTAAATTTTTAGCGGATTTTCGATAAAACCATGTCTTAACTTAAACAACTATCTCGACACATCTCGACACAGACATGTAAGGCTCTTTCGTCCTAATTACGATTAAAAGTCTGAAAAGTACCTTAAAATAGTATTATAGACATTTTGCCTAAAAATTTTACTAAGACTAAAAATCGACTTCTTCAATTTTACTAATAATTTTGTCTCTCCCTCGACTCTGTACGTATTCTTTTCGTCCTTATTTCGAGAAAAAGTCAGAAAATTGCCCTAAAATGTGATTATAAAACATTCCTATGTATTACAAAATTTTACTTTTATGATGGAAATGCGATATCTTCAACTTTTACTAGTGCTTTTGGTCTTGTATTATTAAGTATTAAGTGCGTTCGCAACAATCATCGATGGTTGGTACGACTTGAAAGGTAGTGGTGGTGGTGCTGGTGTTGTTGTCCGTTAAAAGTGCGAACAAGCGCAAAGCATGCGCGCACTTATTGACAGTAAACGGTGACGCTAATAAAATAATTACAACAAAATATCATCTTTTCCATACAAATACATTGCAAATACAAAGTGGTTCTGGCCAGACCCATGTGTTACGAATGTGACTATCGAAACATGTGTATGACGGAGGGTTAAGGTATGCATAGACAACGTATAAGTAATATTAATTTATGGGGAGTTTATATTAATCATACGCAATATTGTGGATTTATGGTTTAGTAACACATTGCAACAACCAATCTAGGGGGGGGGGGAGACAAATTCCAATTCAAGGTAAAGGTAGTAGGTCAGAATAGTAAAACCCCCAAAGTTATTGGCGTTCTCTAAACTTCTTCTGAAGAGTAAATGAATCATTATTATGGGTTCTTGACTTATCGCTGAAAAACTTAGCAAACAAAAAACAAGATAAGAACGAATATAAAAGGTCATAAAAAAGGTCTTAGACATGCCGATTGACTCGACACTTATACTGTGAAGTTGCTGTCGACAACATCTAGGGGTCCGGCAATGAAAGAAAAATGTAGATGACTGGAGCCGTGAGTTGAACCTGGGAACTCCCCCATGGTAGTCGCGTATTCTAACCACTATGACACGGCCGGTCCCAATTCTAATTAAAAGCTTATAAACGATACTGCAAGCTTTTAAATATATCAAAATGTTATGGTTATTTTGGTTTTTAATAAAATTTTCAAAAGTTCAAAGGCACACACTCCCCTTCAAGCGCCTCCAAAATGTCTAAAGAAAGTATACTATGACCTTTTTTTCTTTATCTGCAACAATTTACATCACTAAATAGCCTTAATAGACATAGGCTAAATCACAAATAACTACTGCAATTTAAAATAACCTAAGAGCACATTCAAGGCTCTGTTTTTTTCGTTTCGTTTAGTTTTTTGTATCTACATCAGGCGCAAGTACATAATCTGCCGGCAACCCATGACAGTGGCCATAAAATTAAAATGCGTTTGACCATCATGTATGGTCTGTTGCTGTTGATGTTGTTACCGTCGTCTCTTTATTCTTTCGTTCATTCTGCAATGTTGCCAAAAACTGAGTGGTCGATATGGTCGGTCAGTTAAATGGTATGTGGTGTACATTAAACAAAAGGAAGATGCGTTGCTGCACGAGCTGGTGTAACCGGGTAGCGCAGCAACATGTGACATATTAAGTGTAAGAATTAATTAATATGTAAATGCAAGTTGTGCATGGATTTGGTAAGTTAATTAAAAGCTAGACTTCATTACTGGATGATTAAGACAACTTGCTGAGAAGATAAAACTTAATTCCTAGAAGGTTATTGGGCACCACTATAGGAATTAGATACAGTATGAGACTGGGATTAATTTAAAATGGTAATTTAGTTTTGAACTAGTGTGCCATCTTTTGTAATATTGTTCCAACTATATTCCAAATTGTAGAAAGTTCTGCATATAATATCTAATATACAGCCGGCCACAAGAATTGCTGCAATTTCTGAAACAAACCTGAACAAATTAAATTATTAATATAAAATAAGTAAAGAATACCAAATCTAAAAAAAAATGTTTACATATGTGGTTATATTTATTTTCTTGTACACTCTTATTTGCAGTATTTCTTTGTTAATTCACTTCTTTTGCATTACCTCCTTTCGTGTGTTTCCACATTTCAATTAATGATAACATTCTATGTTTTACCATTGATTTTTCATTCAAGTTAATGTTATGTGGCAAAGTACACGAACATCCTTTGTTTTGTCCTTTCATTTTATATGCATCTATTGCAGTAATGATAGTCTTGCATACAACGCTTGCATACTTAACTTAAAATGGAATAATTAATTCAGTACAATAACAATGCAGACATGTGCTGGTATTTTTTTCAACTCTCGGGATGTGTAGCAATTTGCAAAATTAACATTTCCGTGCCACACAAAGGCTAACAAAACAAGCAAATGCAAAATGTATGTATACATATAACGATAATTGTGGTTAAAAGTTAAGAAACCAATAGAAAATATAGAACAGACACTAGACATTTAAGGATGTGTTGGAGTTAATTAGTCCAAAACAAAACGAAAATATCGATGACCAAACTAAGAAATGTCAATGAGTGAAATTAACATTGAAATGTATATAAAATGTGATTCATTGAGAAGTTTATTATTGATTTGTTTCTTATTACAAATTAATAATTGTACAGATACTTGACTATTGTGGAAATATTGGAGTTTATAAGTGCAGAAAATACGAACATATCGATGATAGAGTTTAAAGCTGTCATTGAGTGAAATGAAGTAGAAAAAAGGTGTGATTCATTCGTTCATTCCTTTCGTTCATTCCTTTCGTTCACACTAGTGAAAATACCTTTCGCAATGTCAAGGCATGGTGTATGTTATTGGATGATACGGGACCTGGGACCTAATAGACTACATATCGACTGTGGAGACGCAAATTTTGGGGAGAGTATGGCTGATGATCATGACCAACCATTTGGATGTCTTGCGCAGTGTCTTGGCCTTTCGTACGCAACATTTTGGCAAACTTTAAGCAAGTACCTTAGTTTAAAGCCTTCACAATGTTCAAGAATTGAAGGCTGCATTTACATTTTTGGTTTAATTTCAGTTTATGCCAAACAGTCGTACCTAGTACAATTTTTATCTCTCTAGGTCTAAAACATAGTTTTACCACTCCCCCGCCGCCTATTGATGGAAAATTAAAATTTCGTTATCCGTACTTACGTTACAGAGTTCTATCGGCATATGAACGAAAACATGTAATTGTTGTGCCAAGAACTATCTATATATCAAGTTGTATCTTTCATGGTTAAAATAAAGCCTTCCCACTCCCCTCAGCTGACTGATTTAATCAGTCCTCCTATCTCAGTACTAAATTATATCTCTCTAGGGTTAAAATATATTTTTGCCACGTCCCTTCCGCCCATTGATCGAAAAAAATTGTTATTTGATAAAATTGATATTTTGTCTGCATATTCGTTATTGCGTTGCAGAGTACTATCAGGATATCAAGTTGTATCTCTCTAGGACTCTAGGATATATACAACTCTTTATTCACTGAAATAACAGCATGTTAATATGGATCAATAATGCTAAAGTTCTATGTTGGATGGCCTTTTTCATTTGTAAACTAGTGTAATAATTTCCTAGAAATGCCTTTTGCAACAGAGTACATATTTTAAATTATTTCCTCTAGTTTATAGTGCACCTAATTTAAGGAACCTAATGTAACTGACAAACGAAACATATCAGTATCAGTATCAGTATCAGTATCAGTATCAGTATCAGTATCAGTATCAGTATCAGTATCAGTATCAGTATCAGTATCAGTATCAGTATCAGTATCAGTATCAGTATCAGTATCAGTATCAGTATCAGTATCAGTATCAGTATCAGTATCAGTATCAGTATCAGTATCAGTATCAGTATCAGTATCAGTATCAGTATCAGTATCAGTATCAGTATCAGTATCAGTATCAGTATCAGTATCAGTATCAGTATCAGTATCAGTATCAGTATCAGTATCAGTATCAGTATCAGTATCAGTATCAGTATCAGTATCAGTATCAGTATCAGTATCAGTATCAGTATCAGTATCAGTATCAGTATCAGTATCAGTATCAGTATCAGTATCAGTATCAGTATCAGTATCAGTATCAGTATCAGTATCAGTATCAGTATCAGTATCAGTATCAGTATCAGTATCAGTATCAGTATCAGTATCAGTATCAGTATCAGTATCAGTATCAGTATCAGTATCAGTATCAGTATCAGTATCAGTATCAGTATCAGTATCAGTATCAGTATCAGTATCAGTATCAGTATCAGTATCAGTATCAGTATCAGTATCAGTATCAGTATCAGTATCAGTATCAGTATCAGTATCAGTATCAGTATCAGTATCAGTATCAGTATCAGTATCAGTATCAGTATCAGTATCAGTATCAGTATCAGTATCAGCATCAGCATAATGAAATCATATGATTTGTATTCATTGCGCTAAAACAAAATGAGTAATTTTGTGTCTTTTTACCTCAACACTGCACATCACATGTCAATGTGGGCAAATACAAAATCAAATTTCCCAAAATCGTAAATAATAAAACTGAATTGAAATCAATTTTTCTCCACATTAATGGTTCAGCCAGCAATGATAAATGATTGCAAAAGTTTCCAACGTCCCCCAATTGAAGATCCCAGTGGCATTCATTTATTTTTGTGTTTTCAATTAATTTTTCAATTTTCATCGCTCTAAGCACACACACATAGCAATAGTGTGTTTATATGATTGCATGCGTACATACGTGTGCATGCAAATACTATGACTGTACATCATATAATCTGACACCATACCCCCATTGAAATGGACACATGCAAGTGCATCTAAAGTCTGCTATGGAACATTAGTGGCCATATGCAGACATTGGAATAGCCGGTGGGGGTTCTTTGCGTATACACAGTACAATAGGTAAACCGAACTTATGCTGCAGTTTGTATGAACCTCAAATGGAAATGGGTAACATATGTAAGCACTAAATTTTACAAGGACTAACTGTATCTGTGAGTAAAGTTGCATAATTTTAGGCTTGATATCGGAAATTATTAGGAAATGTATGTGTACGATAACAGCAATAGTCACTACGATCTGACGAATTATAAGAGTTTAATACCGTTTTGGGGTATGGTTTTTGTCGACGAATATATAATAAGTTTTCATTGTTTTACATTGGGTTTATTTTAGTATTTGTTGCAAAACTATACTGATAACTGATGTATCTGTACCGTTGTGGACAAAGTTGATATGTTTATTTTTTGTTACTTGATATATCCTTTAGGATTGTAACAACAAGTTGGCAAAGGATGATGTGTCTGAAATACGTGGAAGTATATTAAGTGGTTATATAAATAGCTGATATGTCCTTTATGTGTCTTAATAAGGTTTCTAAAGTTTCAATCGACTTTCTGCTAATTTATGTAAATTGGACATATAAACTTGAGCAAAAATGATATAGGTATATAGTTATTCATTAGTGTCCTTGCAAGATCCAACATAATAGTAAATAAGACTGTATTAATC
>OZ035881.1:25757125-25857423 GCA_964034835.1 Muscina levida
TTTGGATTTTTTTGTACTAATGCATATGCATGTGCGATACATAAATTTAGATGTTGTTATGTTTATAGTTCAAACACATGACTGAACAGTTGCATGCTGTCATCGTGTTGGTGTTTTGTGAACCTGAAACAATAAATCCGTTTGTATCGTACGTATTTTGCTAATGTTTTTGCCATTTCTTATCAAACAGATGACGACGTTTCCTATGCATGTGGCACACATACTAGCAATGTTGTGGTTAACATTGCACGAAAAGACGAACACGAACAATAAACTCTTCACTAAATCATTATTCAAGCTTAAGAGGTTAACAACAATAAACATACAAGACGACAATAATGCGAACAAACGTTAAAAACGGGAAGATCAGAGGGCGCATAATGTGACAAGAGCAGTCACGATAAGGCGTTGAGTGCGTGTACGTAGCATTGGAAGATTTTTAAAGTTTTGTGTAGGATCATTAGTATAGAGAAAATATTTATGACAAACAGAATATTGCTATTAACAGTGTAAAGGGAAGCTGACACGAAAAAAAACAAAATTGATATATAATTATCCTCTTCTAAGAAGACGAAGACAAATTTTAAAAGACGTCAAATAAAGTTGTCCAAACCTACAGAGTTCCTAAATGTTGATTGAATGACTCATAAAAATTACAAAAGTTTGTAATATTACAAAACGAAAACTAATAAATGGTTATAAAAAAATATAAATTTATACCAATTTTCATTATTTTTAGTTTATCCATAACAGGTGTGACAGGCTCCTGACTGACTACATCACTACCGAATATGATCACGAGGTTACAGTGATAGAGGTACCCAGGGATGAAGGTTCTACTAATAAATATTCAACGAAGTAAGGCAGCATTTCTCATTCTCCATCCTGCGAAAGCTAGAGGTGATGCGGTCATGATATGGGAGCCATTAACGTTCGACGAACGTATATGTGGTATCTAGTGTAATGGAGACAAGACCATTAACGTTCGACGACAGTATATGTGGTATCTGGTGTAATGGAGACAAGACTTTTTCAAGCCCCGGAATTGTATACTCATCAAATACAAATTTAATACTCTTTTACTTCAAAGCTTTAGTGATAGTGATACTACTACCGTCAGTCTCTCACTAGGGAAAGACCACAGGAATTTATGGTTGGTATCATCCTGCCTGTCGCTCATGTACCAGCCCACACTAAGTCAGCCCATCCGAGGTGAGTCAGAAACATTGGATCGGAAGCCAAAATACGTAACACAAGCGTCATTATAGGTGAGGTTGCCAACGTGCGAGTAACGATATCAATGCTAGAGGTGAATCTGTTTTAAATTTTATTATAAGGGATGCCTCGACAATCTGTAATAGCGGGGAGGAAAACTACCTCCATAGGGTTTCGGCAGTGTTCCTTTAAAACTTTATAATGATCACTCACGACACGAGGTGCAATTGGTTGCAGTGGTTGATTATACAGGGCATTGTTTTCATTCACAAGTTCGTAACTAAGCACCCACATATATTTGTTCGTTGTTTAATATTTGTTTATTTATTACTATAAAAATCACCACAAAACCAAGTATTAAAACTCAAGTATAAATGTAATATCAAACCTCTTAGTACTGCAATTGTAATTACAAAAAGTGCTTTGCTGTTTCCTTACTTAATGCTTGCCTTCGTTTCCATATCACTTAAACCCTTAACTTTTAAATATAGTACTATTGAAGGTGAGCAAATTGTTCTGCTCCTTTTCTCAACAACATAAATCCCGTCCTCTTGCCAATGTTTATACCTCGGGCTACAATTTCTTCTCTCCTTGTTTTTTGTCATCTCAATATTACAGTAACACATTCATTTTCCAGTTTCCACCGTCTGAACACATACGACCAATACTAAGTCTTCACATGGCACCAGCACCACTACCACTGTAGAGACGAGGCACAGGAGCCACAAATTATGTTACCTTAGGGACGGTGCTAAGAAACGACTTAAATGTATTTCGCCGCCCCTACATATCGCGCGAGCAACTAAAACGGAAGCGAGCGAAGAAAATTCAATAAAGCCACAAGCTACATTACATTAAAATGCAATTGATGATATGTTGGCATTACATGTATGTAAGTATATACTTATATATTTACTTATAGCTAAAAGCATCAAACCTGTAAGTAGTAACATTTTAATCAAATCTCAATGGAAAATAAATGAAAGGATTCAATGGAGAGTGTAAAGGTGTAGCAAATAATTGATCATAGGTAAGAGGAAATAAAACTGTTTGAAGTTAAAAATATGTAGCGAATAATTGATCAATAGGAAGAAAACCGACGATGCTTAAAATATATAGTTCTGTATTAAAAAGTGATATGCAATGAGAGATAAAGACCAACAAACTGTAAGTACTTTCTATAAAATGCTTGTAGTGTAAAATCCTGTATTTTCTGTATTGCTGTGTTTATTTTGTTAGATAAAGTTGAATTTCCGATTTAGGGTTAACGACCGTCTACGAAACTATATAAATACCGATTTTTGTAGGATTTTATTTCGTTTTTTTTTGGCCACAAATTTGATTTTTCTTTCTTTTATTTTTTTAAGACGATATATGGGATGATATGCTACTTTGGTATTGATTAAAATTGGATAGGAATTTTTTCCCTGGAAAAAATTATGTTGCTGCATTTATAAAATATTCCTAAACAAATCAACTATATCGTCCCCTTAGTATAACAATAGCCTTTATTGCATATTTAGAATCTCCATCATTGATTCTATACCTGGTCAAAATCTTATCAAAATCTACTTCCACAAAGTGCGTCAAAAGGTCATTGAAAAAAATAGTGTATAATTTCTTCTTTAAAAATTTCAATCAATAAGAGTGTATGCTCAAATGCGCTTTTTTATTTGAAATTGCCTTTCCAAAGTTATTAAAAGAATAATAGTGTATACGCATCATACTCCATTTTAGTCTGTATAAATAAATAAAAATTTAGCAAAACTTTTACTCGTAAATTAGCTTATAATAATATACACTATTTTATCTTAAAAATGTGTGCAAAAAAATGTTATTCCTCGTGGCTCGCAGTCATTTCTTTTAATTACAAGGAGGAAATAGACGCAAATTTTTTAGAAGAGCCAGATGTACCAGAGAAAGAGAAAGAATACGTATAATTTTTTACAAATTTTTGACTTACGCAATGTTTGCATTAATTAGTTATAATTGTTTGTTTGTAATAACCTTAATTGCAAAGAAATGAATATGTACCAATAAATTACCAAAACTATCAACAAATAATCTGAGTTTGTTAACTGTTACTATTTTATCATGTTAAAAATTGATATTTTTGTGATCAAATATTTCGGGAAAGGTACCGTACAATTATTGAATAAAACAGTGTGTACCATACAAAATAAAATAGTGTATCAGAAACATCATACGAATTGTTAAAAAATAAAACAGCCTATATGGCGTACTTGCGTTTTGAATGACATAATTATAGTCTTAAAGGATGAGTAAAATAATTAAACTTGGTCAGTTTATACAACATGAACGGTATTATGTATTCGTCGAAAAAACCACCATAAAAGCCTTATATTAACTGCTATATTGAGGTTTTAATAGACATCCGATTTGACGAAAACTTTAAACTCGATTTTCTCAAAACACCAAAAAAAAAATTATAGGCTATTTTAATACTAAGTGGACGATATATGAGTTTCTTTGACCTAAACTTTTAACCAAAATATTATTATTAAATATTTCCATATCTTAATTGTTCTAGCCTCTAAGGCTTTCAACAAAGCACTCAACAATTCATAATTATTACTATTGTTATCCTCAATTACGTGCAATCCGTTAGTCATGTTTCCATGACTAACTCATTTTCTCATTTCATTTTAAACAATTTTGACAAACAAACCAAAATCCAGGAAATGACAACTGTTGGCAGACGACACCTTGCCGTTATTCTATTGACATGAAATAATATTTAATATTAAAGTATTTACTGTAGGTATATTTGTTGTCATTGGAAATTATACCGCAGAAATATGACGACAGCAGACGACAGTAATTTGTGTCACTAATTAGCATAATTAACAAATATTCTTCTTCCTTATACATTTAAGTCTGTTGTACCACCGATTGTGGGGATGTGTGTGTGTGTGTGTGTGTGTGTGTGTGTGTGTGTGTGTGTGTGAGAGAGAGTAAAGGTTACTGATTTATAAACCAAAATGTCTGGGAGGCAAGGATATTATATAATTGTCCAAAGTTATGTGGTTAACTGAATAATTGCTTTGACTTTTACAGAGAGCATTATAGTATTAAAGTGGATAAGTAGATGGATTTTTTTTAGAGGCGTCAAATTCTGATTGCCTTTTGTTTTATTTCTTTTGGATTACTTTGGCAACTCACCATGCAAAGATCATCATTTTAAAATCGTGGAAATTTATTTCCAAAATTCGTGTTCTGTTCGCTAAACTTGAACCAGATTTTTCTCGTCAAATGATCAGCGATGAGGCTCATTTCTGGCTTAAGGGCTATTTAAAGAAAAAGGATTTCCGTTTTAGGAGAGAGCACAATCCTCATGAAGCCCTTAAGACTCCATTACATCCCGAAAAATTAGTGTTTAGTGCGGTTTAGATGACGAAGGCATCAACAGTTCATTTGTCTTTAAATTCGAAGCCGGTGCGAACAAAACCGGTAATGGCGAACACTACAGGAAAATGACTTGTTTAATCCTTATGTCATTGCAATTGATTAGGACAAGAAATGGTTCAACAAAAAGACGCCACACATCATACACCTCGTGGAACCATCGATTTGTAGAGCCAAACGTCTGGTGATCAAATCATCTCAAGAATTAGACTTGCGAATTGGCCATCTCGATGTGTGATTTCACAGCTATGAGCTACTTTTTGATGGAGAACATCAAATATTTAATCTATGCTGATAAACCAGCAACGATTAATCATAAGATCAAGTACGCTCGAAAAATTGGTGCAAAACTGTGCCGACAGGATGGCGCTTATAAGTCGCAGTCTCGAAAGCCATGAAATATTAAATGCATTGAAATTTGTTAGCCAATAAAGTCAAAATTTTGGGTCAATCCATTGAATCTGTTGAGTTTTATTTTTAAAAAAGTTCTCTGCCAATTTTGTGTTTAATCGAAACCTATTATACATATGCAAAAAATCAATAAATTGTGGATCAGAGAATATAAGTGACATGGATACAAATATAAGCATATACTAAAAATACATCGCTTTTTTATATGCAACTTTTGTACAATATATATTTTATTTTTATGAATGCTGTAGTTGCGCTGATTATAATATTTAGTTACAATTTTACTCTTTGTCTCATTGAGGGTTAATAACTTTACGCTCTTTTGTTATGTGGATAACAGGTTGCTAATGCGCATGTTTTCTCTCATTGCTGTTATTTATCATTAAATGTTATGCTGGCCTGTAACAATAATATAATTGTTCATGTAGGTCAGGAACAATAACAAATGCCGGTTTTTATTATGTAGATGACGTCTGTATATGGGTATACTCGGCTCATAAATGCCAAGTCACATTTTTATATTCTAGTATTCTAAATAGGGGAGGAACATTGCAGGAGTACTGCAAAAAAGTTAGTTTCTAATGTAAAATAATGGTATTTTATAACCATTCATATAGAAATTTCAGTCAGGTTAATTAACTAATATATACCACGCAACAGGCAAATGATTCGTGATTTTTATATTTCTCAGTCATTGCAAGGCTTTTGGAGGAAGGATGTTTTCTATATGACGGCGCAACGTGGAAGCATTGCACGAAATAATCACTTTGTTGAACCAAATATTTGAGAAAGGAATTATCTCATAAAATGGAACTGTGAGTTGGCTACACGGATCACCCGAATGGTGGTAGTCGCGTGTTCTAACCACTATGCCACGGCCGATCCCAACATAAAAAAGAACACAGTGATACAAAAGTGAAGGGAAAAAATATACAGCATTTTTGTTAGGTTGGAGTCCATAGAGTACATAGGCACTAATAGTTTTTCTCGGTCACTTCGTTAAGATATGTTTTTATAGCATTTTTAGTGAAAGGGCGATATTCCCAAAATTACAAATTCAAAAAATCATTTCTGTTTTCAAAAGGTTGTCTTGATTTTAAAGTGTGATTTTCAGCTTATATTAAAAAAATTTAAATCATATTTTTTAGATGATTCAAATTAGTCAAATTCAAATTACTGCTATTAAAATCAAAAAATTTAAAAAAAAAATTACATATCTAATTTTCT
Source organism: Muscina levida (assembly GCA_964034835.1). Classification (NCBI taxonomy): domain Eukaryota; kingdom Metazoa; phylum Arthropoda; class Insecta; order Diptera; family Muscidae; genus Muscina; species Muscina levida. Next base: position 25,763,405 of record OZ035881.1, read on the forward strand.
CAACGCTGGAAGTTAATCGTAAGGCAACACATTGTATTTTATATATTTTTGTGCAACATTATATGAAGGTTGATTTCTAAAACAGGTAAGTTTATAAAAATCCGTAGCAAAAAGAATGAGTTATGATAAGATTTGTAATAACATATTCGAGTCTTTTCGTTTGCAACAAATTTATATAAAAAGAATATAATTTAAACTATTAAAATAATTTCTTATAACTGTGTAGATATATTTAAAAACTTTTAAGTGACTACAGCATTTGATTCTAACTAAGTGTGAATATCATTCATATAACTCAACCATTGCTCCCAAATACAAACATATCCTTAAAAATCCTATGAAAATATCACAAAGCTATATTGTGCAATTTCTTAAACATTTGCTATGGAAAAAGGCATGAGTAAAAAGCACACAATCTTTATGCTAATGGAAAACGTCGATAAACTACTGACACTTTGTACCACACAAAGACACACTCGACGTTAATGGAGTCACGTGCGATGTCGCTAAATTTATTGTTTTGCATGTGACACTCTGTTTTGAAATGTTCAGCTTTTATTATTCTAGATATGAAGATAAGAACATATGGTTTATGGAATAAAAGCAAACGTACCAGCACTATACGCATTAAATGGCGAAATATTTTTTACATCCTATTGTTATATTTTGAGCAGACTTGCGACCAGACAACTTCTAGCATATCAATAGTGACGTTGTTAAGGGATAATTTATACATTTTTTGGATTTTTTTCTGGGAATTGAAAGGTCTGGGGATTGTATCCTCATTTGCACTAAATTATTAAGGTTTTAAACATAAGCATTTGAATTTGTTAAGTTTTAAACTTAAACAAATATCTCGGTTGTTAGTTGAAGTAAATTTCTAAATAGAAAATTGGCAAACATAGCATAGCATAGCTTAATGACCTTAAAAGGGACCAAGATCGTTCAGATAAATTTGGTTTTTATTAACATTGTGGAATGTTCAAACCATTTGACAAATGTTATCCGCTGTTTCAGGTGGAAATTGTGGTTATATGACCAACCAAAATTTTTAATGTTTTAAAGATCATTGAAAATGCAAAATTTCACTCCACCAGACTATTAAATAGTTTAAAAATATTGTGAAAAAATTTTTTTTTTTTGTATTAACTGCTACTCTTGTTTAAAGTATTGGTTAACTTTATATTTCATATACTACTATAAATATGACTAACAAACTGACTATATGTTTATGTCAGCGGTCTTACTTCAAGCTTAAACCAACTTATTGGCTGCCTTTATAGTTACTTTGCTAATATACTACCAACTGGACGCTCTACAGCCGGTTCTACAGTTCTACACTGCATCACCATATCAATCGATACAACGAACATTACATCCGATATCCAACATTGGCATAATTCTGTTGACCTCTGCTCACATACAAATTATAATCCAAATGATTACAGACCTATGTTATAATAACCAAAACATACCACAATATCATGATATATAACACAGTGCAACACATAAATTGGTGCCGCCTTCGTACCCAGCTATTTTTGAAGTATATACCGAGACTAAAAAAATCCCCAAAGGATTTGGCCCCATTACATCGGAACATTTTTTTATGGATACTCCAATATTTTCACCCCAATACGATTTTTTGACCATTTTTAGGGAGTCCATATTTCATAAACTCTTCGGAATTTTTTCTTTTCGTCTTCGGCAAAGTTGTAGATCTAAGCCAGAGCAAAAAAAGTCTCAAATAGACCGACCCAAAAAAATTGCATCTAGTGCATGAAAATTGTAAAAAATGTGGGAAAAATGCTATTTTTTCATGATATTTTCACCATAAAATTATGATTATAATAAGTAATATTTCACATAAATCATACGACACGGATGTTAACGAAATAAATTTTGTGTGGAAAACATTACGAAAAATATCCTTTTTTCCCATATTTTTGCAATTTTCATGCCCTGGATGCATTTTTTTTGGGTCGGTCTATTTAACACTTTTTTTGCTATGGTTCAGATCTACAACTTTGCCGAAGACAAAAAGACAAATTTACGAACGGTTAATGAAATATGGACTGCGTAAAAATGATAAAAAAAAATCGTGTTGGGGTGAAAATATTGGAGTATCTATAAAAAAATTTTTCGATGTAATGGGGCCAAATCCTTTGGGGATTTTTTTAGTCTTGGTATAAACTTCAAAAATATCTGGGTACGAAGGCGGCACCAGACGATGACTTTAGAAATGTTGCACTGTGTAATACTATAATCTACATCGGAATGAACTATCAACCATGCATTTAATCATTGCTGCATTGACTAGACAAACGTATATGAATGTACGTATATCTAGTTATGCTAATGTATCTGCGTTTTAAACTAACCTTCACACTTATTAAAATTATGACATTAAGGGATTGATTTACATTATTGCACATTACCCACCAATTTAACTAAACTTTTATGGTAATTTGCAAGAGATAATGAAAATTTATAAAATTGTTGTTACTGGTACAGCTAAATAAACTTATATAAATGTATGCTATTCATGTATATATTTTCTTATATAGTATGTGTGATTCTATATGAGTGTGTTTTCCTTACTGGTACTATGAGCTGTCTGTTCAGTTTACTGACATACATACTTTGCCCTTTTTAGTTCATTGTAACTAGTTATATATGGCGTATGACTAATATTTTGTATAATAAAAAACCACATTGAAAATCGCTCATACGCACCCAGATTAGATACACCAGTAGATTGGTTCAAAATGCAAAAACATTAAAATCATGTGCTACACAAGGCTGCTCCTATTAAAGTCAACAAAATGAATATATTTCAAGTTTCAGACAATTTCGCACAATATTTAGAGGTCGCTAAAAACTTACGATATTACACAATAAACTGTATGTAACAACCTCAAAACATTGTCATATTTTTCACATTTTTAGTTTTCACACTTGATTTGATGAGTTGAACAGGGGCGACTTGTGGAGACAAAACCAAATATCATCAGAAAATCCCAAACGTTCTTGAGTCAGTCTATTACACCAGTCTAAAGGAGTTTTTAATTTTTGTTAAAAAAGTCAAATTGTATATATTCACCTATATACCTATATTTTGATTTTCACTTCTATAAATATTCACCAAGCACACCCTAAATGTCATAACATATCACCACTTTAGCTCTGTGTAACTGCCACAACATATCAAAATTACAAGGACATTTGCAGATAGTTACTAACTACACTTTTTGTACATGAGTAAGATCTTAAATCGTGATTGCATGTCTACTAAGGTAGGTTTGCGGCAATCCACATGACATTGAACTTTATGGGACGAGAAATGATTACTACAAATATCTTGTAAAGTGAAACTGGAAAAACTTTTTCAAGCTGCCTGTACTCACACACACACACACTTATATGTGAATGAAGCCATATACATCTTATGAGCAATAAATAATATGTAGATAAGAGTACATACACTTGATGTAATCTCATCTAACGACAGTGAAAGGATTAGTGCAATACGATGTTGCCGCACCTGATTTTATCACTTATGATTTCATCAGATGTGTGTCACGATTCAGAGTTAGAAATTCATACAAGAAAGAAATTCTATATCACCGATTTCTTGAAGGAATATGAAAATTTAGTCAGATGTTTCTTTGAATTTGTTTGTATTGCAAGCTTAAGCGACTTCTTTCACAATGAAATGAATGAAAGTGGTACTTATTAATTTACATGCATTCGCTATCTACACAAAAACTACCCCTCACCCTCCACTATGAATTTTATATTAACTGTTTGTTTACTGTCATTAATATTTCCTTCATGTTATACTACATATATACCAACAATTATGTTTTCATTGTATTGCAATAACATGACCAAAGTTGGGTAAGCAACATCAATGGCCAAATTTAAATAATACTTTATCTACAAGGACTTGTGGTTCAATAACTTCACGATGTCGACATTTTAAAAGTAAATTGGTAAATTTGTTTATTTACAGTTACAGAATCCGTATCGATGAAACTTCCGTTAAATAAGCAGGAGATCCAATAAACTGAGACATCAAAAGAGGAAGATGTTTAGAGAACAATTTTTCAAAACATATTTATCGAACCGAACTAAAACAAGAAGCATAGCGAACCTACGCCGAAAATATGACAATATTTCTGATGGTACTTTAGGTGACGCTTGATGTAAATCTATCACTAATGCAACAATTGTCTTTGGTTCAGCTTATATTTTTGAGCTGAAGTGTTTCAATACATTCGTACAACATGTTCTAGCCATCGAATTGAGTCTGTGAGTTGGGAGTATTTTTGTCTTGAAAAAAGAGTCACTATTCGGTTTCTTACAGAGCCATCGGCCAATTGGATAGAGGCACTATCTCTGTGGAGTGTTCGGATATCCCAGGTTCATATCCTTAAATCATGGTCCCAATAATGTTTGCGAGGATAGTCAGTTTTTGGATGGGTGCTTGCCATTTCTTTTCTTAATAATTTAATGCCAACACACCTAATATGGTCGTTTTGGAAAACTTCAGTTACATATCAACATTTAGCCGTTTAGTATTTAGTGTCAGTTTTATTTTTTGTTTAAAACGTCGTTTTACTATTGAAATTAAAAAAAAAAAAAAAACTTTTTTGTCTTCCACTCTGAATCCTTTGAGCTACAGGCTGCGTACACGTGTGACCAATATTATCTCATATAATCTGAGCTTAAAATTTTCAGCACAACCCAAAAAAAATTAGGGTAATTGTTCCACCATGTCCCTGCCAGTTTTCTTTTCTTTTATTATTAGAAATCCAATTTTTAAAGGCCACTTGAAAAAAAAAATACAAGAGGTCACAGTAGCAAAATGCTTTCGTCCTTTTGTTTCCCTCTTTCCCTATTTTTATATTTAGGCTTTTGTAGTGGGATGAAATTAATGTAAACCTTTTTCACTTAATTTTTTTAGTATAAACTAAGGAATGGAAACATATAATTTGAGTTGGAAAATGCATAGGCGTCACTGTGAAAGTGAGTGAATAAACAATTAAAATTATCAAAAAAAAATACATTAATTGTATAAAAATACCATTAACGGGTAATATCAGTACTTAATATCTAATCGTTTGACCTTTTCAAGTGGGTTTATTTTTAACTAGTTAAAATGATATTTAAAATTTAATGTCAAATCAAAATTAATGTTTTGCAATCTAGAGACGTTGGCCATTTTTGTTGCACCCGCGATACCACATTTAACATCCTCCTGACTATTTAAATATTTCATTTAAATTATTAACATAGAATTAAAAGCCACCATAGCCAAATATAATAAAAAGAAATAAAACAAAATAAATAATTTTATTTAAAATGTTTCTTTTATCATTTATGTAAAGTTAAATAATCTAATAATCATCTAAAAGTGGCACCCGCGATAATGGAATCGCCCTTATGGCTCTCTTGAATTAGATGTTATGCTTTTCTGTCAGTGTTTTCATTTTGCGGATAAATATCTCAAAGTAAGCAAATATTATTTAATATTTGCACTAAATCTACATTTTTTTAAAATTTAACCAAAAATTGAGGTGGAAAATTTATAAAATATCCTTCAGACCTAAACATTTCTACGGAAATATTATAAATTTTTTTTTATTGTTTGATATGTTTTGGTCAAATTCAGTGTGTCACGCACTAGGATGACGCGTTTCGAACTCCATGTCGAGTTCATCTTCAAACCCCTTTGTGACGAACTGTTGCACAATAATACATCATCAGCTGTATATATATCTACAATTATGTCAAACATGTACATGCGTAGTAGATATCAGCCGAAAATGTCCAGCACCAATTATAGTTTGAATTTGACCGTTAATATTCAAACATGAGAAATGGAGGAAATTCTTTCCCCACGATTCCCCTTTTTACCACAAAGTTTAAGCTTCTTTACAAGGTTTTTTTGTTGGTAAACTAAGATTACTTTTAATTTTTTCTATGTCAAAGTAAGGCAATTTAGTTTTAGGCCGTGCCGTGCCAGTGTATTTTAAACTGTTTCTTTGTTAGTTTTAGTCGATCGTGTTTTTATATATGTTTGAATACTAAGGGTCAAATTAAAAACTATAATTGGCGCTAGACATTTTCGGTTGATATCTACTTCGCATGTACACGTTTGATATAATTGTAGATATATATACAGCTGATGATGTACCATTGTGCATCAGTTCGTCACAAAGCGGTTTGAAGATGAACTCGACATGGAGTTCGAAACGCGTCATCCTAGTGCGTGACACACTGAATTTGACCAAAACATATCAAACAATAAAAAAAAACACCTTTCCGATCGTAAGCCGAATTTGATGAATCATTTGATACACTTAACGTAAATTTAATATATAAAAACACGATCGACTAAAACTAACAAACAAACATATAAAAATTTAAAAAATGTTCACATTCTAAGTAGTCAGAAAATAGAACATGTTCTATATCACAAACGCATGCAATAATGATATTATTATTTACAATAAATGGGCTCTTAAAATTAAGTATAACATAATTCAATCCTAAGCCATGAATCCTTATGATAACTCAAGCAAATTTCACAACCTTACACCTTATACAAATTAATTTTCTTGGCATCTCATCTGCCACTTACGACCTTTTGCAATTCACCTTAATAAAAAATTGTCCTGCGAATACAGGTTATGAAAGTAAGCAAAGTTTAACCTTAATACAGCACCTGCGTTTACTTTTTTTAATTAACTGAAAATCGTTGACAGTACAAATTATGTTTAAAATGACTTTACAAGTTGCTGCTTTTTTTAAGATGCTTATTTTACTTTGGGTGTGTTTCTTAATAGTAATTCCAATTAAAATGTTATAGAAAATGATTCCATCATCAAGGACAAGTTCAAGGTAATATTATATGCAGTATTAATTAAGTAAATGGTGTTTTATGCGCAATTTAAAGAGTTTGTTCGAAGGTTATAATGTAAGTATGTATATAAGTTTGAGCGAAAAAAGAAGAATTGGTGAACAAGTGTACTTACACTACAACTTTCCGAGTCATGGATGGACTTACATGCAATTTATTACTGTTAAATTAATGTTTTTAAAAAAATAGTTTACTGTGCATCCCATTAAGAAGATGTATAATAAATTTTAGTAGTTTTAGTAAATTTAAAAATTTACGTCTAGAAAAAACAAAAACCCACTATAGGCACTTACATGTCTAGTTGTTTTGTTTTTAATGTAAAAAAAAACAATTCTTGGACCACAGCACAACGAAAAATTTGCGAAACTGGATATGTCGGGAAGAGACTTAGAAATCTGGTCTCTAATTTATAATAACCACTATCCGCGTCAAGGTGAAATATTTTGACATCACGCTGATTAATTTACAAGTCTCGATGGAAGACAAAGACAAGGACACCGAAGATGCATTCTATGAGCGCCTGAAAAATATTTAAGACCGTTGACATAGCCATGCCCATACCCGCACACACTTGTGCATTGGTATACCCAAGTACACGAGAACCCAGCACATGTTGTTACAAGTGTTGGTTGTGTTGGGTGCTAGTTATACACGTCAAATTTCTATTTCTGTTCCGTAGAGTATGGGAATGTACATGAGTACACATGAGTACTCATGTCACTCGTAGTGCTTAGAAGTGTTGACGAATGTAAGAACGATCAAACACGATGATCTATGATGATCATTGTCGTAGATAAAAAACTTCATAATTATGTTGAGTCTGCTTCGGCTTATGACATCGTGTGCGTCGAGTGTATTTTGTGTATACTTGTGTATGAGAAACAAAAGTAAGGGTAGGTAGAGTTAACGTTCGTTGTAAATGGTGTGCAAACATGTCTTTTTCAACGCAAATAAGAGTTAGTAAGCATTCTCTGTGTGTTAGGTATAGTTCCACACAAGTATACAAATTATGGGTATGTACTTAAGTATACATTATTTCCGAGTACTTATTGTCATTCTCTAGGTGGGACATGGTAGTGAGTGGAATTAGATTTCCAAAATGCGAACCCCCTTATCAAAAAGCAAGAAAACAATCAAATCATTGGTAATCGAAGGAAAGTATTTTTCAAGCTTGGTGCAACTACAGACTCGAATCTCACCATGGGCGCAGTCTAGTACGAACAAGATTAAATAGTGCCAAAAACGCTCGTTACCAAATGCATAACACCGAGACATCCAATGGCTAACCCAACCAACTCTCCCGTTTTAATAAATGCACCTAATTCTGATGTTCCCGATACGCCGAAGCCGCATATTTACCAAGCTATAAAGGAAAAGTCGTAGTACTGATGAAGAATGTCGAGTATTGTTTCAGAAAAAGATGCTGCAGATAAGTTAACACTGCAGCCAATGTTAGCGCGTGCTATGAGGGAACGATGTGAGGAGAAGAAGAGAGAGACGAAGTGGCTCATCAAACGGAAAAAACGTCTATGAAAAAGAAGAGTGAGTAAAGACACTGAAGACAACAGAGATGCAGAGATTTTAACAACAGCTAAAATATAAAGGTTTTGGAACTGGGATCTGCACCCACCTGCATGGACAAAGATAGAATTCTGGTCACGAAACCGCAATGTGTGCCGCGAATTTGGATAGTAAAATGTTGTACCTTCGTATGCATGCATGATGATTGGTGTCTCAGTGTTCGCATACAATGTGTGTTATGTGAAAGACAGAAACCCATTTTAACAATCTTGATTGGATGATATAGATATTATTAACTGACATTAATTTGTACGAGTGGAAGAAAATGTCATCGGCAATAAATTCCATGCGCGGCGCAGGAGGGGGCTTTGGTGGAAGAACCAGGTGAAAGAGCTATTATCTAAATTTGGTGTGATGATGGATGAATAGTTTAATACGTTCTTCCAAAATGCTGTCTAAGTATACTTAGTTAAACTGTTTAACACATCCCATTCATAAATTGAAGAATCACATAGTTTCCTATGCCGATTCATCACAAGAATATGCCAAAGGGTGGATAGTTTGAAACTTAATGTACTAGACGTTTTGTGTGATACATTACGGCTACTTATGAAATTTGTACAATTTATCCCGTACCAACCATGTAATGCGCCTTTACCATATCCCTTGAAAATCTGTTTCTTATTTACATTGTCATTATTTACTTCTCTTCCCGCGACTTACTTACTTACTTAATTTCCCTTTGCACCCCATGAATGAGGTATGGGATAGCTTCTCGCGTTGTTGTGAACTAACACGCTTTCTATTTTTAGATTCACAACTAACGGCACCTACCTGTTTATCGACGAATGCGAACGTCACTGTTATGAGAAGCTCTTACTAGACACGCCCATTGAATCGACGCTTAATACTGCGAAGTTGCTGTCAACAACATTCGAGAGGAGCCGACAATGAAAGAACAATTTATTTATTTTTTTCTTTTAAGATGACTGGATGCAGGTTTGAACCTGCGATCTCCCGCATGGTAGTCGCGTGTTCTAACCACTATGCCACAGCCGGTTCCCGCGACTATTTTTTTTTAATACTATGATAGTTTTTATTCGATTACTTACTTTTTGTATTCTCTTTATTAGCCACCTTATATTCTTGTCCGCCTCAAGTTTGTAACTTGCAGCAAAACATTAACAAAGGAAGATTAAGAACGTAATGCAACCCGGGTTAAATTCCAAACATAACTGGCAGTGCTTATCACAACAACTCGTTAAGCTGTTATAGTTTCTGGAAAATTATGCTCTCACCTCAGGTGTTTTTTCAATTTTTCCCTTTGCATATTTTTTTGCTGCTTTTTCTTGTATTCTTTTATGCCAACTATTCGACTATTCGCAGTTTTTGAACTTTAAATTAAATTTGTTAGAATTTACTGTTTACTGTTACACTGGTAAAAGGAGGTGATGTTGTATTTTGTACGTTAACACCTGTAAGTGTTTTAGTATTATATGGATCTTTTAAAATTATTTGAAAGCATCTGTTGGTTCAGTTTTCACGTAATAGGATTTTAAAAATTTGTCTTGCCATCTTTCTGTACGCATCTGTCACAAAGCAATAAACTTTAAGGTACTGTTATTTAGTAAAAATGTATTATAGAAATCAACTACTGACTAGGAATATACCAACATAATTGTAAATGTAAAATATTTCTGGTATGGTATGTAATACTATTGTATAACAAATAACATATAAAATATACACTAATTGTTTGATTCATTGACGGTTCCTGGAACACCTAACCACATTACCAATGAAGCTGTATTTCTTTTGATTCATTGCACTGAACTAAAGGTGACAAATATTGTAATGTTTCTCCAAAAAACACCGGTGAATACAAAACTATAATATTTATGATGAAAACTTTTCTGTGTAACTTTTATATTATCTGATCTTTTGACCTGTTTTCCAACAAATACTATTGTGATAGTTAGATGGATAAATAGTTGTGAAGCGTACAATATATTTTAATACCGTAATAAATTTACCTGCTATTGTAATGGTTTATTAATAACATGTTGAATTTTATACAACATTCAGGACAAATTTAACATTTAACGTCATTCGTTGTATATCATGCACGCTTTCATTGTTCATTCAACATTCATTTTCAATTAGATAATTTCGTTTGTTATTTTAATTAAGTTCACTGTGATTTCATTACAGTTATAAAATCACAACATTTATAAATACATATGTGTGATTTACAGCTTTTATATTTTTAATAAAGTCCTTTTGTTTCTGTTGACACGCGAAATTTTGAGTGATGTTCGTACATATTATGTTATTTGTTCGAACAAGTAATTAAATAACTTTACAGCGTCATGATTGCTAAACAACAAATGCACATGAACGACAACAACAAATTAGTTCTGATGTCGGTATGCAGAGTTAAAATATAAAAACATGCACCATTGTGCATTGATGTACATCTGGATGTACTTACGATACTCTTTTTTGACAATTTTTTTTGCTGGGTATTTATTAACTTAATATTGTAACGTCTGCAGGTAAACTTTAAATGACTAAGTCAAAGTAATTAGATACGGAGATACACATTTTCTTATATTTCCTCGAATTTTAGACCATGCTTAGCATATATCAAAAGTTCTTGTATCTGTGTACATTAACGAATATGCATTAAAGCCGAATCCACCCTCATTCCCCCTTTTCATCTCACATTCCTCCCACATATCATTCATTATTACGCATTATCATGCATTCGTGTACACAATATGTTCTTTTGAATGATTACGCTAAGACGCAACCGCATCTTTGCTTGGGCTTCAGGGTCGTCATTTTAAATCCATCCATTACTAATGATCCCCTTCGGCATTCTACTCCACTATTCATTCATGTTGTCATGAAGATCATTGCCACATTTTGTTGTTCCTTTGTTTGGCAAATTACCAATGTCCCGTGGGTGAAGAAGATGGTGGGGTAGTCACGAATGTCATGCATTTATTCAAGCGAATAGACAGGAAGAAAATATTATGTAAAAGTACGTGTTTGCGTGTGCCAAGGTATTTAGTCATTTCGGAATGAGATCTTACTAAAGTGAAGGAAAACAAACATGTTACTGCAAAGTTTTCGAAGGCCATATATTTGGAAGTTTGGGAAAACATATGTTCATGAAACAAAATAGAACTCTTTTTAAGGAAAATAGCAGTTATTTCTTAGCAGCTATACAAAATTAACAGGAACAAGAGAAAAATAGTATAATCTTAAATAAACTTTAATTTATACAAAATATATTATAATCTTCCCATTTTTTTGTTAATTTTATGTTATACCCGATTAACAACTTTATTAAATTAATAGTATGTCTGAATTCAATACCAAAAACTGAGTGCACGATCTATGCATATTTTTAATGCTAATATTTGATAAATTACTTCGGTTATTCGATAAAATAGTGTAACAACCTTTTTGTGATTTTTTACATACTTAAGTGAGTATTATAAAATTCGAGGAGGATAAATCACCTCTAGGTTTAACTTTTTTATGGCTTGTTGAAGTTTTCAGTTTAACCCTCCTATAAGTGAGAAGATCCCTGGAAACCTTTTCCATTTTCAAACTCAAATTACTACTTGATGATCCATGTGAAGTATACCCGAACCCCCCACCTTTGTTCCAAGGGAATTTAATCTGGAATCGTTAAAAAAAAGTACAAGACGATCCGACTAATAGATTGTTTTTTTTTATAGGGGTTTAAATGTTATTTGTACGGAAACCAGTGAAAAGGTCCTTTGGAACCTTTCACTCTGAAATTTTAGGCAATCATTAATAAATTCGCTTTCTTTTGGCATGTTTTTAATTGTTTTATTGTTTGAACACATCACAAACACAAAATGAACAAACTAAAACAAAATGGAATTCACATCACATCAAGGATTAGTCCAAATAAGAGTTTGAAATATATCCTAAAAGCTATTTATATTATTGTTTTATTGCATTTTCGAAAATATATTTCAAAGGAAATTTAATAAGAATTTTCTTTGGGGTACATTTAAACTCTTTATCTCCAATACTTTCTTGTCTTTTTTGTACTTATTTCGAGGAAAGATGGAAAAGGATCTTAGAATGAAACTTTGCGGGATTTAAATGTTCTACAAAAATGTTGTTGAGAAAATGTTACTATGTTGAGCAACCTAAATGATATGCCAGCACCGATGCTTCTTTGGGAGTAGGTAACAGAAGTAACTAAAGCTCAGTACAAAGGTTATCTTAGTGGCTTTGACAGCCCCAAGAAGCTCGGATCCTGTGTGGTGGCCTAAGAAACCACTCTTCTTAAATACGAAAAAATAAAAAAACATGAACCCCCAAATGTTGACGACCTCCACAAACTTTATAAGGACCATGCTTTAAGAACAGGCTCCACGAAAAGCCCCCCCAATGTAATAACAGCCAAACGAGAAATGAAATATCCCCCAAATTTTTTTCATACATTTTTGGGTGTTATTTCATATGAAATAACACCCAATTTTTTGGTGCCGTTTTTCTTTTTTCTTTGGGAATTATTTCATTCTTCATTTGGGGTTTTAAAATTATCAACTAATAATCCAATGAAATAACATCCAACCAATTTTTCAAATTCGGGGCTTGTTTCATATCGTCTATAATTTGGGTGTTATTTCATTTTTTATTCGGGGGTTATTTCATTTTTAAAGCTGTTGATTTTTAGGGGTTATAATTATATAAAAACTGGCCTTTTACAAGAAAACTTTTAGCCTGTGAATATGTTACAATATCTTTTGAATGTTTACAGATATTTCCATTTGTGTTCATATTGACGGATAGAAAATCAAAAAAATGCACCGAGCCTTTTTTCATTTTGAGAATGGATTTTTTTTTTTTAAATTTGTAAGAGTTATTCAAGAGGAAGAATTCAATAAAAGCAGAGAGTTCGATTTGGGCTTTATTTCATTTACTTTTCGATGTTATTTCATTCACTGTTTTTGGGTGTTATTTCCAATTTTTTGAGGTTTATTTCCTGGGCGTTATTTCATTGGGGGGCTTTTCGTGGAGCCTTAGGAATATGCACCTGGAATATCCGAACTCTCTACAGATATGGTGCCTCTATCCACCGTATGCCGTATTTTTGATAAAGAATAATTCTGTACCTTTAAAGCAACATTCTGATTTATATCAAATATCAGCACTGCTGCTGCCATGCTTATTGCCTTGCAGTTATCACTAACATACACACGTGTACGAATTTCCACAACAATTTAATTGGTGCTATCAACTTTCATGTAAGAGACATTCATCATGCTTTTTTCATTTCGAAAACATTTCAATTAAGTTAATTGTTTTCTCCGTTTTTCGTCTCAATCCTTACGAGACAGTATAATCATTAACTTTACCCGGCATTATTTACTTTTCAGCATCAGTTGAAAGGAGCAATTTCTTGGTTTTTCTTTGTTCCTCATATCAATTTTTCTCTTATTACTTCCATGTAATTCTAGGTAAATCATTTTTGCTTTATAAGACTTTTACTATTAGCAAAGTTTTTGTCTGCTTAACTTGTTAATAGCTTAAAGTTAATATAGCATCGAATTTAGATTTTATTTTACCTTAAAATATTGTTTGGTTTTCGTTTTCATTCAAAATCAAAAAAAATTTTATGTAGATTACATATAGGGAATTCCATTAGGATTACATATAAGGGAATTCCAATATTTCAATTAATTTACTCTACAAATGCTATAGTGTATTTACTTCTTAATGAATTCCTAGCTGCTTTAAGAAAATACTTAGTTTCTACAATACCATATATGAAATAGCTCCTGACATACCTTTTGTATATAATTTATTTTATTTCCCTGCTAATATAGGATAACACATATGAATTTAAACTATCACAACAGCGACTACCACCCATTTGTTTCTGCGTCGTATTGTTGTACGAGCTTTGTGTTTCTTTCCTGTTGAAGTGAGCTCGTCATTTCGTTAAACATAACATTTAGCTAGTAATGTTGCATACGAAAACATGCAACAAACAGGAAACAAATGAAAAACTAAACATAGAATACACAGCGCATAGAGTCAAGTACAAAGCATTGTAATACCTTTCTGTTATCTCTTCATCGTTGAAGCACCACGATTAGTACAATAACTAAATGTAGTTGCATGAATTGAAACTAGTAAGGCGGTTATCTTCGGCTATGCCGAAGCTCAGATACCCTTCACCATTTGTAACTGGTTATTTGCACTACGACTATATTTTATTAAACTTTGTACCACAAAACAGGGGAGTTGGTGAGAAGTGGACGTTACTTTTAGCTTCACACATCCATTTTGTATGTAATTTTGTATAGATTTTATTCGATTTTATGAATTTTGTAACTACCCAAATATGGGAAGTTGTGTGGGATGTGCGAGTAGTTTAAATCCGATCATGCCTATCATAGAACTTAACCTCTGCTTACATACCAAATTGCAAACCTAAAGCTCATAAACTATAGGGATATACAGACGGACACCCCCAAAAAAGGGGGAAAATTGTATGGAAGGTGGGAGAAGTATTCGTCCGATATTGCTCATCTTACAAAGTAAACTCCTATTATAGGATTAAAGCTTGCATATACAATTTCAGCTCAATATTTTCTAACCTACGGCTGTAATCGGGAGGCAGTTAAACAGCCACCCCAAAAAAATTTAGTTTGAATGGGAGGTGGGAGTAGTTTTTGACCGACATTGCTTATCTTAAAAAGTAGCCTCCGCTTAGATATTGAATCTTACACACACCCCCAAAAAGAGGGATTTTGTATGGGAGTTGAGAGTAGTTTTTGACCGATCAGTCTCATTTTAATATTTAACCTCCGCTTAGAGTAGGGAAGCTTGCATACATTATTTCAGCTTGATTGCTCTTAAATTACTACTGTAACCGCGGGACTGACATACAGACACCCCCAAAAAGAGGGATTGTGTATGGGAGGTGGGAGTAATTTTTGACCGATCGGTTTCATCTTACTACTCAACCTTCACTTAGTGTAGGAAAGCTTGCATACAAAATTTTAGCTTGATTGCTCTTAAACTACAGCTGTAATCGTAGGGATAGACCCCAAAAAGGGGGAGATTGTATGGGAGGTGGGAGCAGTTTTTGACCGATCGGTCTCATCTTACTACTCAGCCTACGCTTAGTGTAGGGAAGCTTGCATACAAAATTTCAGCTTGATTGCCCTTAAACTACAGCTGTAACCGCAGGGATATACCCAAAAAAGGGGGAGTTTGTATGGGAGGTGGGAGAAGGCTTTGACCGAACGGGCTCTTCTTAGAACTCAACCTCCGCCTGGTGTTGGGAAGCTTGCATACAACATTTCAGGTTGATTTCCCTTAAACTACAGCTGCAATCGTAGGGAGAGACCCCAAAAAGGGGGAGTTTGTATGGGAGGTGGGAGCAGTTTTTGACCGATCGGTCTCATCTTACTACTCAGCCTACGCTTAGTGTAGGGAAGCTTGCATACAAAATTTTAGCTTGATTGCTCTTAAACTACAGCTGTAATCGTAGGGATAGACCCCAAAAAGGGGAGATTGTATGGGAGGTGGGAGTAGTTTTTGACCGATCGGGCTCATCTTACCACTTACCCTCCGCTTAGTGTAGGGAAGCTCACATACAAAATTTCAGGTTGATTGCCCTTAAACTACAGCTGCAATCGTAGGGAGAGACCCCAAAAAGGGGGAGTTTGTATGGGAGGTGGGAGCAGTTTTTGACCGATCGGTCTCATCTTACTACTCAGCCTACGCTTAGTGTAGGGAAGCTTGCATACAAAATTTTAGCTTGATTGCTCTTAAACTACAGCTGTAATCGTAGGGATAGACCCCAAAAAGGGGGAGTTTGTATGGGAGGTGGGAGTAGTTTTTGACCGATCGGGCTCATCTTAGAACTTAACCTCCGCTTTGATGATAGAAGCTTGCATTCCAAATTTCAGCTCGATATAACATAAACTGCGGCTGTAATCGCGGGGACAGACAGACGGACAGACGGACAGACGGACAGACGGTCACCCTTAAATCGACTCAGATTTCGATGCTGATCATTTATATATATATATTGTTATACCTACCACGCCTCCTTATGGGCGTTACAAATGGAAGAACAAAATGAATATACCCTTCACTCCGTTCATGCGCATGGTGAAGGGTATAAAAAGGGTGAGAGCTTACACGTTTGGAGCTTAGCAAAGGCATTAAGATATATTAATAACATGTTTGGATGTTGGACTTGTAATGATTATAAGTGACGATATAATAAATTAATATTCACAGATATACAATTAATCCTAAAAGTAAGGTAATAATTCAGAGGAAGAGTTATTGTTGCAATTTGTTTGTAATTTATTGTTTAAAAATACATTTAGCAGTAGCAAATTCTTGGAACAATGTTAAAAACACTTTCTAAACAAATTTATATCATGCCATCTAAATTCACAGCCACAAAAATGCCACCATATTTGAGAGTCGCGTGAAGTCATTGATTTGATCACCGTCGAATTTTGGATACTATTTGACACACAAAATATTTATTACGGTTTTACCTACACACACACACATGCAAATGTGTCGAAAGTACACAATATGAATACACATGCATACATTCAGCATATACGCTCACACACAGCCACACAAGTTTTACTATGTGCATTGTTACCGTATTTGCAGTTGTTATTTCTCGGTCAGTTAGTGATGGAGCTTTGTGTTACGCGTTAAAGTACGAATACAGAGGCGTAGTTCCAACACTGTCTGCAACAGTATCAGTTACTATGAGTATGCATATAAATACCGTCAGTGTACTCGTATTAGTATTACTGTTTCTTTTCTATTTGCTCGTTCATATGCACAACGTGTATTCTTTTTTGGCATTACATACAGCTTTATAAACAAAAATACGAACACATTTTGACCTTGTGCAAATATCAGTTCCCTGGTTTATGCATAGCTGCTGTTAACCATATGTTTGGTAAATGCAATACGGATTAGTAGCGACTGAGTTCGATGGAGTGGTTGCGAAAATAACCGCTACAAAGCCAGTGAGAACCACACGTTTTGTTTTAGGCTAAATTTTGAATATGGGCTAGATTAAAATATGTTATACTATTTCAGAACTATATAAGCGGAGTTGTTTTTTTTGGGTAGAAGAGTAGCCATTCTTTATTATTTAAGAGTTGCATAAATTAATGTTAAAATTATGTTTAGCATACATTTTTGAAATCATAAAACTTCATTGAAATTGCTGTGAAATATTTTAATATAAAAACAAGCGAAAATGTTTCAGTCGTGCAAACCGACTTACATACATCCTCACCCGTGATACGTAGTAAGTAAGTAATTTGTACTTTATATTCCAAAGAATGGCGAAAAACATATTACAATAATAAGCATAACTCATTAATTTTTCAACCGAATTTTCTTAACGTACCTGTTTTAGAAAGCTACATTAATATGGCATAAAATTAAAAATATACATTACGCTGCCTCAGGATCAACTTAGAGATTTTAGAAAATGAGAATTCGCATTTTTTTTTTGCTTTTCTTTTACTTAAACAACCGCCGTTTCAATATTTTTCAACCGATTTTCAAAATTTTTTTTTAATAAAAGGTGAAAATCATAGCTTTAAAACAGATGTAAACTTTTTAAAAGAGAAAACTTATGATATTTGGAACTTATAATTCTAGGAATATCGTCCTTTCACTTAATTTGCTATAAAAACATTACTCAAGGAAGTGACCGAGAAGAACTTTAAGTATCACTGTACTCTACGGACTCCAGTCTAACAGAAATGCTACATAAGAACCTCTGTATATTTTGTGTGCAGCACAGTGTAATTATATTGTTAATTTAACGCATTCCCATTAAAAGTCTTAGCAGCACAAATCTAGGGTAAAGTATCAATAATCTTCTACCAGTATCAATTAAGCTCTTGTAATTTTATTCGACTTTGCAAACTACTTATCACCAGTGTTTGTATTACAGTAAAGAGGATAAAATATACAAAAAGTATAGAAACATGTATATTTTTTTAAGGAATAAAGAGCATAACTTTAAGTAGGGGATCTATACCCGATGTCCGGTTTGTTATTGAAAAAGCAATAAGTGTATTTTGTATAATTGTTTTTGTATATATATGTAGGCTACGCTAGCGACCAATTAAATGTATTCTTTTAAAAATTTCATGAATTAACCAGCAACAAGTGATAAGTAAGTGGATTTGTTACAATCGTTTGGTTGAAGATAAATTCTTATTATTATAAGTAGAGTTTATTTTACAAGAGTTCTGTGTAATGGAATATATAACAGCAGGCAGGGTGGATAGTTGTTTCGATATAAGCCGCAATATTATTATCATCCTTTGCTGTGACTTTGCCTTTTGTTATATTTAGGTGATAGTGTATTATCTTTTATCAGGTATAAACAAGTCTCTCTAAATCTAGTCACCAAAATTTTTACCAGCCACATATGTAAATCATATAAAAATAGCCCTTACTCCAACATATTTAATTCCTCTATAGCAAATGCATTTATCACAGCTCCCTGCGCCTTGTCAACATTTAGTATCTTATACAGTTTGGTTCCCTGCCAACAACTGCACTTCAATCGATGGCTGCTGTGAATAAACAAACACTCTAAATAAATATTGCCTGTAAATATTACAATATTTTCGACAATATTGCATACAGATCGAGCCTAAATTCTGATGGTGCACTAACACTTCTTCGTTGTCGTATTTGTTATGCATAGAGACGAGCAACAATATCCTTTCAGCAAACGCAACATGACTGAGCAACTTTTGTGTCACTAGAAATGTCTTTGTAATATTTCACTGTGTCTATATGGGCGTGCTAAAGTTTTCGAGTATTGATTGTATGCACTGCCATAACGACTGCAACAACAACAACTGGAATTGTAAGAGTAACAAAATTACTCGAATGAATGGAAAATTCGTGGCATATTTTTTGTCGCCAAGGAGGACAGTGACATTTGTTGGTTCATAACGATATTGCTGGGATAAAAAAGGGAACAGTTTATTGAGTCTTATGCAAAGTAATGGATTTTCTAAAGTTGTCTTGCCATAGGAGTTGGAAATAAGTGCATCGATTATTTGGAAAAATGTTTATTTAACAATAGCTGAAGCATGTTGATGTTAAAAGTTGGCTACCAAATAGGTTTGTCAGCAAGAAGTAAAATTGGTTATTTTATTTATGTTCATGTCTAAAATCTCTCAGCATCTCAATGAAAAACCCCTTCGTCAGATCCGATTACAATTAATGAAACACTTGTTGTCTGAGTGCACAAGTAACCCAAATTATCCTATTGGAATTTTTGACATAAATCTACTATGACCATCATTCTTACCCAATCTTTGCATTTCATGTCATTCCAACTTAATAATTTCAACTAAATTTAATTTAAATTTGATAATTAAAATCAATTTAATTTTATAATTAATATATATTATGTCACGACAACACGTATTAAATTGAATGCCTATATCATAATACATTTAACGTAAGATCTCTCTCTTTCTCTCTAATTGTTCATAATCGTTGAACCGATTACGAAATCAAAGAGATTGCTCAAATTTGTTATTATAATTCTTTTGTGTGTTAATATGGCAAATACATAAAGTAATATTAAGTTTAAAGGACTAACAAAGGATATCAAGGACATTTTCTTTGTTTAGTGTTAAGCACACATAATATCTAAAGTCTTTTGTTCCTTATCAATAAGTGAAAGGCATAATGATGTATAACAACATTTGTTGCTATGTTGTGCGATATTGCTACGTGAAACACACTTACATATACATATATCTGTATACATGTATTTAAATGATTCCTCATGCAGTCTCATAATTATGTACTAACTGCTTTGTGTTTTATGTTCAAAAGATATTAAGCATGTTCGAATATCACACTCCAGACGAAAAATATAGTCAGCTACAATGGATAGAGATAGATTTAACAGTAAAACTAGCTGTCATATTAATCAAATATGTTTGACGTTGATTATTGATCATGCTGTGACATTAATGTATGGGAAAACTGAAAAAATAATTGACAAAAATATGAGCTCGAACGTTTAAAAATCGCGCAAAGTTTTAGGCCATTTTTTTTAAATTTTCCAAAAAAGATCGTTAAGTTATGAAGAGTTAAGCTAAAAAATAATTTTCCGAGAATTAAAGTAAAATTTTTTTTTTTTTCAATTTTAAATTGGTCGATTTTGTGTGTCAGTAACGTTATTCTTTTATAAATATAGATAATATCAGACGTACTTTCTTAGCATTAGAAATGGATAAAAATGGGGATAGTTTGAATTTCCTTGCAAATCATGAGTGAATTCCTTTACAAATCTTTGAACGAGTAATTGAGGCGAATACTTTACAATAAAGTGATGTACGTAGCTCATACGTAATTATATAAATTACACTGTGGAACATTTTTGGGGTCATTGTGTGGTGGTGGGAAATTCGAAGTAATGGTGTAGCTACTAGGTCAGTAATGTAAAACCCCCAAAGGGTTCGGCGCTATGGACGAAATATTCATTTTCAAAATTTATCATTTTGTATGTAGGGTACCAGAAGGGGTGGACCTATTCTGCCCATTTACATCCCCATGACTTCATCTGTTGGTTTTTTAATGGACCAGTTAAGTGTTACTGGCACACCATCCAGCCAGCTAGCCAGACAGACGGACATAGCTCAATCGGCTTAAAAATTATAAAAACGAGCTTGGGCTTAAGATACCTGGGATCTAACATGTCTCCTTTAATACGTTACACTTTTTCTCGTATCAAATGATACATCCATAAGGTTAGATATCTGCTAATTTTCTTTATCTTTTTAATCCTTACAATTTTCGCTTATTTTCACTTTAATTTAGTGTCAGCTGTAAACAATATCAGCTTGCACGTACAGATATGCTCAAACATATAATTGAACCATCGATAATAGAGAGCATAAACGATAAATCTATCTTAACGTCTGTTTTTGTTTGGGATGTAAAGAAAAGATGCAGAATGTTCTATTGAGCTGCGCTATTTTTGTTTTTTTGCTAATGTCATCTTTCGTTATATTTTGGATATTTTTTCGGGCAATGACAAATTGAAATGCATTATATAACAATTGTGTATGCAGGTGTTTTCATTTGTAAAGGCATGGCAAAACAAAGCAAATAAGTAAAAAATGTGTGGGTTGTTCAAAAAGATATGTATTAACGACAAGGATTTTTTTTTTAAACTCTTAGAGTATTCGGAATAACATTTAAGAAAGATTTAAAAATATTAAATCATACGAATTGGGTCAGATTTGTTAAACTTTTTTAAATTTTCTGCTGAAAACTCTAGGACTTTAAGAAGAGGGAAGCATAGAACAATGGGACATAACGTAGTTGCTAAGATGGGTAATTCAACATAAATTACTTTGCCTATCATTATACTTTGATTCAACATGGATAAAGGTGACTTAGAAAAACAATAATTTTTTTTTTGGTGACTATCACGGCAAGATGGTTGGAACACGCGACAATCATGCGGGTGTCCTAAGCTTAATAGCTTAAAAGCCATTAAAGTGTGTTGTTAACATTTTTTTTGCCCTTATTTCTTCGTGCATACCTGAGCATATTAATATATGAGCATATTAATTTCGATTACTAAAACTGTAAGGTTTTTCAATTATTTCCATCAACATGTGGCAACATTTGAATTCATAAACTATTCAATAGCAATTTTTGGCTACTTCTATATCATGTTTTTAAGTTTCTTCATTTGAGCATGAATAGATTTCGTCCAATTTACCATGTAATAAATTTGTTCTCAGTTGTAAACAATATGTTTTTCTTTTGCCGGTTACTACAACAAAATGTGTGTGCAACAAACGTACGAATACCAAAAAAAGTCGGAAATTTTTTGTTTCCCAATGATTTGAACAACAGTAAATCTTACATACGGTTTAGATTTTTTCTGTTACATACTCTACTGCAAAATTCAGGAAAAAAGCAATAGTCTGGTGTTTGTTCCTTTTTTGCTACCCTCGGCTTTTTTTCTGCAATATATCTCGGTCAATGCCAACACAAAATGGATTGAACACAATTGTCCAGGTGTTTTGTTTGGGCCATTTAGGCGAATTGTAAATAGGAATAATGGAGTATGGAATTAATGTTTCAGTTGCAAGCGTTCATGTGCAATTGTTGGAAATTGTTTTTAAACCTCTTCTGTCTTGTTTGGTCTTTAACAGTTACGATTCGTACTTTTACTAAGCACATTAGAAGAAAAATTAAAGCTGACAATTTTGTAATATAATTTACTCTTGCTTTTTTATTAGTAGATATACAGATTGTATATATTTTTCCAAATTAACTGAACATATATTGCAAAAATGTTTACAAATATGTTATTGGAAAATATTTTTCGTCATTCGTTCGACTAACTAATTTACTTAACAATTGGCTTACCAGATCCATTCAACGAAGTTTTTTCGACCCATACAGCGCCGCCTATTGAGTTATAACTCGAAAACTTATCGCGTAAGCGCATTTTCTTTCGTGCTTACAACATGTCCCATTCAACGTATTCGGATTATTTAGATGCACTAGATTACTTCGACGTCGTTATCCAAACTTTAATAGCCTTTTTTAAGCACTGAACATAGAAAACGTAGATTCCAACCAAAAGGAGTTCTTCCTTGTGGCTGCCAAAGCTTCGGTAACTTCTGTTGCCTACTCCCTAAGACGCGGGGTCGAGGCAATCGGCACTGAAAGAAAAAATGTAAATGGCTGGAGCCGGGAATCGAACCACGACATCCCGCATGGTAGTCGAGTGTTCTAACCGCTATGCCACGGCCGCAGAGTGGTTGCCGCTTCATACAAAGAGCGGCCAAAAATAGAAGGAGTTATCATAGGTGAATAATATTTGACACACCTCACAGTATTTTTAAATGACACATTTCTAAAATTTGGTTAAAATCTGTTAAAGGATTTAAGGACGTCTCTCAGATCCTGAAAATTTAAATTTCATAGTAGGCACACCAAAGTCAGCATATCCCTTGATTCCATCAATCTATGACAAATCTAAAATTTGGTCAATGTCGGACAAAGGATTCAAGGACCTTCCTTAGAGTACACAATCAAAAAAAGACACCGAAAAGGGTGAGGACGCTTTGTTCTATTGAAGAAATATTGGTAAACAATTCACAACAAATTTGGTTGTCAACTTCGATCGACTTTGCAACTTAAACTCTACGTGAAATATAAGTCTACACACGAGTTAGTACTGAAACCGGCACATATAATAAATTAATTAAATAAAGTAGACACAACATGCTAATAAGTTTTAAATTCTTTAAAATAATAGTTAATTCCTTTCTTTACAATATTTAATTCTTCCTTTGCTTAAGCAATCTTTTTGGACCTTCACTTGAAAGTTACTCACGCTTCGAAACAAAATTAATTTCATAGTCTGCCTTTGGCAGCAATTCTTAAAGAGGACAGGTGGAATAAAGCAGAAACAAAAGTAATTTGAAAGATCAAAATCTATTGTGAGATGGTGTTGCCACAGTTTTACCCAGAATTTTGACTTAATTTTTTTATTTTTGGCCAATGGGGACGACCACTGTTGGCCGGTCCCATATAACTCGGCCTATTTCATAAATTGCTTTAATATATTTTTCGTTTAATATCAATGTTGTGCACATATTAGCTTGTTAAAACTTTTGCTGTATATTTGTTTATAATAATAATAACGTCTTTAAGTCATTCTCCGTTTTCGTCGGTGTCATTTTGGTTCTCATAGTTGCACTTATAATCTAAGAGCAGCTATGATGACCCTTAAAGACCATTAAGGGAGCAATTTATATGCCATTGCAGCTACAGCTGCAGCTGTGTGACTAGGGATGCATGAGTTGTGGCATTCTGGTGCACAATGGCAGCGCAAAGGAGATTATGTAGCAGCACCAACAACAAGTGAGAAGATGTCTTAAGATTTAGAGCGAACACGTTGCACATGAATGACAAAGGGAATGAAAAGTTCCAAATAAGCTTTCGAGGAATTTATTAAATAATACTACAGTGAAAATTAAGTATACGATTTGTATTAATATCAATGTTGCACTGGCACTAGTACTTCATATAAGCTGCTAAAGTATACCTTTATGTAACAACATCTTAATTTGGATGTTTTGATATTTGACTGTAATATTTAGAATGTTTTCCGTTAACATTAAAAATATTTTGAATCACTTGTCTTGGGAACTGCAAAAAAAATTCTTTTATTGCCGGCACCCCTCGATTTTGTCGACAGCAACTTCGCAGTATAAGTGTCGAGTAAATCAGTATGTCTAGTAAAAACTTCTCAAACAACATTCGTCGATATACACGTAGGTGCCGTTTGTTGTGAATCTAAAATGGAAAGTGTGTTAATTCACAACATCGCAGCATCCCATACCTCATTCATGGGGTGTAAAGGGAAATTAAGTTAAGTTACTTGTCTACATAAATTGCTATAAATGTATTTTGTTAGTATTAATATTAATTTGAGCCGGCATATTTGTTGTTCGCGTCATGGTTTCCAATAGAAATTTAAAAATATGTTATTTATTATGTCCTGTAATTCAAAGGATAAAAAAGTGCCGCAACAAACTCTTTCCATTCAGTCCTGTTTGATGTTTCTTGACTTAGAGTTCAATTTGTAAATTTTAACAAAGATTTCGGAATATTTGTATATATTCGGCGACTACTCAATCAAGATAAACACACAAATAAGACCTCCCTAGACTGCAATATATAAATTCCTACAAATTACGAGTGTCATGCTTATCCCAATTTAACCAAGATAGACAGTGTATTGAAGCCCAAGAGTGTTTTTCTATACACACAAAATGCATTTCAAACGCATCGCTCACTATACGAATTGCACGCATAGCAATGCTGCATCAGTAACATATTGATATCTTTGCAGTTAAAACGTGACGAGTGTCAATTGTAATATAACAGTCCATGAGGACTGAACACACATTGCACTCGCGTTATTCAACGATTCTCAATCTTTTACGCAATGGCAATTTGCAGCAGAAGCAGCTTCAATGCAACGGAAACGGTGCCGTGAACCACAACGGCGTTGTCATCAACGCAATTGCAACATAAAGCGAAAATCCTATAATGCGTACGTGTACGTACTTTACCGAATATTCCATGTGAAGCCTTTGTTGCCGCATCTTTAAGTGGATTCATTTCAATTGAGAATTAATTGAATGAAACAGTCGAACTTAAAAAAAAACACCCATACACTGTCGAAATTAAGTAAGTGTCTGTGACAGGATAGTAAGGAATTACGCTAATGGGTAGAGAATGTAAGATGAATGCATTAATCTGATACAATTTCCTTAAGGTAATGATAGCAAGATGCATTGAAATTGCGTTGCAGCGATATTTACCCATTCAAGTCAGTTGAGAATCAAACAATCCGCTATTAAAATTGCAGTCATGTAAGTAGATAAACAATTACTTAAAGGGTGGTTAGAAAATGGATGATTCGGCTGATCTAGAACCTTAACGGATCACGAAAATTTAGAGCATAATAGAGCTTTTGTTCGTAAACAAACTAGACACTCTACTCGAATAAAGTCTAGCGTCTTAAATATGTCCAGCACATCTTTAAACCGCTTTTTTCACAAAAATTACATTACCAATATAATAAATTTCAAATGGTGCAAGAAATAAAGAATCTCTGGGGATAGTTCGCGAAATTTATAGTACCAATTTCCCTCTCGTTGAAGTTATACAACAGCGGTATTCGGAATCCACAGCGTTTCTTTTTATTTTATAAACTAGTGGTAAATTGTCATAAATATATAATTTATTTATAGTTATATGCAAATATAGCCCTACCTGTGGGAATCGAGCTTGTCATAAATTTTGTTATCTTTGTCGCTGCATTTAATAGCCTCAGACACATTAATCACAGCCATCTACTTAATGTCTCCAGTTTTTATGTTCTGAGTATTATGGTAAAATTTATCTTAGTTTGTATTTGCATACACTAAGTGAAAGAGTAACAGCATAACTATTTTTAGAAGCAGAAAAATATATATGCTCATGAAAGAAAGGATGTCCAAAGGAAGCTCAAGATAAAGAATAAGGATATAACAAAGATAAAAAGAAAAAAATATAACAGTTAGTATATGACCATTACTTGCAATAAAGGAAGAATGATAAGGATAAAAGAACCAAAAAATAAAATAAAAAGAGAGTATTATTTCAAATGCCTGAACTAGAAGAGTGACTATACACATGATATATTGACGGTTTAAAAAACACACATCTTTTATATGATATGAATAAGTATTGCGTCATAACAATTTACATCGGCAAAACTGTGATATTTTCACCATAATGAATTCGATACTTTTGAAAAGATTGCTGATTCTTCCGAATACACATTATTGTACCCAGTATTTGATGGTATTCTTTTGCCTTTTGGTATATGAATATACCAAACATATTTATCCAATATTTAGTATTTTTCAAATACACCTTCAACTTCAACGTTTGGTAGCCGAGTTAAACACATTTCCCTAAGTTTGTAACATTATAAAGTTCACTTCATGTAGTGCTTTCATAATTTAATTTTCTTAGATTGCACTGTAAATTAAATTTTCAGGCTAATTTAGCAATAAATTTCATATTTTGAATTTCTGAGTATGTTTAACTTTTAAATTCCATTTCCCCTTTTATTACTATAACTTATGAGGTCTTATTTCAGTGATTCTGGCCGTCGACATCACTAATGCATTAGGGATGCACTTTGACATCAAAGTTTCATATTTTTTGCTGTTACAATAAAACACATTAAAGTAATTATTCATTATGTTGTACTATTGCTTATTAAAACTCTTGGGAATTAATAAGGTTCATTGCTTATGATGACAACTTGTGCCTAATCGTATACAATTTATAATAACACAGCATATTTTAATTTATATTATGTGTTGCAATTGAAAAGACACAAAAGCAAAAACACAAGGAATTATAACAAAAAACTTTACGGATTGGGGTACATTTGAAACTACTACTGCAAAATGTGATAATGGCGTTAACTAATGCCGGACGGGCTGGTAGTCTACTATGCGTATGAATATGAGCGAATATTTTTGTAGTTGCTAAACAATGTAAAACTGTTTATATTAATAAGAGTAATTGTCAAATCTTATAGTCAAAATACCTGCTTGTCCGCTGCACCTAGAACGATAAATGAAAAAAAAATTACACTGTGCAACAGTGAAAAAAATACAACAACTAGACAGTATAGGTTCGATTCTACTATCGAAGGGTAATAAAACCCTATACTCAGTTTGGCGAGATTGGTGATCAATTTTTTTTTATTGACCCCAAAAGATTCTCAAAATCAATGAGCCCCTCGAAAAAAGGTGTCATCAGTTGTTGTGCAACAGCTAACTCACACTTCGTGATAGCGCTAAACTATATTCGGCAATATTGTAGCTGGGAGTTTTGCGCTCTAACTTTATTAACAATTTATGTCAAAGAGGTTGGTTATCCCTGCACTTTTTCAAAAAAAAATTTTAAAAAAATTAAAATTTTTTATCTTTTTGGGCATTACTTTGAGGGAGTCGAAATTTTTCACTAACAATGTTGGCCAAAAATGTAGCCATGGCCAAGTTGAATAACTTTTGTAAACATACCAATACCATCTGAACGGATCTAGGCAATCTAAACAGCTCAAAAAGACCACTAGGATACCGGTTTGTTGTTGTAACTTAAATTCGATTGATATTCAACCACGTTACTAGCTTTTAAGTGCGTAAAGTTACAAAAAACCGGTATCCTAGTGGTCTTTTTGAGCTGTTTAGATTGCCTAGATCCGTTCAGATTGTATTAGTATGTTCACGAAAGTTATTCAACTTGAGCATGGCTACTTTTTTGGCGAACATTGTTAGTGAAAAATTTCGACTCCCTCAAAGTAATGCCTAAAAAAGTAAAAAATTTAATTTTTTTTTTAATTTTTTTTTTTGAAAAAGTGCAGGGATAACCAACCTTTTTGACATAAATTGTTAATTAAGTTAGAGCGCAAAACTCCCAGCTACAATATTGCCGAATATAGTTTAGCGCTATCACGAAGTGTGAGTTAGCTGTTGGACAACAACTGATGACACCTTTTTTCGAGGGGCTCATTGATTTTGAGAATTTTTTGAAGTCAATAAAAAAAAATTGGTCACCAATCTCGCCAAACTGCGTAAAGGGTTTTATTACCCTTCAATGGTAGAATCGAACCTATACTGTCTTGTTGTTGTATTTTACAAAAAGTCTTCATTTGTTGCATAGTGTTATCAAATCAATCAATATGAAATCTTTAGTGGTCAAATAATGATTTACCCAACTTCACGAAAATCGCTTTCTGCAACTTCATGGATACCACCGATGCAACAAATGTAGATGGTTGTGACAGAGCTTGAACTAAGATCACCCGTGATATAGTCAAGCCTTGGTCAGCATCATTATAACATGCAATTTTTACACAATCTTTTAGGTATTTTATAACAATACCAACAGAAACTACATCTAACTAAATAATTGAATGTAGCAATAATATATGGAAACATTTTATTTTTGTTAAACAAGTTAAATAAGAAAACAAAAGTTCTTACTTATATACTAAAAGTTTTTTACGTATAATTTATACAATCATAGTAAATATTTCCACAAAAACACAAATTGCCTACTATGGTTTTCAGAGTGAATATAAATTCATTATGCACAAGAGCATGAGCTAACACCTCATGAAAATATTTGTATAAAAGTGTTTAAGTAAATATGTTTGTAAAATATGCTCAGTATTGTTGTTGAATAATGTTGTTGTTTATCCAACTTATGTGTTTGCTCATAAGATATACGAAAACATTTATACCTGATTTAATTTACTTTTGTTAAAAAAAATAAACAATAAGATTTACTACATGCTCTAAAAGCTAAATGGGTTTCCATGCTAA
The DNA here is from genome assembly GCA_964034835.1 of Muscina levida. Lineage (NCBI taxonomy): Eukaryota > Metazoa > Arthropoda > Insecta > Diptera > Muscidae > Muscina > Muscina levida. The sequence goes on from OZ035881.1 coordinate 25,792,895, forward strand.
TTTCCATTTGAGAAGAAAATATGTGTTTATAAGGATGTAATATAAGGATAATAATTGTATTGTATATATATAACTTACGATAGTAGATAACATATTCCATTAGATGTTAGCCAAAGGAATAGTAAGAAAAGTGTTTTAAAAAATATATATTTGTAAATTTGAAAAAATTTTGAGATATCTTCTTGGTTCACAGTTTGAAAACTCAGTCTACACAGCAATACTTCCGACTGACAAGCTCTTCGTTGGCCAGAAACATGTTAGTGAGTGTGACTAGATTTGGATACAAATACATCCGCAAGACAACCTGGATATCCTGTTATCAAAAGACAAGAACCTAAGTTGATCACGTGGTAATGTATGCCTTCATATCTCAATTATTATTGACAGGAAAATAAAAGTATGGTAACACACTATTCCTCCGATTAACGTTAATATCCAAGTCTCTTGGGTATTTATATGTTCGCACTGCTATGTGTGTGTGTGGCTGCTAATTATTTAATTAACATATATGTAAAAGCGCCCAGAGCAAAGCTAAGTTCTTATTTGCAGTATTTTTTTATTTTGCTGTTTTTCTCATGTCGTATGCGCAGAGGAAATGTGTGAGTATAACTCAAAAAGAACTAGATAATGTGTGTCCCATTTTACTATTAACTGAAAGTATAAACAAAAAGGCTAATATATTTTGGTGGCTATATACTACTTCGAATTTAGTATTCATCAAGTAAAAATTAGATTCACCAAAAAATATCACCAAAAGTATGGGGTTTTATTAAAAATATATTGTTGAAACCCATTGTGTTACGTCATAATGTCAAGTCTCTAAATCACTTGTAAAACTCTTGCCTACGATACATACAACCTGAAAATCGTGTTACAAATATCAAAGTTACATTTTCGGCTCAGTCTAATATGTATATTTTCACATCATTAGTTATCCATTACTCACAAAAACCAACCACGTAATAATGAGTCACATTATGTTAATAACCCTATTACTATAGATATTGCCATAATTCAATAGATTAGTGATAAACATAACTGCTACATGTACAGTCAATTTACATTTAAGTGACTCAAGGGCAAACAGGTGTTTTCCTTTTAATTTCCAATTAATTTCACAATTAATATGGGAAATATGCATAGAGCAAACACATTTTGTAAATACATATATTGGTGTTAGAATACAAAATATTAATTGATAAATTAAGTACACAATTTGTCGTACTATTTTATGGGCTAAACATTTGCTGAATATATTTTATGGTTTGAAAAGTTTAAGCTATTTTTAAACTGAATTTAAAGGGGAACTGAAACAGAAAGACAAGAAAAAAGGAACCTTTAATTTTCCAACCCGAGCCTGGGCAATGCAGAGTTGAACAACATATAGAAATTACTGTAATATGTCATATCCGCAATAGACAATAACGCACCATATATAGAGAGCAACTGCTTAATCAGCCATATTTATCAAGTTTTATCTGTATATCGGGGTAAAATTGCGTATTGTCTCGAAAACTCTCTCTACTGATCGAAAATAAAAATTTCGTCTGAAATTTTTGATTGCAGTCCGAATACTGTCTGTGTATCAAATTGTATGTTTCTGATAATATAGAGCTTTAGGTAATTTCCAGCTAGTAAGCTTACTGTCTATAAAACTGCATTGGAATTGGTTTAGCCGTTTACACATGATTAAGTCACAAACGGCGGACAAATACGTTTATACATAATAGCCTTGATACTGACGTCGAAAACAGTTTAGTCATTATAGATAACATTACATACTAGTGCAACATATTTGGATATGCATATGAATATTCGAATGTCAAAGTTTACACCGCATTATAAATTTTTTACTACTTACATGTTATCCGAATATTTCGTCTTTTAACCATTAATGTAAAACTTAGTGGTAGTCTTACATGTGCCACAATATGATTGAATAAAGGAATTCTTCTCTGCATGTATGTGTGTCAATGAACATACACAATAAAATCATCCAAGCTTTATGTGGATTACCTCGTTTCCATAGTAGAGACATTTTCAAAACATCTGTTGTTATTTTGAACGATTATGTGATCTTCTTTCATACTGCACCATTCCGGTGGTCTGTGAAGTTTCACTAATGTTTTAGCACAATGTTCATTGTTGTCCGTCACTCGTTGCTGCAAGTATTTCATGTGCCACAACCTCTCTGGTTGTGACGTATGCATATGAACATATATATATATGTAAGTATTAACATGCATGCATAATATCAGAAGTGCTGTTCAGAAGTGCTGAAGCATAAAAGCATAAACGATTTTATTTGTTTATGTTCACAAAACACATTCAGTGCTGAAAAATAGTGCACAATATGGCGAAAGATGCATGAACTTTGAACATATAAATACAATACATACAGAGAGGATTTTGTTTGAATTTCTGTTTTTTTTACAGCAATGAAAAATCATGTATTTTAGGATGTATACAAACATTACATGTTTACCATTTACATACAAATTTGTGCATACTAAGACTTTAGGTCTTCATTATTTCATTCCCTGTAAGATTAAAATCGCACAGAAGCCATGATAATGTAAACAAAAAACCAAATTTTGTATTTGTGCCTTAACTTGTTTTGTTATTAAAGACTTACAAAAAAAAGATATGAGAAATGGTAAATGAATTTTAAGATGAACTTAACATTATAAAGATAACAAAGCGACTATACTTTATGATTGCTTACAACTCAGTTCAATAATATAAACCCCTTAGGTATAATACTGTTGACCGAGTATTAAAATATTTATATGATATCGTATAATGAACCAAAGTAATATTAAACCAAACCTAAGTACGTTGAAGATTTCAATCCATAACTAATCCTGGAAGTACTACGATACCACGCCTTTACTTCTGAGGTTCCTGATAAACAGTGACACCATGTTGCTTATTTGATGGTGCTTCAGCCAATAGCCACTCGGGCTTGTAGAAAATTACACCAAAAATAATCTCAGATAGGTGAACCGCCTATTTAAGCGAAATATACGGGATAGAGCTAATATTAGAGGTGTACAGGAAAAGAGTTGAAGCCTTGAATTTTGTACCAGAAAAGGTTTTTGTTGAGTTCGTGGAAAAGACCCTAGAAAAACATATCGACTCATAGCATTTTCTGTCGACTATAAAGCTTCCTTCGATAGCCCCATACTGCAGATATCACACGAAATCTTCAATGAAGATTGACATTATCAAGCCCATCGATACCACTTGAGGCCATAGAGAAGGCGACAGTCTATCGTGTGATCTAAAAAGGAAAGCTGCACTAAACACAACTGGCACAATATATAACAGAGGCCTTATTCTACTTGCATATGCTGAATCCTATGATTAGAGACCTCTCAAGTATTTCAAAAATTCAACAAAGGAGTTCTAATATTGAAAAGGGACAAAACAAAGTTGTAAGTTTCAACGAAGAATACTGTTTACTAATACGCACTTAGCTATCGATTTAAACACAAATCCCTCTTACTACACATACAAATTCAACTATTCTAGATACTGGCTGTGCCGTTCTTGATAGATCGCTTATTATCCTGTATCGATTTGAAGATGATGACTAAAGATGGCGACTATAACTCTAATGGAAAGACCAGAATGCTGAGAACTTTGCAGATCTTGGTACGACGAAGTGCATAAGAAGCGCTTTGAATCGAAGCACATATAATACTTTTCTATGTGCGGCATATAGTCGGTAATAAACGATTGAGAGAACAAATGCCGGCTAAGTAGGTAAGTGAGGCGGAGTGGATTATCGGATTATAATTAGTGCCTTAAGAGCTCACTGGTTAGTTAAGAAGATTCACCCAAGAACAGGACCCAGATACCACGGCACCAATGGCACTAGTCAATGGTATATATCCGCTGGTAGCAATTATAACAAACACAAAGATAACTAGCGAAGAGCGGTCCATAAACATGAAGAAATTAAATTTTATTGATGTGATACGAATTAATGGTTAGTTGTCGCACAATAGGTAACAATAGTGATGTACATGGAATATTGTTGCCTGTAACAATTTATAGACAATTTTGTTCATATTTATATTTTTGGATATTAATCATATCATGATCGAACAAGTATTGAAGTAGTACAAAGCAACATATGAATGAAATCGAATGAAATAAATTGAGTTTAAAAATAGAAAGCCCAAAATTTATTAAACACAAGAATATCAATAGTCACATTTATTGCGTGTGAAAACTAATTTTAACAAATCTGCAATATTGTAATTATCACACTACAACACATGATTTTGGGACTCAGTTCTAAGAACTGCACGTGAATGTAGCCCCAAAAAGGATCATGCGCATCATTCGCTTTGTCAAGTTACATGCCATAATAATTTAATATCGATTTGAAGTTAGTAAGTATCGTATAGTGGAATTTGTCACTTTTTAGGCTCTTTTGTTATATTGTTATATAGTGGCGTATGATTATCATAAGTAATATTCCATGTAAATCATACAACAGTTTTATTGTAACTACTACAAAATAAACCCAGTTCAAAATCATTTGGTGAATGGAAAAGTGAAACTGTTGCTTATGTATGGAAACGTTATATGAACAGATTAAAGGAATGGTAATTCTTAACTTTTTTAGCTTTGTTTCAGCTAAATCAGACTAGTGGTTCTCGAGTTATGTCAGAGGCTACAAATTTCCCTATACGATACTTACTTTAAATCGGTATTAAATTATTATGGCATGCAACTTGAAAAAACTAATGAAGGATAACTTCTTGTATTAGGGGATACTTTCAGGTCTCTATGAATTTTTATCTCTGTAAGTTTATTTGAGCGCAGTATTACTATACTCTTGTTAATTTAATGGTACACCAAAATCAATTAAATCACGAAAAGTAATTAAAAATAATTGTTTTTGCAACAACTAATTTGACATGCCAAAAATCAACCCAAATTAAATTTTAGATTAATCAGCAAACATTCATCAGCATGGAACACATAGTTACTAAAAGCCTTTGTGACACGCAACCAGCTGATAATGCATCTCGCATCAAAAAATGCAGTTAGCAACAAGTGAGTTATAATTGGCGTTGATTTAAATGGAATAACACAAAACTTGTTACTAAACCTATATATTTATAAAAATAGAACCTTGCACACAGGTACAACGCCACATCCCACAAACACAAGTGTTTTAATAGAAGCTCCAGGACTTATTGGGAGAACTTCTCTCATACTTGCTCAAAAGATTATCAAATTTATGAGGCAGTGTTGACTTTTGTGAAGGTTTCACAACCTTGGTCGTCACCACTTTTATCATTATTTGGAAAATTTTTATAAAATAACATTAAAAGTTCAATTAAGTTAATTCCCATTAAAGTTTCACCTTTTTTTGTTATTGGCGCCTTATATGTATTATAATATATGTAACTAGCTGACCGGGCAGACTTCGTCCTGCCTAAAGAAGTATCGACTTAAGTGTAGTTTTTTTTGGGTGGAATTTTTGGGTAGCTTTTTTAATGTAATGCTTCTGATAATACAACGTGCATGGGAAAACCAAAGGAATAAACATATGTTAATCAGTGGGTCTTTCTACACGTGAAAGCACATGCAACATAAAGCTGTTAATGAAAAAAAAAGAATTTTTTAAATTCAAGCCGCAAACTTGAATAAACTGTTCATCAGCATTACTGATTGTCATCGCAAATTCTAACCTAACTGGCAACTGTAATCAGTTGAATCAAACGGCAAATCCGTGGTTTCATGGGAATACATAGTAGCTATACATTAGTTTCCTTATACTTTCTGGTTAAATTAAACTAAGAAGGATTACTTAATCCTGTATTGCTTCTTAACTACTGTAATTCGTGATTAAGGGGTTTCAGCGATTTTTTGTGTGTACACTCATTCCTCATTATGATTAAACATGTTTGCAAATTTTTTTTATCTTGATATTGCAACGTCAAAAAGATTTGCGTAATAATGAAGGATGCTGTAGCCAACGCGATACGTTTTGTGATCAACAATTTTCCAAAATCAACAATATCAAAACCCATGGGTGCATCAAGGAAATAAAATCCTCCACACTCATTCGTAACCGTTAATATTACACTGTTGTATAATGTTCGTCGCTCTAATTGTAAGTGAATCAGATTTGAGAAATGTTTCAATTCGAGAGTATTCATTTTTTTTTTCCGCCGCAGATCTCGGTCCACATACACCACTGGTCTTAAATAATTCAATACCAAATATAAAGATGAATGGTGCTACAGTCCTCCAGCTATCGCTATTGGAGAACAGAATTGGGGCAGGGTCACCCATTTTTTGCTTGATCACGCATATTGGTGTTTATTCCACACCCTATTTCAAATCCCACCCCTTTTTTTTAGACTACGTATATTGATCTTGATTGAATCCACTCCAAATTTCATGACAATTTGCAAAATAGAGTCGAATAGATGAGGTCATGCCTAAAGATCTAGTAATTCAGATATCACACTTTTACAAATTAGGTCCTACGGGCAGGGCCATTCCTCTAATCTAATACTTCAGATGCCGCACTTTAACAAATTAGCTCCTAGGGGCGGGGCCACGCCTAATAATCTTATCCCGCCAGTTTTTGACTTAATCATAATTGCATCCACACCTGATTTGAAGTTACTAATTGTAATAGTACGCCAGATATTGCAATATTGTTAATATGGTTGAATGGGTGGCCATACCTCGAGAACATCGGTTGAAAGCTGCAGCATCCGCTAAACTTCAAACAAACTAAATTTAAATCTTATATACATACATAAATATACCATTTGTCTGTGTCATTTAAAAATTCAAATATTGACAATTTAACATTGACATACTATTTAAATTTTCACAATTTAAAACTTTGAACATTTTTTGTATGGGAAAATCGAAAATCGACTCAATAAATGGACCACATGATTCAAATGCAATGTTTAAGTAACCTATAACGATCCCCGAAAGATTGTCTTTCTATTGATGCCGGTTTGTTGCACATCGGTTGGGTGGTTTTGAAGTCTATAGTGGACATACGTAGAAACAAATGTTCACTTTTATATATATAGATATGTACAACAGGTCGAAAACTTTATGTGTTCGTCAAGGCTTCATAGCCTCTTATATAAGTTGCCAATGCATTAAATAAGTTCGATTTCCATTGTTATTCCATTTTTAATACATAGTTTTTCACATAAAGGCTACTGTTTTTGTATAAAAACAACCATTAGTTGTTACCAACTTTAAAAACATAACTATAGTCGTATTTTAAATAATTTTTACACAGAGGTAGCATGACTATTCACAGATTGTTAAAATTATTTCGCAATGTGGATATTGAATGCATATATAGATACTGTTTTATAAACACCAATAACATAAAAAGGTAACCGTAGTGAGTGTAAAAACTATCGTGGAATTAGCCTCTTACCGATTGCGTATAAGGTTCTGTCTAGCATACTGTGTGAACGTCTAAAGCCAATTGTGGAAAACCTGATTGGACCTTATCAGTGCGGCTTTAGACCAGGCAAATCCACGACGGATCAGATATTTACACTGCGCCAGATTCTTGAGAAAACCCATGAGAAGCAAATCGACACTTACCACCTCATTGTCGATTACAAAGCTGCCTTCGAAAGTCCCATCAGGCATCGACTATACGAAGCCATGTCTGAGTTCGGTATTCCTGCGAAGATAATTCGTCTATGCCGGTGTACTCCTACGAATACCAAATCCTCTGTTCGGATTGGCAAGGATCTATCTGCACCATTCGTTACGACGAGAGGTCTTAGACAGGGTGACGGTTTGTCATGTATGCTGTTCAACATAGTGATGGAGAAGGTGTTAAGGAAAGCAGCGGTTAACATGTCTGGCACCATATTTAATAAGAGCCACATGCTGCTCGCATATGCCGATGATATCGACATTATCGGTCGAACGATGCGAGAGGTAACAGCTGTTTTCTCATCAGTTGAAAGGGAGTCAAGGACCAGGTGGAAGAGTCCAGCTGTACCAGGTACTAATTTTACCGGTCCTGTTGTACGCCTCCGAATCTTGAGTGCTTACACAGGCAGATGCAGCTCATCTGGCGGTGTTTGAGAGAAAAATACTCCGCAAAATATATGGACCCATTTGCGTAAACGGCGAGTTTAGGATTCGGATGAACCATGAGCTGTACGAGTTATACCACGACATTGATGTCGTCAAGCGAATCAAAGTGCAACGATTACGATGGCTAGGCCATGTCGTGAGAATGGATGAGGAAACTCCAGCGCGAAAGGTATTCTATCAAGACCTCGATGGACGGCGCAAAAGAGGGAGACCGCGACTACGTTGAAAGGACCAGGTGGAAGAATCACTGACGCTGCTTGGTAGGACTGACTAGAGACGGTGCGCACAAGATCGAAACGAATGGAAATCTTTGATCATTTCGGCCTCTGACTTAGGCACTAAGATATAAATATATATATGTGTCAAGTTGTTTTAAAGGCTAATAATAATAATAACATAAAAGTGTAACATTAAACCTTTTTGTTTACATCGTACACCAATAACTGCATACAAATGCATTTAATAACTTGCATAATACATTGCTAAATATAGAGCCATATGCAATGGCAATGGCCGGCCCTTTTGTGTCACGGCGTAATCTACTTTACATTTAAAAATCAATTGCTGCATATGGAATGTGAATGTTATTAGGTATTCCATAATTTCGTACATATGTATGTGCTCTGAGTATGTTTGGTATTCATACTCATATTATCATCGCTGTCATCACCTGTATTATCGTGATGTTAGATACTCCACAAAAAACTTGTGTAAACTAGACCATATGGTAGATTGTTATTATTGTTTAATTGCAGCATTACTGAAATGTCATAATCACCACAATTATCATATCGTATTTATAACACTGTTGTTTTTACTGAAATATCCATTTAAATTGCAAAAGGCTCTTTAATACCAGAATTAATACCTGACTATACGAGTTTACAGTAATTGATAGCAAATCAGTGACTATTGTGGTCATTTACTATTAATAATGTAATGTATATCAGACAAGGATTATAGTAATTTAGTAGGAGGTTTTTTGTTAGTTTTTTTTTATAAAAATCATTTGATAGCACATAGTGAAAACGTATATAAATAGTAAGGGATAAAAACCTTTATAAATAAAATTGCGCTGCAATATGTATTTTAAATTTAACAAATCGATATGTACTTAAATTATAGGCACTGTAGGCAAACTTTACAATAGGATATAGTGGGAAAAGTTGACCCACTTTTATATAGTTTTAAATTTAAAATCAAAAAAGAATGTAAGTTTTAATGAAACAAAACAATAATAAGACATTACTTATTTACGTAATTTGCCTTTACCCTCTATTAATGAGGTGGTATTGCAAATTAACACACTCTCAATTTTAAAACTCACGTAACGGCTTTTATTGCGAAGTTTCTCCCGACAACATTGAGGGGGCCTGCCAATAGAAATGATCTTAAACCAAACTATGACAATATCATAGTTAAAATTTTTAGCCAATTTCAAATTTCATAAAAAAATGTTTAAATAGTGCATAGAAACAATAACCGAAGACTCACAATACAATACACACAAACATCAAAAACAACTTTTAAAGGTTTCTAAATTGATATTTTATTGCATATCCAAAAATGACACAGTATAAATTGAAATGACATTGACCATATTTTAATTATAAGTAATTTTTTAGGTATGAAAATTATCTACAAGGCTTTGCTGGTAAAACTGCTATTGTGTTTCTCACAGCAAACGCAACTTGTCGTCTTCGGTTTAATACTCCTCAATTATTATACAATCTGCATTGTTATGTATATGAAGATTTATTTATGTGAAACGTAATGAAATATTTCAATTCTGACAAAACAATCAATACCATTTAATTTTTTGATTTGTGCAGATGTTGTTGTTGCACTAATGTGAACATTTTGAATTGCAAGCATATCATTGAATTTATACTGCAAAATCTGTTCTTTTGCTTGGCAAAATTCAATTTCCTCCGAAATCATAAATAACAATAATTGAACAAAAATACATATCCCTATATGTAGTTGTTTTCGAACAAGGCTCAAATAATTAAGGATTCCAAGAGCTGTATGCAGAGCAATATGACAATTGCAGACATGCATATGCAAATCACTTCTACTCATATACGAAATTATATTTATGAAAATTGATACAAGTGTTCTGGCTGAAACGATTGTACAGTGAAGAGATATGCACTCTTACAGTGAGAACAATGCAATGCCAGTATACAATTATAGGTCATCTCGTAAAACAAAGTAAAGACAAATATTTGGTTATCAATAAGCCATTGGATTGCCTAGTGAGTGAATGATGTGTGATGCAAGGACGTGTCACTCGCAATACAATAGTTTTCAATATATGTGATGCATCACTGATGTTCATACCTGTTCATTTAAATTATAATAACAATTCGTTGGAGCCTCACAAAATTGTCATAGTTTACATTTTTTAAAAATTGTTTGTTGTTCGGGTTTGAGCCCAAACGTCGCCTTTTCTAAGATCTCTAAATCTAATAGAATAAAGGGCAGTAATCCAAAAGTTATCATAAATAGAACTGTGATATTTTTAAGTAAACATGTTATACAAAATAAAGCAGGTTTTTGGCTCTCTTGTGAAATAATTGAAATACATTCAGCAGATCTTGCGGACAATGCGGACAATATGTACTCGTATCTGACACCAAATTACTTCATATATTCAAAAATAATACGAACATCCCTTTGTTTATTATAAATACCTTAACTATTCCTACTATTAAAGCTCAATTTTTTAAAGCAACCCTATTCATGTCCGGTTTTTGTTACAAGTTCAATACATTTATTTGTATTTCCCGCGAGATTACATATCACAGCTTCATGCTCAGCCAATTTCAAATTATTGATTTTGTTAATGCAGCACAATTAATTATGAACATTTACTAGAGTATTAACAAACTGCCAAAGACAAAGGCGGAAAACTGCAAATTATTGCATTGACGGAAATTAGTATGTAATAATATAAATATGCCTATCATGCTACGAGCTATGTTACAATACTTGTAAACAGGAATTAAGCTTAAACTATTGTTACATTGTTATAAATTATGAAACAATTGAAAGCGCTTTGAAAAAAACATATTAAGCAAACTTAAATTCACATAGATTTTTGAATGGTAAAGGGTGTCGAAATGGTTAAAGTGCTAAGTGTACAATAATCACTATAGATAAGCATACGGTGAAGAATGACAAATTTGGAGATAGATGTAGGACATATACAAAGGACTTGTGAGTGACGAGTGTTTTTCTTATTATTTTCTAACGCTGTTATACCTAAAGGGATGAGGGGACGCATGGGGAGCCTGAGATGACGGATTCTGACCATGGGACCCTAGAGAACGACTTAATAAGCGAGTAACACGTAAAATGTGCTTCTAGTACTTTTAAACCCTACAAATTTTCAGGAATGGATGAAATTTATCCGACTATGTTGCAGCAGATTTCTTCCGTCATTGAACCGATCCTAACGGAACTGCTAAGTGAGTGTCTATGGCTATCATATATTCCTATTTTATGGCGGGTAGTGAAGGTAGTTTTCATACTCAAGGCGAAAAAATCGATACACCCACTTTCAAAGAATTAAAGACTTATGAGAATCAAAACTTTTAACAGAAAGGGAAGGAATATTGCGGTCTATGTGAACAACGTGGTCATTTTCGGTACTAGGAGATTTCTACAGCGAAAGACTTCAATGTGTATAACAGGTGATAGACAAAGCATACCACAATAGGGTTCGATATTGAACCTGAAGAGCCAGCGGAACCATGTACTATCCTATAGTGCTATAAGTGCCACAAGATATCGAGAAGCTGCAATCGGAGTCTGGTCGCGATATTGTTATGGTTCAGCAGACTTGAATGCGACATATGACTGCACAACGGAAGGGGTTAAGTGGTTCGAACAATAGATTTTTCATAATGCTCGGAGATAGTGATCCCTGACAGAAAGGACTCAATTGCAGCCAATACTTCTGATTGGAAGACGATTGCAGTGATTTTCAGCGAATATACTCGCCACTGTGAAATCTGCGGCAATGACTTTTGAGCAAACCGATACAATCTGTGTGGATAGTAAAGCGACTGGTGCAAAGATTAAGAATGGTAATCTCAACACTGCCAGGAAATAGTGTTCGACTCTTCTGGGTCCTCGGTCACAGTGATATACTAATGAAAGAGATGGCACATCGCTGGATCCTGGTAAATCGGATAAATCATTGCGACCACCAATGTGTCATATATACAGCATATTAAACCGTCATATCGAACGGTGGGCGGACGTTTTTTGGGAACACCGCAGTGACTGCAGAATATCACAGGATATTTTGCCAATATTGGATGAAAGACGAACCAAATAGCTATGGAGCTGCATAGATAGGTTTCCGAATTATAGGCATAAATACAGGAGGACTATTGTAGAGTGTGACACGTTGAGGAGTAAATTAAGACCATTCAGCATTTGTTCTGTCATTATGGTATTTGAATAGCCTCAATGAGCTATCGTCATGCAACATTAATATGTAAACTACAACACGAAATTTTGAGGACTATTTACCCTTTTTGAGGCCGTGTTTCACATTTCCAAGTAGAGTCCAGTTTCATAACAAAAGTTAGGAAATGAAAATAGCCCCAAATAATTTTTGGTAATGAATTCAAATTTTTTTTTTGATTACACTGTATAACAGGAAAATGTAATATATTTACTTTTTGAGCTATATTTTCAGAATCTGGCCGGTTTGATCATGGATGAGGCCAAAAGTTTAAAATTGTCTTACAGTGTTATATTTCATAAGTTAGATTGACACCTCTAGGGGCAATAACGGGGCAATAAGAGCGGTAGGAGCAAATTTTTTAAAAAAATCTCTGCATTGGAGTCTATTAGATGGTGAAGATGGGGATTAGGTATGTTTGGGAAAAATGTTAGAAGGAAAAAATGAATGGGGTCGGTCATATATTTGAACCCTCTAGGGGCGATTCCGGGGCAGGTGTGGGCATTGTTGTGGATTTTTCCCAAACATTGTTAGAATTCATCGTAGATTACGATATTGATAACCGCTTGATTGAGAAAAATTGACCCACTCTAATGAACATAGTTCTGAAGACAAATCGAAATTACAACGAGGAGACCGTAACTGTAGATGGTTGTTTCAGTGATCAAACCCAAATCATACGATAGGAGTTGCATTTTGCATTTTTGTAAGCTCTTGTGGCCGTCCATCAACCCTTAAATCCCTTTCGCGATATCATGATTGGTTTGGCAGTGGTTAATAATATCAGTTGTATAGAATATATGAGAAATGTTCCAAAATAAACAAGTTTTTTAGCTCTCCAAAGTTATTGAAAATCACATAACTGTTTCGGCGCAACGACGACTAACACTTATGCGACAATCTGTCTCATATTGTCTGTTTTTCGGTATTCCACAAAGCAGCTAGTATTGATTTGTTATAAAAATCGAAAATATGTCAAAAAATCCAAAATCCTAACAATGAAAGCCGTAGTCACAGGTCGTAAAAATATTTAAATCGCTTTAATCGGAAAATCTTTAATGTACGAGTATATCTTTCCAAAACTTTAACTATTTCTTTCATCTAGATGTACAGAAATATGACGTAGCGACAACTAACTTAAATACGACAATTTAATTATATTGACACACATACCAACGTATATATTTCTTCAAACTTTCTATTTTTTTTAAATAAATAAATGTCGTCATGAATGTATTCAACTTACGTATAAGTATTAAACTGCTGTCACGTTATATAATGCTCATACGCACTGGTACGCTTAAGCATTTGCAACATCTGCTGCTATACAATTTCTTAATTATAATGTCAGGAAAAATGATACCAAAATAAAGTGCAGACACAAAAAAACGAAAATGCAAAACAATGCAATACATTTAAAATTGCATTTGTTTTCTAATTCTTATTTGTTTCGCTGCTCAGAAACGACACAAAAAAAGAGCAACATTTTGTTTACTAAGTGAAAGCAAAAGTATCATGATGTCTTCCTTTAGTGCCGTTTTTGAGCTGAACACCAAAACTATACGCAATTAAAATTCAAACAATTGTTCAAAAGACGTATAGAATAAGAGAGCAAGCAAGCAACCATTTGGAAAATGCTAACTGAGCACAAAGAAAATAATCAAGCAAAAAACTGAAGAAGAAAAATCTGACAGTTGTTCGCATTATTGCATTTGCCTCGCATATCTACAATGGTAAAAATAAAATTTTACTACGTTATATTCTCGCTGAAGGGTGCTACTTGTAATAAAATAAGGCGTAAAGTGCAGAGGAGCTGGCTGACAGGCAGAGAAAGAGCGAGACTCAGTGAATGTTTGTATAGTTAAGGAACAACACCAGTGTGAATAATGACTCCAAAAAAAGAATAATGTTTTAGATTTAAAAATTATATTTATTTGCATGATATTTATGTTGACGATGAAGGGCTTCAGAATGATTAAAAGATATTAGGAACAATTACGCATGTGTCTGTTAAGAGTACGACTTTATATATGTTATAGATGTTTAGTATTTATTGTAGGTTATGTATTTTAATTTGTATCATTTTCCGACTTGGTTAAGAAATTGTAGTATTCACGTGAATTGTAGTATTCAAAATTACTTTTTTCAATACAATATTAAGTGCACTTTTTATGGTTGTTCTGAGAACCCACTTTGTGATAAGAAGATATAAACGACGAATGCACGCATATGTGACGCACATGTTGGGCATTTATGATTAGCTTAAGAAAAGGGTCGCATGCATTATATTATGATAAGATTGTTTGTGAATCACATAGCGCTGCATTGGTACAATGTTCTCAGTTTATATTAAGGTATATATAAAAATGTAAATATGTAATAGGAAATAAGTATATATTACATTGTAGATAAATGAATATGTTTTTCATTGTTCGGTTTGAGATCAGTTTTCTATTATCGCTAATAGAATTTGTTTTACAAGAGTTGTGTGAAATGTATTATGTTGACAGCTGGCAGGGCAGATAGCTATTTCGATGGTTGCCAAACCATCATCATCAGTGCCGTTTGCTGTGCCTTCTCCACTCATTATCACAACCTTAAGTGTTAAAAGCTTCACACAATCAATGTGAAGCTCACTCACACCGGTGCGAAAATGGTATCAACGAAGACCACACGTCAACATAATACACACAAGCTCTTGTCTATGCTTTGTCCATCGGACAAATTTGCATAGAATTGTTTTTGGCAACAAATGCCAACCCAGTGTACCTCCCGTGAATGTATGCTCTTGTTTGTTATTGTTGATCTGTAAGAAGTATGAATATGTTTTTCATTGTTCGGTTTGAGATCAGTTTTCTATTATCGCTAATAGAATTTGTTTTACAAGAGTTGTGTGAAATGTATTATGTTGACAGCTGGCAGGGCAGATAGCTATTTCGATGGTTGCCAAACCATCATCATCAGTGCCGTTTGCTGTGCCTTCTCCACTCATTATCACAACCTTAAGTGTTAAAAGCTTCACACAATCAATGTGAAGCTCACACACACCGGTGCGAAAATGGTATCAACGAAGACCACACGTCAACATAATACACACAAGCTCTTGTCTATGCTTTGTCCATCGGACAAATTTGCATAGAATTGTTTTTGGCAACAAATGCCAACCCAGTGTACCTCCCGTGAATGTATGCTCTTGTTTGTTATTGTTGATCTGTAAGAAGTATGAATATGTTTTTCATTGTTCGGTTTGAGATCAGTTTTCTATTATCGCTAATAGAATTTGTTTTACAAGAGTTGTGTGAAATGTATTATGTTGACAGCTGGCAGGGCAGATAGCTATTTCGATGGTTGCCAAACCATCATCATCAGTGCCGTTTGCTGTGCCTTCTCCACTCATTATCACAATGAGTGGAGAAGGCCTATCAGCATTCTACAAATTCGTACGTGTTTTGTCTTCGTGGGTAATTCTCTCGTCGGGTGTGTAACACAGTCAGATAATCCACTATCGACATTTCCACACACACGCATGCATTAAGTTTTTCCTACATATATTTATGTTCCATTAATTTATTCAACATCTGCCAGCATCGATGTATTACTTTTTTTTATAAGTATTCTCACATTCAATTCACATTTGGTGTGCAATATATGAGAATATTTTCTGGTAACCAGTTACACCGCAAGAGCAAAAGGAATATAACTCAAGCTACCTTGAAACACCATTGATAACAGATGACGTAAATTTATATTCCTTCTTTTATTCGCCTTTGGAAAACCGACACATTCAAGTATGGTTGCGAGAACAAAAAAAAAAAACAAAGAAACTCTACAGAATTTAAATCCGAATGGTGGAAGAGCATAAACTTAAGTGTTTATACATAAATTGATGGTTACATATCTTATTCCGTAGGTAAGTGAAAACGAAGGATTTTTTCAAAATACATCTGTTCATAATGGGTGATAGTAGAGAAAGCTGTTTGCTCTAAAATTTTCGATAAACTGCAAAAAAGAGTGGGATATGTAATCCTGCTGTCTGGAACAAAGATGGGGAAAGACATAGAACCATTTCTATTGAGTTCATCAAGTTTGAAGTTAATATGTGGAAAAGTTAGACAATCGAAGTATCACACCTATCATCAACTGGTATGAGTTGTCTGCTTTAGATTTACAGATTTTCAAAAATGCATTGAGGTGACACCTAAATTGAAAATCAATTTGCTAGTAATGTCAGGCACACAAGGTTAAATTAAATACACTTTGCAAACTATTTATACGTCACGTTGATTGGTGTCAACGCCTCGAAGGAAGACAAAGACGAGGATGTAGGAAATGTATATGTATTGTTTCTGGCAGATTTTAATGCTAAAATACATAGGGAAGATACTCTTGGTTCAGCAGTCGGAAAATAAAGTCGACAACACTTTCGATAACGGTTTTAGACGTCGGCAAGAAACATGGTAGTGAGTGTAACTAGATTCCTGCATAAAGATATTCACAAGGCAACCTGGTAATCCCCTGATCAGAAGTCAAGAAACCAGATTAATCACGTGGTAATCAATGGAAGGCATGTGCCACGCGTAATTTAATACACACGCAATTAAGTGTTGCCAAAAAATCTCGCAACGAAACGCAAAGGAAGTTAGACATAGCAAAGGTGCTAAATACTGAGATACCCAATACATGCTCCAGACTACGATCAGACATGCCTTGGTACGATCAGAAATACCGCGTAATATCTGAGGAAATGGATGTTCAATACAAAGCAAAACTGCGGTCAATGGTAACGTGTGTCGTTACCAAACGATGTAACGAGAAGAGAAGGGAGGAAATATGTAGGAAACACTTTTAAACCCTACGCTCTAAGGTAGCGCCAGAGGCGAAATCACGACAGTCATCGGTGTAGTAGAAGACTTCCCACTGCACAGCCAAAATGGGGTCAGTACAGCCCTTCTTGACTGCTGACAGGGCTTTTAAAGGTCGACATTATTGTACCAGCTCATAAACACGATTTGGCTAAAGGAATGCATGGCCGCTGATTGGGGTGTGAATGTTTTATTGCCTGTGTCCATCGTTTACAATGTCCTGTCTAGTGTGTTTTGTAAAAGACTAAAGCCCAACCTAGCGAACCTGATTGGACCTTATCTGTATGGCTAAAGACCAGATATTCACACTACGACAAATCCTGGAGAAGACCCAAGGGGCGCTGATCCATACATACCATCTGTTTATTGATTACAAAGCTGCATTCGATAGTCCGATACGACAGAAATTAGTAGATGATATGGCTGAGTTTAGTTCCACTCGAAGCTAAAACGACTTTGCGGATGACACTAACTATCACGAAGTCTTCAAAAAATCTGACTAAGCCTTTTACTACCAATCGAGGCTTTAGACAAGGAGATAGTCTGTCATGGGATTTCTTTAACATCAAAATGGAGATGTTAACGCGAATGGCTGCAGTAAAAGGACTAGTACTATTTTCAACAAAAACCACATGCTGCTGGCATATGCTGACGACATAGATATTATTGGCCGTGAACTGCGGGATGTTACTGCGGCCTTCTCTAGCATTGAGAAGCAGTCGGCAAAAGTAGGTCTGGCGATAAATGAAGACAAAACCAAGTTATTTATTTTAATGAACAAAGAGTCTTCTGGTTTGTTACGTTGCCTGAACATTGAGAACTATAACTTTGAAGTGGTAGATGATTTTGTCTACCTTGGCTCCGCCGTAAAGCGCGTTCCAATATGAATGAATGTTTTATGAATGAATAAAAATGTTCCAGCTCGGTCACTAATCTAAAATAAAGATTCCATCGATGTATTCATATCTTTATTGCATACTGCTATCAATTTATCAAGTTATATCTCAATAGGACTAAAAATAACTTTGACCACACCTCTTTGACCCCCTAATCATATCATATCTGAAGTGTCGAGTGATATCCGTATATAAGTGTATCTAATTTTACAGTTCTTTAGCTTAAAAACACATTTGGCACGACCTCTCGCCCCACTAATCACATGCAAACATTTCGTTTGCATATTCATATCTGCAGTGCCGAAATCAATCTTTGAATTAAATTGTATTTCTCTGGGGGCTTAAAACACTTGCCACGCCTCCGTCCACTGATCGAAAATAAGAATGATCAAAGCACTCCTTTTCTACTCCTCTCCTAAGCCAAAAATTAGAGACAATTATAGCCTGCCATAGAGTACACCAAATTTCATCTAAATCGGGCAATTTCAAATAAGTGAGTACGAAGTTCATATATAGTGATATTTAAACAATAAAATAGAAAAAGGAACAAAAAACACTTTTTCTGATCGTAAGCCGAATTTGATGTATCATTTGATACACTTAACGTAAATTTAATATATAAAAACACGATCGACTAAAATTAACAATCAAACAGTTTAAAATACTCTGGCACGGCACGGCCTAAAAACTAAATGCCTTACTTTGACATAGAAAAATTTAAAAGTAATCTTAGTTTACCAACAAAACCTTGTAAAGAAGCTTAAGCTTTAAGGTAAAAAGGGGAATCGTGGGGAAAGAATTTCCTCCTTTTTCTCATGTTTGAATATTAACGGTCAAATTCAAAAAAATACACCACTGGTGCTGGACGTTTTCGGCTGAAAATACAGCACTGGTACTGGACATTTTCGGCTGATATCTACTTCACATGTACGTGCTTGACATAATTGTAGATATATATACAGCTGATGATGTACCATTGTGTATCAGCTGGTCACAAAGTGGTCTGAAGATGAACTCGTCATGGAGTTCGAAACGCGTCATCCTAGTGCGTGACACACTGAATTTGACCAAAATATTTAAACAATAAAATAGAAAAAGGAAAAAAAAACACTTTTTCTGATCGTAAGCCGAATTTGATGTATCATTTGATACACTTAACGTAAATTTAATATATAAAAACACGATCGACTAAAATTAACAATCAAACAGTTTAAAATAATGAACTGATAAATATTATACACAATAATTTAGTTTAAGTTTTTATGTGGAAATTATTAACATATGAACATGATATCGAACGCCTAACAGGAAACGCCCGCTGATACTATTTCAATGTAAAAGTTCAAGAAAAAATCTAGCTAGTTAATTGGTACATTTTAGGCAGATGATTGACAAGATTTTCAAATTTGCAATCGGTTTTATACAAGGTTCTAGCAATTTGTGAAATCATTTACTCATAATGCTTAAACTTTACCGAATTTTGGAGCACTAACTGCACTACGAAAGTTTTAAAATCCGGTCAACTAAAGTCCTCCCACTACTGTTTGTAAATTGTTACCTACACTTATTCACCTAAAAACCGATTGCTATTTAAAACTGCGAAATCTCTTCCAGCAAACTAAATATTACAAGTTTTAGTGGCATTTAGTAAGAGGTTCCCGTTACCGTTGATGTGATATTATATGTTGACAGTTTACACACATAACATCCATTTATAATTATTTTCTTTTATAATTACTTTTCATTTCATTTTAATATTAGTCAAATAAATTTAAAAAATCTGTAAAGTTCAATTTAATTACAACATTTATTCAAAATATCTTATCAGTAATTAACTGAAATATTCGCGTAGAAGTAACTCAGTAACCTATCAACAATTTACCTATACAATTTGCACATATTTCCAAATCACCCATCAAGACCTGCACAGCAAATAGAGACAGATATCACGATTACGACTGCTTCCCATATCACAATCAGTTTTTTTTAGTTGACATCTACCGTTGTTGGTCGGAAACGTTTACACTGTGTGCTCTTTTGAATAACGAATATAAATGATGAAATATTCCAAAGATCAAAACTCACTGATGTTTTATGTCAAGGTGTATTTGATGTAATTTTGAAAGCAAACAATGAAATGCCTAGCGTAGTCGTCCGTCCTGGTTGTGCGGTCACGTGTCTGTTTCAGAGAATGTTAATTAAAATTTTTTGGTTGACTTCCAGGAATGCAACACATGTTAATTTTTTGTTTTTTTTTTGTGTAATAGAAAAAACAAAGTGGTTGCGTTATTCTATCAAGTAGTATACGTTTGGTAAGGTATATAGAAATGCCAACAGCAAAATAACCATAAAAAATGACTCATAAAGTATTTGTAACCGAAAGAATTCTTTAGGTGGATTATTTTCCCTTATTTAGTTAATATGCTGAGGGTAATTACATGGTCACAGCAGAGTTTCGCATACTATCTTGTTAGTTATGTGGAAATTATTTTTTTTATTTCTGCCTTTAGTTTGTATGTAAAACAAACCAAAAAATATTTGATATAATAACAATATTCATCTTTACTTGCAAATAAATACCAAAAATATATGTTATCATCAAGTTTAATACAACACTAACTAGGCAACGCTTACTTAACTCTTAATGACGTGCCAAGTTTTGCAAGTCTCTTCCACTCTGTTCTCAGCATGGTGATGGACATAATATCAACATTAATTAAAATATCAAAATATTGCCAAAAGTCAAAGCAATTTAATTTGCAGTGGCTCTACAAAATACCCCACGCACCAAAAGTTATTTTACCGCCGTCCATAAGTTAAGTGAACCGTGTTTATATCGTAAAGCATCACTTCACACCGACAACTTTTCGCTAGTAGCCACTAACGTACTGATGGCACGATAGATAGACAGACAAAGTTAGCAAATCCGTTTACTAATTATGCTAATTAGTTGGGAAATCCACCTTAAAATCCCACCCCCATCGCTTTTGAGTGAAACATAGATTCCGTAAAACTTAAAGCAACAGTATCATTAACCATCGACCAAGCGAGTAAAGGATAATAAATATGGAATGCAGAATGACTACACCGAAACAAGAAGAAGATGATGCTGGCTGACTCCTATGAAAACTTATATGATTTCTATAGAAAGCCGGAAGGATATTTATATTATTGTTATTTAGTCCTTGTATTTGGGTTTTTGTGTACTTTGATGTTGCTACGGCTCTTAGGACAAATTTATTTAAGTGGGATTTTGGAAGCCAACAAAGCATTTACGGTTCGTGAGAATAATGAGACGATAACGAGGCAAATATTTGCGACGGCTTGGAAATGAGGGAAGGGAAGGGTAGGAAGTCAAGCCATGCTCGCGTTTAAATACTTACGGTAAAGCGTCAAGGATAATTTACAATAATTGGGGAATAATTAAATTAACTTGGGGTGTTGATGTTGTATTATACAAGGTGTAAACAAAAGTGTCAAGAAAGTATGAAATGATATAACATAAATATAAACTCAAGAAAAAGATGAATCTACAAGTGGAAAAATCAATATACGATGGTAATTTTATATAGAGAAAGAAAAGTAACAGTTATGGTTTTGTTTGCATTTTAAATTAGTTACGATGGCATGGCATATTCCCGAGGAGTCACATCTTGCAGTTTTCGGCCGATGGTGTCTATATCATCAGCGTACGCAAGGAGAATGGTGCTTTTGTTGAATATCGTGCCACTCGTGTTTCTGCAGCTTTCCTCAATATTATCTCTATCTCTAAGTTAAAGAGGTCTCAAAAATAGACTGTTGCCTTGTATTGGCCTGATATAGAATGGCTCCGTAAGGTCCATGCCAATCTTCACTTCAGCTTTGCTGGAATACCAATCTCTACCATAGCTTTGAGCAAATCCTGGAAAAGACCCAAGAGAAACAGATCGACAGGTACCTTCTTTTCGTCGACTATGAAGCTGCCTTCAACAGCCCGATGCGGCAGAAATTGGTCGGAGCTATGGTCAGTTTTTGATTACCCAGGTCTAATGCCACTTTGGTAGGGCCTAGGGTGTTCAAAACCGAAAAACCGTAAACCGGTTTTTTTATTTAAAACCGTATGCCGGTTTTTGAAAATATGCCATTTTCGAATAACCGGTTTAACCGATTTTTTTCCTTCGGGTACTCGGTTTTTTTTAAATTGCTTTGTTACAACTCTAAAAGGATTGAAGAGTTTCTAAGAATTTACCCATGTGTCAACCATGCGCTTTTGGATTTAGTGGAAACTCCATTCAGCTCAAAAGAAATAACAATTTTGTGAGATTTAAGCTCAGCACTTCAGCCTTTAGTGCTCGCAATTAAAAGATTATCAAATGATTCAGCGACTCTAATCAACGCTGATGGAGTATATGCGTTTACTGAAACAGCTCAAAATTATGGACTCCGCAAATGCTCGGGAGCTGCGAGACAAAATACAAACATTGAATACCCAAATTATATATCTTTCCCGGAAAATATCCTACAAGCTCATTCTGTGTAAAGTATTCTAAAAAGGCGGAAACGATGGAGTATGCGAAAGAACATTTTAAAGGACTTTATCCTGCAATTTCCCCAACGACGGCAGAGTCTAATAACAGTTCAGATAGAGGAATCTTCAAATGGTAGTCCTTGCAACGACTAAAATTTAATAAAAAGTAAAACACAAAATAAAACAACACATATTTTATTTTTCGTAAATAAATGAATTTTTTTAAACCAAATTATTTTTTATTATTATTTTTATTTTTAACTTTTTAGGAAAAAACCGAAAAAACGGTTAAACTGGTTTTCTTTCAAAAGCTGTATTCAAAATCCGATTTTTCTAAAAAACAATTTTTCGAATAACTCGGAAACCGGCTTTTATTACACGTTTTGCGATGATTCCAATTTCTAATATAACAATTACTGTGAATAACTTTGTATTAAAAATTGAATTTTTAAACAATCTGCTAACGTTGCCTTTAAATATTCTCGTATATAATTTTTCGCCTAAGTCAACTATGTTTACACAATTTATTGTCACCATTTTGTCACGATCATAAAACGTGTTGAAATCTCAGCAGAAATATAAGTTCCCTTGCTGGCGTTGTCATATGGCAACAAAAAGAAATGACTGCAAAAATTCAGTACTGTCATGTCGGTGTTGCATATTTACTTATGCAGAATAGCAAATATTGTGAAACAATTTTGCATATCAAGTAGATTTATTCTATGACTTTGCTGATGTAGACATCTAGTTTATTGTAGTAGCAGCATGTCTGCTGTTAAAGTATATTTGTTTTGCCACGTAATATAAGCGGTAGAATACCGTCATATAAGTAGAAAGTGAGAGACAAAGGACAAGTAATTGCAACACTCTTAGAATCTTATTACGGTACCCAAGGATGATGGCTACATATATAAAGTCCTAAAGTTTCGATTGGTTACCGAAACTTTCTTAAAACTCGGCCAATTTCCATAACTCAGATATAAGAAATATCTTACACATTTGGTATGGTATTTATCAGTCAGTTCACCTGGCTGAAATTTCTGTACGAGTTGTTCTGATTTTAGAAGAGACTTAAAATTTCTATTATGTATTTTTTTTTGTCCATCAAAGCTTTTGACCATATCACTATGTGAAATATTATAATATTCCTGTTAAATCCACAACCTTCTCTGAGTTTAGTGTCATATTTTCTATCCGTTTTAGTTTCTACCATTGTTTTACTAACTAACTGCACATCACAAGCAATGTTTATCCTATCAATTTTCTACTGGTTAGAAATAATTAAGTACCACTAAAGTTTGCACGACTTTTGCTAATTACTTAGCCACTGAGTTTATGTTGCTCGCAATAATTGTGATGAAGCAAAAAAACGAAGTTGTGTTAAGAGGGAAAGTTTGATCTAAATTAAATAGGTCATGGGTAAAGTTTATTGTTGCTATTACTGCAGCTAGAACATCTGTTCAGAAAGGAAGATGGACTATAGAATTTATTTGTTTGTTTAATTTTTTAGCTATATGAGCCACAGCAGTAAATATTTTTTGTTTAGCTTAGAGTGTATACTAGGCATATAACTAATTTTTACGAAAAAGTTGGCATACCACTACCTAGTGGCAAATATGATACAAGTAACAAATATCACCTTTTTAGGTGATTTGGGTTGAAAAAAGTTCCGCACCAAACGCGATTTCTAAAAAAGTCAATTTTTTGATTTAATATTTTTACAAAGGTTTTCAATTGTTATAAGAAATAAATTATTATGTTTAAAGTATGCGATGATGTACAAAATGGCAAAATGTCTTGCATAATTTTAATTTCACGCTCTGCGCAGATGTCTCTCCGCTGAACTTCCTGAATACCTGATGGTTTTTTGACTCAATGTCTTTGTAAAGCCGAACAATAACTTTTGTATTGTGCGAAATTATTTTTGTTAAAAGTAAGATCAGAAAACCAGACGTCGCTCGTGACAAACGTCGAAAAGAACTGGGCTGCCACCTATATATCTGCCTGCTATTAGTTAATATAGTTACGATTTCAAGAGAAATAATGTATGTATTGCTGCGGCCCTGTAATTGAAATCACTTTGACAGATTTGTGAAGAAATAAAACAACAAATTAAAACATCAAAAACACCAGATGGGATGACGTAACCTTTGAAGAAAAACCTTGAAGGGCTATATGATCTAAAAAATAGGTAATTTCGTTTGGTGATTCATTTGCAATTTCGACAAAAAAAAAATAATGGGAGTTCATACTTTTTTATGCTCTATTCGACTATGGTATGTCATTTTTCCTATTTGCAATAATTTTAAAAAGTTATATGCCTAGTGTATACGTTATAGTATTAATGAGTCAAGCAACAGCAATGAATGTGGGTTTTTTTCTTTTTTAGATATAAGCGATACTTAATAAAAACATAAAGTGTGTTTTAACAAAAGTTTGTGGAATTAAGAGGCTTCCAGATTTAGAAACTGACATTAGATAAACTTGAAATGTATTTACTGATGTGTAGTCAATCATCGTAGAAGTGAAGCTGTAAACAGCTGGGAAAATATCCAAAACATAATTATGAAAAGCATTTGTTGCATGAAAATCATACCATATATATAAGGATTTGAATCACATTTTGACTATAACAACTTTATTTTACCAGGTGGTCTCCAATAAAAGTCATATCTTGGTCACGTGCGGTATTTAGATAATAAAGGAGTTACAAGCAACCATATCAGCTGTAAAAAAACAGTTTGTAAAAATTCTTTTAAGAAAACTTAACAATTTGTTTTAGTAATGCTGACAGCCAGCGCTAATAAAAATAATTAAGTGTGTTTTATTTATAGTTTTTTTTTCACTCACACTATTGTTTTATGTTTTTCCTGCACTTTCTATAACTGTGTCATCCCTATAACTTATGGGAATTCTAGAGTAAATAGGGACTTTTTGTTACCTATTTTTGCAGATACAATTTAAATTTAATTAAGTCAAAGTCACACAAAGATTTCACTAACCGATCACATTTCTGTTAAAGTTTTTGCTTTTACTTTTATCTTTCAAGCTAAGATAACAGCTCTTTCTTCTGGTCCATCCAACATAACTGGTCGCTCTTCTTCACCATCATGACACGGCCGGCCATTTCAAATATTAAATAACATACTAAACACAAACTTGTATGCGATGGATAAGAGGCTGATCCCGCGATTGGTACACAAACTTGGATTGCCTACTTAAACACAGTATTAAGAACACCCGGATTATTGTTTTTAAGCCGTGCAATTACCGTGCTGATTTCGTTTCATCTCGGTGGTGGACAGTCCATTCCGACGTCGATGATTTTCGTGATTTCGTTAGTTATGATTGCTTCGAGAACAAGCAGAGCACGAAAGTATCCCCTCAATATCTGCAGAAGATTCTAAGTGTTCGTGATCAGATTTCCATCTCTGTCTTTAAAGGTGGGAATCCCTGTTCCCAAAATTTTTGGTTTTTACCTTTTTGTAGGTCTTCACTTCTATCCCTGTTATTTTCGATATCCTAGGTCTCTCCCTCTTATTCTGCACGTCTTACCGTTGACTGCAATTTTGTCCCGTTTCAATCATGTTATCTGGCCGCTTATCAACATCTTATCAACAGTCCCTTACTCATCTACACTACATCAAGTTGTCTCAATAAACTCCTTCATAAACTATTTTTCTCCTTATGATAGTTTATATTCACTGTATCGAGTTATAACGTTATATAGTTACCTGGAGCATTACAAACAACATCCTTTTGTTAACATTGATATCATTTACTCCAAAAGTAGCTCCAGATGGCTTTCTACCATCCGGTATGATTAAATACATCCAGACATGCGAAATTGTAATTGTCGTTCATTTTTTACCTCTCACCAAAGACTACCGCCTTGTAGCTGCCCCAGACGTTAAAGTAATCGTGGTTAATGTTTTATGTTAATACAAATGACGTTGGCACAAAAAGCGGACTGCAAAATAAATTAAACGTGACCAAGATTAGAGCTGCAGAAAAAATGGATAATAGTCTGTGCTAACGAGCAGGTAATTAGATGGCGTGAGATGTGAAGGTTGAACAAATGCAAAACAAAAACTACATAACTTAAGCTTTAACTGATGATTTGTGCATAGTGATTGTAGTGAGTATAAGATGTATAGTAGACAAATAGTTTTGAAATTACAGTGGGAGTAGGAAATGTTCTTTGTGTTCATAAAAATCGAAATAAGTGGAAAATTCATTCAATGCGAAAATCTTATAAAATTGAAACAAATGCCAGCCAAATTTGGCATTTCATATTATTCATTAATATAGGGTGTATTATCTTTTGTGTTGGTATTTACAAATATAATAAATTAAAAAAAAACAACCGTTTCCTAAACATGAGGCATTTATACCCTCTCTCTTAGTGATGAGGGTAGTTATAAATTATTTAATACGAGAAAAAGTGTATAGCTTTAAAAAAGGTGAGGTTTTAAGACGATTAAGCCATATCTTTCAAAAAATCTAAACTACAAAGCCGGACACGGCGGTTGTACCCTAATTTTGAGTTTTCGTGGGCCTTTTATACAATTTTTTTTTTAATTTTTTTCCCTCAAAGTAAAATCGATTTAATCTCATAAACCCCTATGCTGGAGAAGGTAAACCTCTTTTGGTACCTCCCATATAAAATGACGCATTTTTTTCGAAAGATAATATGTTTCCTATAACATCTAAACAAACAATTGAAGAATATTTGAATTTGGTCAGTTTAATTATTTTGGAATAGTAGACAAATCCTTTGAAAATATAAATGTTTGCCACAGCCCTTCTGGTAGCTTACAAACAAATGACCTAATTAACGGTCTAATATGTACATGCATGTCTTATTTGTAAGTACACTGAATGCATTAAAATTTGTCTAAGGAGAACACTTGTTAAGATCTGTCTTAGGAATGAATATGTACTATATCGCCTGAGTTCTCCTGGTATCTTCAATACAAATAAAATGATAAGTTGATAAATAAATGATCTATAACTTCACTGGGCTGCTTCCTGGTCAGCGTCTGCCTCAGAATGAGCGGCTGAAATGTTTTCTGGCAGTAGGAATAAAATGCAGAACCTGGTGGGCTGGGCTACCCACCCGCCACCAGTATAATGGCAGTGAATAAAATGAAAAATAAATGAAAAAGAAACCCCCAAAATGTTGACGACCACCGCAAACGTTTTAACCTTCATGTGCTCGGGATTGTAAACTTACGTGGACGGTCGGATGACTACAAATGTAGCAAACATGGAATTTTAAGTAATAAATACATATTTGCTTAAAATTTTATGGTAAATTTATTTTGTTTGAAGATAAAATAAAACATCTTACTACAAAACTAAAAAGTTCTGGAAAACTAGGATTTTTTGCCATGTTTTATGTAGAAAAATGGATAACGCACCCCAGGATTGGGTTAGGTGAATTGGATTTATGTATGTCATTAGTAACATCAGCAAAGCTTCCAAAGTTGTATATTCCGGACAGTAACCATATTTCAGATGTATATCCCAATATTTTTGGAATATACATGCCTTGTTCCATTAGATACATGTAAAGCTATTATGCCCAGCTCCGCCGGAAATTTCGCTTCATGCTTTTGTCTTGAACAGGGCTATAATTTTCAAATATATAATGACTAATACGCTTATATCAATCATATTGTAGAACATTGCCAAAGGCAACGCCAAGTTTATCTTTTGGTTGTGTGGCGGAAACCATTTTTGTATTTTGAATTGTTTTTTTGGAACTACAGACTTTGTTAGAGGAACACTTGAAAGTATTATAATTGACCTTCCATTTTCTATATCACGCCTTGCTGCATTGGTGGTATGACCTAAGTAAATATAGTTCGTCTTTATTGCTGTCTAGTCAAACTGCTCATGTATGGTAATTGTCAAACCAAGAGGCGCCCCGTCTCCATATTCTTCCCATTATATCGTTCCGCCACAGCAATAAATTCCATCATTTGTAATGGAGAAGGGGTGGGGCGTTCTGACGCTTCATCTACTATTGTAAGATTATTATAGTGATCTCATTTATATGGGAGGTACCAGAAGGGGTGTGGCAAATGTTTCGACATTCTGAGGATTTGTCTACTATGTTAAGATAATTAAACTGACTAAATTAAAAAAATTGGTAAAACTGTATGAAAAGTATCATTTGGACATTGTAGCACAGCTATAATACACATCGTTTAAACTGCACAATGCATCTTATCCCATCGATTGATTTATTGACGCTTGCTAGCAATAGAAGTTCAACGAGCGCTCTCAGTTCTATATAGGTAAGATACCTGATTTCACATCGTCTGCTTTGCAGTATTACAGTATGTAGTTCTTTATTCACATTTGGAATAATTTGATGAATTTTTAAACTTTGCAACCATTGCACCATGACTCCGTCGTGTAACGGTCTCCTGCTTTCCAACCAAGTCGTTCTGAAAATCTTATAATTAAGCTACGTCGTTCTCTTGCGATCTTCTCCAATATCATACGCAGCAAGTATAATTCGTATTTCGCGTTAATTCTTTAGAAATGATTGTGAAGAAACAAAATCAATACTAAAAGCACACGTTTCAACAAACGTTAAGCAAAAAAAAATTGATTTCAGTTGAAAATAAGATGAATTTCCATACATTTTATATATTGACTACATTTGTAGTCAGCCGGCCATGGGATGGTCATTTTAAAATTATGATGTGGAGGCAGCAAAAGTATTTTTTATTGATGGTTTTATAAGTTAAATCAGGTAAAAAACTTTTTTAGGAAGCTACTGAAAATTTCGTACCATTCCTTTTTGTAGCAAAAAAGTTACAAGAGTTATACTTCAAAATTACTACAAATGTAGTCATCCGAACACATAAAGGTTAAGGACCATGATTTGAGAATATGCACTTGGAATGTTAGAACTCTTTACCGACCAGGTGCCTCTATTCAACTGGCGGAAGTCCTCGAAGAGTATAAGGCTGACATTACTGCTATACAGGAAATTCGGTGGACTGGATATGTATGCTCGCGGATGAGGATGAGTGACGTGTACTACAACTGCCACGCGGAAAAGAATGAGTTTGGTTGTGGATTTGTGGTCGGCAAGAGACTACGACACCTGATCTCTAGGTTTACTCCTGTCAGTGAACCATTCGCCACCATAAGACTAAAGGCAAAATTTTTCTACATCACGCTGATATGTGCTCATGCTCCGACGGAGGAGAAAAGTGACGAGGTCAAAGACGAATTCTACGCCCAACTTGAAGAAACATATGACCGTAGCCCGGGCCATGATGTTAAAATCGTGTTGGGAGATTTTAATGCCAAAATAGGCCGGGAGAATGTCTTAAGCCCAACAGTCGGGAAATTTAGTCTGTATACTGACACATCGCCAAACGGAATCAGACTGATTGATTTCTCTGCAGCAAGCAACATGGTAATTAGCAGCACACGATTTGACCACAAAAAATTCACAAAGCAACGTGGATATCTCCCGATCAAGTAACGAGAAACCAAATTGATCACGTGGTAATCGATGAAAGGCACGCGTCAAGTGTCTTAGACGTGCGAGTGATCAAAGGTGCGAACATCAACTCGGATCACCACCTCACTGCAGTGAAGGTGCGTACCAGGCTAAGCAGAGCGAAAACCATGCGTATCCAGGCACAGAGAAAGCTGGACGTCGCTAACGTGCAGACCGCGGAGATAGCCAACGCCTATTCTGACCAACTCACTCAACTACTACTTGATGCTCCAACTCCCGAAAATACTAGCGCGCAATGGCAACATATTGCCCACTCGATGGAAAGGACTGCGCGGTCCGTACTGGGGTATGTGAAGCCCTTTACGGATAATGCCTGGTACGACGAATGCAGCGATGCCACCCGGGAACAAGATGCTGCAAACAGGGTCAAACTGCAGCCAATGGCAACGCGAGCTGTTCATGAAAAGTATAGGGAGAAGAGGCGGGAGGCGACTCGACTCTTCAGGCGAAAAAAACGAGAGCTTAAGAAGCGGAATAATGTGTGTATTGAAGATTACAGGAACAGAGGTGAAGCCCGAAAATTCTATTAGAAGATAAAAGGAAAGGTACATGGAACAGGTCTTCCCTCCTGTAAAGACAAGGATAGTCATCTCGTTACTGACTCCGAGAGCGTACTGAGAATATATAAAGATCACTTCTGCAGCCTATTGATGTGTGAAAACTTGACGGAAGAAGACTGTGCACCAATCCGAGGTGATAACATCGAGTGTCCACCTCCGAGCCAAGCTGAGATAACAACTGCCATATCCCGCCTAAAGAACAACTAGGCCGCTGGGGCTGATGGTCTTCCAGCTGAGTTGTTTAAGGTGGATGGAGATGAGCTTGTTTTAAGCATGCAACAGGTCATAGAGAACATTTGGCTTCAGGAGAGCATGCCAGAGGATTGGAATCTCAGTGTCCTATGTCCAATCTACAAAAAAGGTGACCGTAGTGAGTGTAAAAACTATCGTGGAATTAGCCTCTTACCGATTGCGTATAAGGTCCTGTCTAGCATACTGTGTGAACGTCTAAAGCCAATTGTGGAAAACCTGATTGGACCTTATCAGTGCGGCTTTAGACCAGGCAAATCCACGACGTATCAGATATTTACACTACGGTAGATTCTTGAGAAAACCTATGAGAAGCAAATCGACACTTACCACCTCTTTGTCGATTACAAAGCTGCCTTCGATAGTCCCATCAGGCATCGACTATGCGAAGCCATGTCTGAGTTTCTGTCGGTGTACGCTTACGAATACCAAATCCTCTGTTCGGATTGGCAAGGATCTATCTGCACCATTCGATACGACGAGAGGTCTTAGACAGGGTGACGGTTTGCAATGTATGCTGTTCAACATAGTGATGGAGAAGGTGTTAATGAAAGCAGCGGTTAACATGTCTGGCACCATATTTAATAAGAGCCACATGCTGCTCGCATATGCCGATGATATCGACATTATCGGTCGAACGATGCGAGAGGTAACAGCTGTTTTCTCATCAGTTGAAAGGGAGTCAGCGAAAATGGGTTTGGCAGTGAATGAGGACAAGACGAAGTTAATGGTATCATCGAACAAAGTGTCCACCCGTTGGGGACGCAGCGTGAACGTTGAAAACTATTGCTTTGAGGTAGTGGATGAATTTATCTACCTTGGATCCGCCATGAACAAAAACAACAGTGTCAGCGTTGAAATAAAACGGAGAATAGTGCTTGCTAACAGGTGTTTCTTTGAACTTTGGACACTTTATAAACACCACCCTATCTCGAACTACCAAAGTCCGGCTCTACCAGGTACTAATTTTACCGGTCCTGTTGTACGCCTCCGAATCTTGTGTGCTTACACAGGCAGATGCAGCTCATCTGGCGGTGTTTGAGAGAAAAATACTCCGCAAAATATATGGACCCATTTGCGTAAACGGCGAGTTTAGGATTCGGATGAACCATGAGCTGTACGAGTTATACCACGACATTGATGTCGTCAAGCGGATCAAAGTGCAACGATTACGCTGGCTAGGCCATGTCGTGAGAATGGATGAGGAAACTCCAGCGAGAAAGGTATTCTATCAAGACCTCGTAGGACGGCGCAAAAGAGGCAGACCGCGACTACGTTGGAAGGACCAGGTGGAGGAATCACTGACGCTGCTTGGTAGGACTGACTGGAGACGGTGCGCACAAGATCGATGCGAATGGAAATCTTTGATCATTTCGGCCTCTGACTTAGACACTAAGATATAAATATATACGTTTTCAATTTGTTTTAAAGGCTAATAATAGTAATAATAATAATAATTATAACTTCACATCACTTCCCAACGGACATTTGGAGGATGTTGAAATTTAATTAGTTTAAAAATAACCGCAATCATTGCCACACCCCTTTTGGCACCTCGTACAACTACTATACAAATGACCGATTTTACACTCATAATTTTACATAAAGATTTTTTTAGTAAGAATTCATATTTTGCACAATATGAACGCTCGTGAAAATTTGACTAAGGAATTAATTAGGGAAAATTATATATTTTTGGAAAATTAATACTACTCCTACTTTTACCACACTTGGGCATAGTGCACTAAATTTTTTAGTGCACTATAAATTAGCTTTTAGTGGAAGCGAAAATCGGAATTGCAATTAAAATTCCACTACCACTAAGATATTGCAACAATTTTGCCCTACCACTAATTTAGTGGAATTAAAATTTTTATTGCACTAACATTTTTAATACCACTAAAATGTTGCGCACTAAATTTTTTATTGCACTAAATTAGTGCGCTTCTCAAAACAGTGACGTTCGCATTCGTCGATAAATAAGTAGGTGCCGTTAGTTGTGAATCTAAAAATAGAAAGCGTGTTAATTCACAACAACGCGAGAAGCTATCCCATACCTCATTCATGGGGTGCAAAGGGAAATTAAGTAAGTAAGTAAATTAGTGCGCTAACATTTTTTATTCCACTAAATTAGTGCGTTAACATTTCTAATACCACTAAATTAGTGCGCTAACATTTCTAATACCACTAAATTAGTGCGCTAACAATAGAAAAGGAATAGCACTTCCACTATCGGCCAATTCTTTCCTCCCGCTTCCTAAAGTTGTTAATCATGTTACCTTAGCTTTTCAATTCAATTATTTTTTTCACCGGTATCACGTCACCATCAAATTGTAGGCATTGCAAATTTTTGTGAGTTGCAGTGCTTGAAAAAACAGTAGTGCGATTAGCTTGAAAGCTTTTTAATAATAAAATTAAATCATAAAATCAATTACACTAAAAATGAGTGAAGAAAACATTTTTGATAATGATGAAAGCATAAATGATCCGACATTTACTCCGGAAAATAACGGTAGTGATGGCTCGGAGTTTCCCAATTTTGGTCCAGGAAAAAATGGTGTTGATGCAAGTGATTCTTTAGCAATTGATCTAACCCCGGAAAGTAATGATGCTTCTGCAACGGGCTCTTTAGAGCTTGATCTGGAAGGAGTTGAAAAGCAAAGGTGACATGATTAACAACTTTAGGAAGCGGGAGGAAAGAATTGGCCGATAGTGGAAGTGCTATTCCATTTCTATTGTTAGCGCATTAATTTAGTGGTATTAAAAATGTTAACGCACTAATTTAGTGGAATAAAAAATGTTAGCGCACTAATTTAGTGCAATAAAAAATGTTGCGCAATAATTTAGTGGTATTAAAAATGTTAGTGCAATAAAATTTTTAATTCCACTAAATTAGTGGTAGGGCAAAATTGTTGCAATAAGTTTAGTGGTAGTGGAATTTTAATAGCACTACCACTAATTAGTGATAGTGAAATTTTAATTGCACTATCACTATAGGGTTAGTGATAGTGCAATTCCGATTTTCACTACCACTAAAGTGATAGTGATAGTGAAATTTTAATTGCACTACCAGTAAACGAATAGTGATAAAGAAATTCTTAGTGCAATAAAAATTTAGTGCACTGTGCCCAAGACTGACTTTTACAGAGACAGCTGGAAGATATTTAAATTTTATTAGATAATTTATTACGTAATAGTCGATAAAACTTCAGAAAACCGAACCATTTGACACACCCCTTCTGGCAAATGACCCACAAAGTTCTACATGCATACCTTTTTTCTGTACGTTCAATGAATTTAATAAAATTTGGCACAAGGTGATAGTTTATAAAACGTTAACTAAAAAGAAAAAAATGGGAAACCGTATGCTGGCCCTGACTGTTTCCCCTATACAAAATAGTCAATTCCGCGAATATTGATATTTTAGAATAATTACTTAAAAGAAACTCCAGAGAACATTGAAAATTGTTTACTTTTAATATTTTGTATTCATAGATAAAATTTAAGAAACTGGGAGGTTTACCTTACCCATTAGAATTTATAATCTCTTTTAAGATTTTTGTGCGAATAAATTTTAACTTTTATTCTTGTACATGTCTTAAAACTTCTGGCCATTCGAATGAAAGTCTTATCTCCAGTCGTTTACGCTTCACAATGGGGCAAATAACCATAAGTTGTTTCATTTAAAAATCTTTCAGTTTCAAAACTCGAGTCTGAGACAATATCAAACAATGGGTGAGGGTATATATCAGTCAGTTCACTTGACTGCATTTTTTGTACTGGTTTATATAACATTTTATAGGTTTTTATGTCTCAGCTTTTAGCAATCAGAAGGTAAACTAGTGCAATTAGATCTGTTGTTACTTTACTCCATGACGTATGAGCAACTTTTTAATTAAATTTTATTCATACGACAGTACCGAAGAAGTTAACTAATAGCAACAAATGCAATCAAACTAATATCACTGGCAGACAAAACAATCTCATACATATGTGTGTGTGTGTTGAAGGAAAAGACGAGGCATTGTAAAAATATTCCTGCAAACATGCCTTCAAAGGCATTTTGTTGACATTCAAATACGCCTTCCTTTTCCAGGCTATAATAAGTCCTTCACTAAGCCTTATAAAAAATTCCATACCCATGCACATTTCGCTTCTCAAATGAGACCTGCAATGAGGCCTCTTACTAGGATGAGAATAGATCCCGCAGACATGCCTCTTTCCCTTCTTAAAACTGGCCTGTGAGCAGCCCTACTGTGTACCCCACAAAAATACCATAGATGTTCTCAAAGGGCATGCAAACTTTCTTGCCTTAAACAGTCCTGTTGACAGTCCTATTAGTAGAAGGCAGAATTGACGTTCATAGCAATGCACTTGTCACTTCTCCGATTAGGCCTGTTGGCAGGCCTCTTAAGGGAAAGTAAGACAGATGCTGTTGTTTATGAAAACCACATGTATGTTATTTATCGTACAACAACTATATCACGTGATAGCCTAGTAGGTAGCATGCCCAACTATGAGTACTGAGGTCGCGAGTTCGATTCCCGCTGCTGGAGTTTATAAAAAGTAGGAAATCATTTAATAAGGAAATAATTCGCATATTTTTTTTTCTATTTAAGTCCTTCTATAAATGCTCTTTTGCAGGCCTGCAAGCTGGTCTGCAGTAGCAATGCCTCATAGAAGGCCCTTGTTATTAGGACTCCAAGCAGGACATACTAGGCATGCCTACTGAAACGCCTTCAATGAGATAGGGAATGTGCAGGCCTTGCCTGCCTATGACACCCTATGTTAATTTGAAATGAAGACTTCATTTGAAGGGTAGGGCTTCTGACTGCCATTGCAGGCCTGTAAGAAGGCATGCAAAGCCCCATTTTTTGCTGCTGGGTACTTTTGTAAAAAGTTGATAACACTAACACTTAAGCTGAATAATATAGCATTTATGAAAAATTTAACATAATAACAACTTTACAAAAACCAATAGAAATAAACGATTATTTAAAAGAAAATCATTTATCATTGTCGAAAAACAATTTATTAGAAAATTTTTGCCACTAGTTAAAATAAATTGGCTTGTATCATGTTTTCATATTACTTGCACCCTGCTGTTTGACTAACCCGTAAAAGATTTTCATTGATACTGTATCTTTATATGATAAGACATATCATTTACAACAAAACGATTTTCCATAATTGTAAAATTTTAATTAGAAAATGTTTTTATTTATTTTCACCATATCTGCTGTTTGACTTACGACTAAAATTTTAGTTTTGTATATATATGCTTGTGTGTGTTGTTACTGATGCATTTGACTTATAGATATGTGAAATTATATAAAATCACAGAGTCATTCCACTTTTTCAGTTCTTCGTAACTTTATCCGTACACGTTAAAAGTTATGTAATATTTTACATTAGTGAATGTTTACATAACCAACACATCCCTTGTTGTTGTGTAGTTTAGTTGGCAATTTTTTTCTTTTATAAGATATGTGTGTAATCTTTTTTGTAAAAATATTTAAATAGAAAGTAAATACTATAACACAGATATCAACATAAAAAGACAATGGATAGGTAACAGATATGTATCACAATGCAACCCAGCCTGAAAATGTATTTGTCATTTAATTAGTTTTCCCTTATTTATGTCATACAAGTCAATATTGGCTTCGCGGGGCAAAACACATATATTTTTGAAAATTTCACGACTAAAAATTGATTAAAAAAATAAAAGTTACTTATGTAATGAATGTAAAAGCTTTGCAGAAAAATGTGTTACCTCAGTAAGTATTTTAATTGATTTCAATATTTTATGCTTAAATCAGATAAAAAAATATTATTATACGAGTACTTTCCTTTAAAATACTTCAGATTAACTAGATGACTATCATGCTTCTATTACTTACCCTTCCATACCTACAGTAGTAAATGAAAAACAGAAAAATATTATATGCTGCATACCTTACAAAACATACATCGTCCACTTAAATGTACAATGTGTCCTGAGTTGATTAAAAAAATGTATGACGTTACCAGTTTCCACACACACACAAAACAACACCATCTGCGTTGCTTTACATCAAACAACATCAAATCTTTACATTAAACTTGCAGCAAAAAAATATACGTTAAAAGCCGCAATCATTTCATTCTGTCCAACTGTGAAATAAGATACTTCATTTTAAAATTTCCTGATTCCATTTAAAGTCAATTGTTAGCTATGAAATGGTAAAGCTGCTTGTTGTATCTCTCCGTAACAACATGCAAACCGCAACACATATTCATGTTGCGGTCTGCCAAAGGAATTCGTTATACGCTGGCTTTGTTATCTACTACTGGTGTTAACCCCGACTTGGGAAGAATGGGAAAAAACAGGATGTAGGCTTCGATTACATAAAAAATAGGTATATTTTTCAGATTACATTGATATTTAAGTTTAACTTGATTTATGGTATAAGATATGGCCCGGTAACGCATGAATTTAATTGCAGCCGAAAGTTACTCAAGTGTAGGTAGCAAACACGTAGGTATTATTTTATTATTTAAGGATTTATTTGCAGTAGTACAGTAATATCAACGATTGTAATGAGTGTACTCAACATGTGTATTCATTTATCTACAAGTTTTCATTACAGTAAGTAATACACTGATAAACAATACAACGCCACTACAAAACCTCGCAAATATTTGTTGCTGGTATTAGGAAAAATGTTGGATTTCTCATTAAGAAATACATAATTATGATTTTTATGGACAATTTGCAATAGACACCAAGAACGTTTTTTTTTTTAGACTAGACTTGCCAATTGGAAGACAGGAAGGCAAACAATGCAGTTTCTGCAAATAAAATTCCGTGGACGTCTGATGACAATCATAAATAAAATTAATTGGACACCCAGATCTACAGATTTTTATTTTCAGTTTACGCAGTACACCAACTTCACTAAATAGCTGAAGACTAGTGTTATTTGCTACGATAGTCCCTCCATCTACTTCATGGTAATCGCGTGCTTAGCAAACAGTATGTTGATAAAGTGTTTAAATCTAAATAAATTTCCGGGTTGGTTTTATTTTCCTTTCTTTGGTGAGTGTTATAATATACATTTAGAATAAATAACATGTTTTAAAATTTGAGTAGAAATTGTAAAGAGTCTATATGAAGAAATTTCTAGTTTGCTAGCCTAGATAATGAGACTACTTTAAAAGCTATTAGAGATACCTTGATTTTTTAAGAAAAACATAAAGTCATATACATTGTCAACGCGTACTTCATACCTCATTCATGGGGTGTAAAGGGAAAGTTTTTTATACATATTCAACCACTTTATTCTGAAATATACTTACAACTGCTTACTTATTTTCCCTCTAAACAGAATGAATGGTACATGGGATAGCTTTTTGCAATATTGTGACCTTACACTCTTTCATACTAGATGTATACCTATTCATTGTAGAACATTTTCAGTTTTGTATACGCTGTTGATATTATTTTGTTCTTTTTATATACCAACAGGTATATTACATATTAATTTTTTTCTAATATTTTAACATTTTTTATTTTTTTATTTAAGTGACAAAAAAAAAACACCTTCTCCAGAGTGACAGGGGTACCCGGGTACCCACATACAAATTGTATGAAATTTTTTATCGTACTGTGCGTAAAATCTATATAAAACCATGCTTTTATGTTTTGTGGCTTTTTTATATCGTACAGTACGATGAGAAAAATATCCAAATTGCATACAATTTGTATGTGGGTACCCGGGTACCTCTGTCACTCTGGAGAAGGTGTTTTTTTTTTTGTCACTCACATAAGGGTTAATTACAGCGTTCAGATATATTTTTTTATCTTCCCAAAAAAAATTAGGACATTTTCGAAGAATTAAGCTTAAGAAAATGTTATTTCAAAAAAAAGCTGTTAGTTTCCAAATAACTCACAGCTGTTCTTTAAGTCAATGAAAACTTGATTTTAAATTTTAATATACTTTCATTAGCTAATTTTAATAATTTGCGTACATACCAATAAAAACGAACACAATTTTTACTTTGTTTCCCATTTAATAGTTTCATGCTTTCCTGTTCTGTCCTTTTTTATAGGTGCACTTATAACCTCAGTTCGGCTATGATAACATTTAAAGACCATTAAGGGAACACTTTATCTAATGTTTTCAGTACTGCGGTGTGAGGCTGTATATGCAGATGCCGTGGCAATTAGTGCAGAATGACATGACCCAAAATGGGATTATGAGAGAAAACCAAAAATCTAAAAACAAAAGCGACCACATTAGAAATTATAGTTGAAGGTAAATATAAAAGTTCAAATTAAATTTTTTAAAATTAAAGAATGATAAATTGCGAATATTTTTTAGTTCATGTAGGAGAAATTCTATAAGACATAGGAAATTGAAGCATCTACCACTTATTAAATAAATTAGTGATATTTTCCGCTTATTACATCGATTTTTGCAGACTAAAGTTGGTTTTTCGGATATGTCGTCTTCGACAAAGTTTTTTTTAAATAAGTTGAGCTTATCTGAAAACCAAACTTTAGCTTGTTGGAAATATATATAACCCCTTCAAACACTAGTCAAAGTAAAAAAAATTATGTATAAAACCGCCATTGTAACTCAAAAATCTAATGATGCAGTTCGAATTGAGGTAAAACCGCCGAGTCCGGACTATTTTTTTTGACCACTCAGTGTAATTTAGTATTAATGTAAAATTTTTTGTTCTGTCAAATGAATACTTTACTTTTACAAAAATCTAAGTTGATGAATTAGTCCTTCTAAGTGTATACATTGTTCGATTGTAGCGATTTTCATTTTGTTTTATTCAATTTACCAAAAACTTCTCTGTTTAAAATATAAATATTAAAAATTTCAGTTTTCTCATTATTTGTTCTTGTTACTTACATTTTGAAATGTTTTTTTACAAATTTGTGACATTTTGTCACACATGTTTTATACTAAGTGTGTTAACGTGTTGTTAAGCTACTAATTAAGTTTCAACAAATTTGTTGAGCATCATTATTAAAGGGACTTTCTCACCTCAAAATACACTTTTAGTTAAGGGACTTTCGCATGTCTGCTTTATTCCTTAGAAACCGAAGTCATATTTAGGGTTTGTTAGTTGCTCTATTTTAAGGATATTTTGTTCACATTATCCATATATACTCTAAAATAAAACATTATCATTTAAGGGTTAAAGTTCACTTGCCCACATTTTATTGTTTAAGAGAATAAAGTCCTTTCTCTCTTCTGTTAAATAAAAAGAAATATCATACAGTTTGTTTGTTAGTGTTAGTCGATCGTAGTGATTAGTCTTCAGTTTTGTGTAAGTGTATTAACCCTTATCCTGTACTTAAAAAAAATTACGTATACTGTATTTATGGGTCAATTTTGCCCAATACATATTTATTTGAATATTTAAATTTTTTAAAATAGTTCGACCGTTTTTAAAAGTAATTATGCTATTACATAATTTTTGCACACAAACTTTGCACATTTGGAACATTTCCTGAGTATTTTGTATTTTTTGACCATTTGGGGTATACATAGCAACGGTCGCTTGAAGAGTTTGTCTTTTGCAGTTCGCTTGTTGCAGCAGGATTTAAACTGCGTACGATTGCTTTAGCTGAATTTCTGAAAGAACTATGATCTCGTCGAGATATTTCCTGTTGAACAAGAGGCCTGCCTAATTCTTTCAAAAATATAAGACGTCATAAATTATTTTTCTTATTCCAGTCTTCATTTATTGAAGTAAATAAATAATAAGCGTTATATTTTGTAATGTCCACCATTTTGTGGAATAGGGTTGAGAGCCATTGATTAGATCTGCGCCTGCAAGTGCAAATTCGGTCCAATTAATTTATCAATTTGAGACTTCGTGTCATGGCGTTAGTATCATATAATGTGCTTACTAAAATACCAAACCTATTTTACTTGTGTACGAGAACAAATGCGAAAATGGTTGTCTTATTTTCTTTATCGAGAAGAATTGATAAAAGTTTTCTGGTATATTTTTCATGTCCAATTTTATTAGCAGAAGGTACGTTTTATTTTTTCGGACTAGAGAAGCATAGTAAGGTTTCGTTTGAGTAGTTAATTTCGAAATCCTTGAGATGTAAGCAAATTGTTGCATTTAACTTTTCGACATTTCAGATCTTTAACTAAATCCAAAACAATGCAAATATTTTGTTCCGGCTTTCAGTTTACAGCCTTATATGTATGGGTTTGCTTGCAACAACCATGTATAAATTATCTGAACGTCACATAGAGCCCGGATTCTTATCCTATATTTGCCGGGTTTAGAGGGTATATATTCCATGAAAGGGCTACGTTCACGATATGTAACTTATTGTTCACTACGGTCGTACTTTCGCCAGGAATAACACATTATTCTAAAATTTCCTTTCCAGCGATACCAAAAGTCACTTATAAGAGCGTGTTTATCTCGCGCTTGTCTTAATTTCTGTCTGACTTTTTATCGAAAGGAGAACACGGAGTACATTCTGAAATCGTTGCCTTCAATATTGGCCTGCCCTTCTTATCACCTTATAATCTTACTAGCCACACCACGAGATCGAAATACAAACGAGCTAAGAGAATAACGGCCAAATATGCTTTTGATGAAATTTCGTCTACCAGAATCCAGTTTTCTTGAAAACTGAATGGATATAATAACTGTTGAAGAAATTAACAGCTAATATATTTGACTTAGATATGCCTAAATCGCTATAAAAATAAAACATAGTTAAAAATTTCGTTGATATTTGTATTGGGCAATATTGACCCATAAATGCAGTATCCGTAACTTTGTTCGTAGGGCACATCCAAAAGGAGTATTTAACTTAATTGAACTTTTAAGACCAAATTTAGGCCAAAAAAATAATTGTCAGAAAATTTCACGAATCAGTTTTCAGAACGTCCGAAGTTATAAGAACTCAAAAACGGTTTGGGCAATTTTGACCCATTAATACAGGATAAGGGTTAAATGATACATCAAATTGGCTAAACGATCAGAAAAGTGTTTTATTGTTTGATATTAATGGTTAAATTCAATGTCATGCACTAGAATGACGCGTTTCGAACTCCATGACGAGTTCATCTTCAGACCCCTTTGTGACGAACTGATGCTCTATGGTACATCATCAGCTGTATATGTATATGTAATGTCACTTCTTTTCGATATTACTTTTGGAGGTGTATCATCAAACATACACTTTACTGGATCTCGAAAAATTATTCCTTTTATTATTATTCCCTTAAAGTTAGCAACGGAGAAAAACTAAATACTTAGAAAATTATTTCTTATAATTACAAACTTAAACGCATACACGATGATAACATCTGCT
The DNA here is from genome assembly GCA_964034835.1 of Muscina levida. Lineage (NCBI taxonomy): Eukaryota > Metazoa > Arthropoda > Insecta > Diptera > Muscidae > Muscina > Muscina levida. Next base: position 25,835,478 of record OZ035881.1, read on the forward strand.
TATAGTTTGCGAAGAAAAAGATTTAAATACTTTAACTTAAAACTATTAATCACAAAACGTTTCCAGTTGTCTCATACAGTTTTGCTCATACAAGTGACTGAATATATGCGATATATGCGATAAAGGATGAATTGCTCTTCTTTAATGACCTATGATGACTTCGTTGTGTATGAGGTAAAAAGAAACAAACTGAATTATAATACTGCGCTGCATATAAATTAATATTTCACTTCAATTTAAAATGACTAACTCTGTTCTCTGTTTGCGAATAAATCACAAATCTTTTGATTACCGGCGCCTAAAAACGCAGTCATGACGTTTTTTCAATGAATTCGTTTTGGATCGTAGAAACATCTTTCTCCATGTGTGTCGCAAAAAACAGAGTTCAATTGCTCCCATAGTATCAAACAAATAAGAGAAACATGATTTTGACAAACCAATATTTCCGGCAACAGTATTGAAGCTTTACTGAGCATTACAGCATTTAGCCATATGCTCGTTATTGTCGCACAGGGGGAATATAGTCTACATGTAGTTTGCATTGTCGATAAATATTTGTAACCAAGATGATTGTGATCGATGGGTTTTTAATTTAGTAGAATGGGAAATTGTTTTTGTGGTCCAGTGGAAGAAATGTATAATTGTACATAGTACAGAACTTGTTGTGCGAAAGCACTTACGTCCATAGGCATGGCATGGATGAGTTTATCTCATCAGTAAGTTTACATGTATGCTTGTATCGGTAAAGGGATTCTTGCAATTGCGAACTTCAGTTGAATAGCTATTCCTATACTAGTAGTTTGCCCGTCTGTTTACAGAAAGGTGACAGATTCTAACAACAAGAAAGATAATTATTTAGATGTTTAAACTCATAACATTGAGTACTATAGTACTGTACATAAATATATCTATTTTTCTAGATTTTGTTATGTCGCACGTTTTGACTATTTCCTATGTGATTATGTATATTCTAAGTAAGTCTGCATAAATTAGATGTCTGTATTTATTAATTCGCCTTTACAGTTCATAGTTCTAAACAACTTTAACAAATAACTGTTGATCAGCTATAATCTTTGGCTTTAAAACAAAAACACATTCGAGGTACATCTCTTTGTCGCTCGCAAACTTAGTGCTGCTATCCACGAAGTCAAATCAATATTTACCGGTATCATTATCTGCTTGCAAATTAATTATTCGCTGTCAATTGAATTGTTCAAACACATTTAAATTCAACTCTTCGCGTAGGTAAATGAGCCTTGACTATTCAACGCCAAGAAGCCACTCGAATGCAATCACATAAAATGGCTTTTCATACAATAATGAAATGACCGTTCATTAAAATTACTATCTCTTCAATAATTAATACCACAACATGAAAATGGAAAGTTAATACATGAATATATCAATTTTAATTTCAAATTAGGTCACATTCAGATAACGGATAATTTTTTGCGGCTCAATTGAATGTGTGTGCGATTACCAGAGATTTTATAAGTGTCGTTGGAATTGAGTTATATTTAAATGGAAAACAAGGTTTACCATAGACATCAGCGTATAGGAAAGTAGAGAGATGGATGCATTTGCCATACACGTTGTACGACATAAAGGATATAAGTGTATCCTTACATAAATGAATATTAATTCCAAGGAATGGATATTTCGAGGAATACTACGAGTGGTAGAGCTATGCCAAGAGGTGCAGTGCTAATAACGCTCGTAACCAAATCTAAAGGATACTAGACATCACAAAGCTGCTTACCACCGATATAGCCAATGCCTTATCCAACTAATTCTCTCAATTTTTTCGAACCAACTCCCTTAATTCTGATGTTCCTGACGGCGGAATGAAATTAGGCCCCAAGAAAATACACCCCAAAGTAAAAATGAAATTAGGCCCCAAAACGTATACGGAAAACAACAACACGAAATTTTACTGTTTTTTTGGGGCTTAATTTCATTATGAGATGAGACGCCAAATGTTATAGCGAAAATAAGGCCAATACAATTTTTGGGGCATATTTTCACATTGTGGGGCGTAATTTCCTACTTAGAATTATGAAGTTTTTGTGAAAAGGCTTGAAGTAGCTGATAAGGAAGTTTGGAGAGAGGATGAGGATAGAGGGGGCGGGGGGCGAGCCCACTACCGCATTCGTCTCTCACAGCAGACAGAGGCAGCATATTGAGAATTCTATGACTACTGCCGCAACGACCACGCTCAGACAACCCCTGGTACGGTGTTCTTCACCGTCGCGAAATGTCTGAGGAAAAGGATGCTTCATACAGGAAAAAACTGCATGTTATAATAAGAAGAGGAGGTGAAATTTTCAGAAATATATTAGTAGACAATTATAAGCTACGTAGTAACTTTCACTAGCGACGAGAATGCATTTCTGGTAAGAATGCATTAGAAGACATGGGAGCAATCTTAAGGATTTGTACACAAATTAAGAAAAATATGATATATTAGCTGTGCGGAATATATTCTTACTTGAACAATGCCAAGTATACCCATATCAACATTTCTTCAACCGACGACCCCTCGAGATTGCCGATGGAAAGTCAATAGGTATATCTAGTCAAAAACTCTCTATATTCTGTAAGAATATAATATGTTCATTTTCTGCTTATTTACCACACTTTCTAATTCGTACTTACGTTTCTTACTAACATTTCACAAACATATTTTTAAGCAGAAACAAAAATAAAACCCAGAATTTTCTTGATTGATTCAATTAACATTCGTATTTAACCCCTTCTGTCTTTGATATTCTTATACCCTTTACAAAGTTGAAAGTCTGCAAAGGTCATCGAGAGGCAGTTGTAATCAACCAAATTTAATTTTTGCTGTTGCTACACAGATGTATTCTATGTTAAGGCTTTTGTTTAAGTTACCTTTGTTTTTGTTGCTATTGCTTATATTACCAGTTGCTATACCTTTAGCTGCGATACAACGATATGATAAACCCTTTCATATCGCTGCATCATTAGTGAAAATTGGATAGAACAATAAAACGACAAAAGGACGTAGAAACTCTCAAGGTGCAATGCCAGAACAATTACAAAAGTAACGGGTTGCTTTTGATTGTATTATCAAGATGGTGTACATTTAATTGCCGCAATACAAAGTATGGAAATATAACATCAAATATATAAACGTTATCATTAACATTTGTGTTACAACAAAGGATATTTTTGTACATAATAATGGCGATTTGAATAGTCAGCTGTTGTAAGCCGATGTTTTTTGAGGGTTAAGGTGTATGAGATGAAGTCTTGTCAGGGCTTTACAATTTTATTTTTCCTGTCGTCTTCGTTGTACTGCATAGTCTTTTATATGAGGTGATAGGTTACCTTACAATTTGTGTTCACTTGTTGTGAAAATTGTTACCAACAATTTCGATATTAGTGCTCTCTATTGTCTCTTTGAAATAACATTGTTTTCTTACATTCGTCCGCAACTTCTTTATGACAGTGTACAGATTTCGATGTGAAATAGTCATATCATTCAACTATTCAGATAGTCATAAGTCATACGTATGTTATAAGTAATTCAAAACTTAAGAAATCCTCTACATTTCTTAAACAAGACTTTAATTTTCTATATAAAGTAGTTAGTTCGCTCGAGAAATATACACAAATCATGTCGCTGTCTCAGTCCTATCATTCAATCTGGTTAACTTACTGAGTTCTAGCGATAGTGTGGTACTATTATAACACTGTGACACAAAATTTACATTTTGAAATCGGAATGGGATGAAACGAAAAGCAAATGAAAGTTGACATTATGTATAACAAAACACTCAAGGGATTTTTTTAAGTTTACTGCGAGATTTTTTTACACGCATTTGAATTTGGTGATTTTTGAACGCTTGATAACAAGAAAGAAATCATTATAATAATGCTTATTTATTTTTTATCCCGCAAAGTTGTGGTATATTACTGTTTTTAGGGCCGAGAAATCCATTTTTGAGATTTGCTGTATCTTTAAGCGCTGCCAGAGGGCGCTTTCATACATTTTTTTAGATTATATCGCATTTTTTGCCTTTCCTCGCGATTACAGACGTAGATTAAGAGGTAGCGAGCTGAAATTTGGTATGCAAGCTTCTATTCCCTAAGCGGAGAACAAACTTACCCTATTTGTGGGTGTTTGTCTTCTCAATTACAGCTTTAGATTAAGAGCTATCGAGCTGAAACTTGGTACGCTAAATTCTTAACTCTTAGATTAAAATTGAGTTCTAAGATGACCAAGATCAGACAAAATCTCCTCACACCCAAAAATAAGGGAAGATTGCATTGGAGGTGGGAGAAGTTTTTGCCCGATCATGTTCATTTTAGAACTTAACTTCCTCTAAGAGGTTATAAGTTTGTATACCAAATTTCAGCTCGATAGCTCTTTATCTACGGCTGTAATCACAAGGAAAAACAAAACAAAAAACATCCCCAAAACTGTTATTTTGTATGGGAGGTGGGAGTAGTTTTTGTCCGTTCATGCCCATCTTAGAACTAAATCTCCGCTTAGAATATATAAGCTAGCTTACCAAATTTCAGCTCGATAGCTCTTAATTTACGACTGTTATCGAAGGCACAGACCCCAAAAAAGGTAAAATTTGTACGGGAGGTGGGAGTAGGTTTCGTTCGATAATGACCATCTTAGAACGTAATCTCCGCTTGGCTGATAGAAGCTCGCATACCAAATTTCAGCTCGATAGCTCTTTACGGCTGTAATCGCGTGGAAAGACAAAAAATTCGATCTAAACCAAAAAAATTTATGAAAGCGCACTCTGGCGGCGCTTAAAAATAAAATTAAATGTCAAAAAAGGTTTCCTTGACTCCAAAAACAGTACGATATCACAACTTTCCGGAATAAATTACATAATTTTATGAGATTTTTTATAAATTTTTCTTGTTAGCCAGCGTTGCAAAAACGCCAAATTCAAATGGGTGTAAAAAAAATCTCGCACTAAACTAAGAAAAAGCCTTGAGGGTTTTTTTATGTATGACGTAAACTTTTATTTGCCGTTGGTTTCATCCCATTCCGATTTTGGTTGTTGCACAGTGTTATCAGCAACTCAAATATTCAACTCATGAGTATAAATCAAGTTCATTAAGTCATTGAATTAACAATGGTTTACTGTTTACTGTCTACATGCAGCATAAGTTTTCAAGGAAAACTGTATAGGCACTGGCATAAGTTAAGAATTTTACATCTATATCATCATTTATATTTGCATAAACTACATTTGTAGCGAGTTATTCCTTTTGTTTGTTTGAATGAAACACGCAAATGGAACTTCTCGTTAATTTACTTTATTGCAGATTATTTCATCTGTAAAACAATAATAAATACACACATTGGTACGGTTAAAGCGATCGGAGTAACAAGAAGAGAGGCTGTTGTTGTCCAACAAACAACCCTTCTTGAAACGTCACTAACACAAGCGACCACACACAAACAGCCGATGCTCGTCACAGTCTAGAAGTTTGTGTGCTTCTCCGCTTGTATCAGTGCCAATCACTTCAACTGACCTGTAAAACAATAATGAACAATCCTCGTCGATGTGCGACCTTTTATACTCTTTACGCGAGAGCTTTTGTGATTTTGCACACTCAACATTCGCTCAAAATCATGCGACGAGGAGTGCTTTACAAATATTAACAGTTACACTAAGAACGTTTGAGTGAAAGCTATTTTGTGAGATCGTTAGTGTTGTACGTTCACAAATTTGTCAAAAGTAACGATTACATATTATGGTTACTAAAACTTAAAGGCAAAAATGATAAAAGAAATAATAATGAACGAATAGAATGAAATAATAAACTAATAACGAATAAAGCTTTCATAGCAAATAAAAATATAATGATCTCATTGAAATATACCTATATACATACTTTACAAGGGATTTATATGTAACTAGTGGGCCCGGCAATGCTTCGCTATTGCATATCAACTTGTAATACATTTCAGATTTCTTGCCATCCTAAATGCTATATAAACGCTAATTAATACATTTGTAGGTCTACAAAGTATGTACTTTGAAAATGGTACTTAAGCTCGACAATAATATGTTGAGTTTATTAACTTATGTAACTAATTTCAAGTAAATCCTTAACATGGAAGTTAACCAATTAAGATTTATTGTTTTAAATGCTTAATATCGTAGGCTCTATGACGATTGTAAAAAGTTCATCAGCAAAGTCATATCTATCATATCTGTATGTAGGGCGAAAAACCACTTATTTCTCAAATCGGACATTCTGCTAAAGTTCAAAATTCAATTTTTATTTTTTCTGTAGTAGCGGGTATCTTCTGTATACTAACTATCTCTTTGGGCGTAAAAAACATTTTTGGCATGTCTTCTCCGCCTAATGACCTCAAATAAAAATTTCGTTTGAAGATTTATGCCTTTAGCCATAAAAACCTCTTTCGCCATGTCTTCTTCACCCACGAATCAAGAATATTTCCGAATACTGTATTTGCATTGAACTCGTGTTACCATTTTTTAAGATAATTCGGTCACCAAACGCTTGACGCTTGCAGCGCCTCGGCACTTTTTATTTTTTTAGTTCCAAATAGCCTGTTCATTAGGACGGATCAATTTAATCGTATACCAAAATCGGAACCTACGAATATTTCACTAAGAAACAACACCCGCACTTAGAGGGTCATCATAGAATCCAAGAGGCCCTTATTTTGACCCCATGTGCTCCGGCTCCTATTTTGACCTACCATTCAGATGTTTGAAAACCAAGACGAAGAGAATAGTATATTTCTGATGCTGTTTGAGATCACGCCCTACATATTGGACTTCCGCCAAAGGCAAAAATTCAAGGATTTTAAAAAACTTAATTTCTGCTTGCCAACTTTCAAAGGCCATAACTTATTTTTCACAGTTTTCCGCAGAAGGTTTCAAAAAATATATATGAAGTTTTCGAACTGCAATATAATATGGAATTTAGAGGACGATCAAACTATTACTATGGCAGTTATAACTGGGATGTGGCACAGCCCACTTCCACCCTTGCAGTAATTTATACTGTAACAAATCTTATCTATATACCTCTGATAGTTCATGAGATATAGCCCTTTTGATTTTCAAGTTATATGGGCGGTGCCACACCCCTTTATCCAATCACAACCAATTATAGCCAGGAACTATCAACAGGTCAACAGTACCAATTGGTACAATTTTCGTATCAATCGGTCTATTAGAAAAGCTGTTAGAGCGATTTTTGAAAAAGGGGCGTGGCACCGCCCACTTCCAGCCTGGTTGTAATTAATACTGCTCCAACAACATATGTACCAAATCTCATCTTCATACCTCTGATAGTTCATGAGATACAGCCCTTTTGATTTTCAAGTTGTATGGGCGGTGCCACGCCCCTTTATCCAATCACAGCCTATTATAGCCAGGGACTATCAACAGGTCAACAGTACCACTTGGTAAAATTTTCGTATCAATCGGTCTATTAGAAAAGCCGTTAGAGCGATTTTTGAAAAGGGGGCGTGGCACCGCCCACTTCTACCTTGGCTGAAATTAATACTGCTTCAACAACATATATACCAAATCTCATCTTCATACCTCTGACAGTTCATGAGATACAGCCCTTTTGATTTTCAAGTTGTATGGGCGGTGCCACGCCCCTTTGTTCAATTGGACCGAATTGTAAATCTTAACCATCCGGGGCGCCCAAACGCATACAAAAAAATTTATGCAAATCGGTCCAGCCGTTTAGGAGGAGTTCAGTCACAACACACGTACGGTAGAATTTTATATATAAAGATTTAATGGTACATAATACAGGAACCGCTACACATTGTTATTCAAGATATTTAGAAGTTGTTTGTTTCACTTAAGCACTCGGCTAAAAGGGTACGTAGAATAATATTGACTGCAAAGTTTTATAACACATGTTCATCATAGAACTTGAAATTCACACCGGGAATAGTTTTATAATTCATATATGAACCGTTCCAAGCCAAATTTATGCCAGGCGAAAGTTATTTATCTTTAACCATAGTTACCAATTTACAGAGTTTGTTACAAGCCACCATCGATATTAACGATTGTTTTATCTACACAAAAGTGGTGAACAAGACGTCAGAACATTCTATTAACCCTGCTACTATGTTAGAAAAAAATCACACATGTTATGTTTGGGTCATATTATGACCCCATATAGTTTTATTGAGAAAATTTAAATTTCTATAGTTTAAAATTAATGTTTAAAGCTTGTGATCATAACAATAAGATGTCGTTAGATAAATTGTTGGTCGGTGTGATGGTCAAACAAATTTTATTCATGTTATACACTCAGTAAACCTACTCGTAGTAGGTGTCTGTCTGGCTGGTATGCACGATAACTTTCGAAAGACGCAACAAATTGTTTTGAAACTTTGCATGGGTTAATATTTCCCTAAAACTACTTACAGTATTGTAAATGAGCTACATGACCACGCCCCTTCTAGTACCTCCCATACAAACATACCGCTCCGCCCACTTTAGAACTGGAGTACTAATATTAATACACACAACGCGATCGTAGACAAAGTCTGTATTTAGTAAAGCTATAACAGGATTAAGTTCTTGAGAAAACACTAGAAGTCTAGCCACGCCCCTTCTGGTACCTCACATATCCATCTGGTTCCGCACCCTTTAGTAATCGATTAATATTATTAATAAAACCAACGCGATCGTGCCCAAATTCTGTATTGAGCAAAGTTAAAGCAGGATAAGGTTTTGAATAAAAAATCTGGAAGCCTAGCCACACCCCTTCTGGTACCTCCCATACAAATGTACCACTCAGCCCACTTTAGCAATCGATTAATATCATTAATACACCCAACGCGATCGTGCCCCAATTCTGTAGTTAGTAAAGCTATAGCAGAATAAAGTTTTGGGGACAAAATCTGGAAGTCTAGCCAAGATCCTCCTGGTACCTCCCATACAAATGTACCATTAGTCCCACTTTAGAAATCGAGTAATAATATCAATACACCCAACGTGATCGTGCCAAAATTCTGTATTTAGTAAAGCTCTTGCAGAATGGAGTTTTGGAAAAAAACTGGAAGTCTAGACAAGCCTCATCTTGATCTCCCATACAAATATGCCTTTCTGCCCACTTTACATAAATTAAATATACTGGAAAATTGTATGTTCTACTGAGGGTGAGGGTATATGCAAGTCGGTTTCCCCGACTGAAACTTTCTTCGTGGTTTTCTTCTTCGACGGGCAAAATTTGCACATTTTCCGTTCCAATGCGCAGATGTCTATGCACTGTCCTCTGGTCGAATTACGATGCATAGGCTTCTGCTCCAGAAAGTCTACAGCGCATTTTGATATGATCTTAGACTAAGGCTTAGCTGGGTTGCCCTAAAAATATGCTCCGTTTGTACAGTTTATTTTCTTGACATTGAGGGTTAATTTCGGCCCTCATTATAAAAGAGTTGAGAGCGGAAATATCCAAGTTAGAGTACATAACAACTGGCCACCGATTGACAAAATGTATATGGGGTCATAAAATGACCCTAACATAATATGTGAGTACACTTGCAATAAAAAGTGGTCTAAGCCCAAAATGTCATTCAAATTAATTGAATTCTATGTATTTCAAAAAATTATGCACTGAGCAGTAAGAACTTTCAAAAATATCATACCAGTTAGAAATAATACAACGTTAAATACGATTTGGGTCATCAAATGACCCCAACATAATAGCAGGGTTAATGATATGAAAAAAAAAAGAATCAAAAGAAATCGGCTACCACGACATCAGTAAAAATATCATTACTTCAATTCAAGCGATCTTTGTTTTTAGAAGTCCAAAAATATTTGTCTGACAAATTTGCCAACATAGGAAGCATAAAGGCAAACGAAACAGGATGAGAACAGAAAATTGGTATACTTCACTTATGGCTTTAATGACGAAACGATAGCTCTTAAAAAGAGTGCGGTCTGGATCCGAGACGAAAAGTGAGACCTCGAAGCTCCAGATAAAGAGCACAGAAATATCAAAAATCACCGAACCCATACAAAATGTAGGGCAAGACAACAGGTGATCCTGTGTTAGAGATACTTAACAGGATTTCAGTGAAGGACCTTAAACGGTGATGAAAATTTTTGTAACAATAAGCAACAGAACTTATATACCCTCCATGTTCAATCCCTTATTTCATTGTTTATATTTATAAAATCAACCTACGGGTAGGAGTGAAAATCGGGAAGTCTAGCCACGCCCCTTCTGGTACCCCCGATACAAATGTATTATTACGCCCACTTTAAAAATCGAGTAAAAATATCAATAGAACCAACGTGATAATGCCCGAATTATGTGTTTTGTTAAGTTATAACAAGATAAAGTTTTGGAGATCAACTTGGAAGTCTAGCCACGCACCTTCAGGTACCTCCCATACAAGTGTACCATTACGCCCACTTTAGAAAGCGAATAGTAACACCAATACACCCGATGTGATCGTGTCCAAATTCTGTATTTTGTTTAGCTATAACAAGATAATGTTTTGGAGAAACAATTGGAAGTCTTGCCACACCCCTTCTGGTATCTCCCCCACAAATGTGTCAATATCTGTGTGTCAATCAATGTGTCAATACACCCAATACAAATAAAGAGCAAAATATGATGTTTTGACCCTCTCCTCCACATTGGATTTCCAAGACAGTTCTCTGTTCAGGATAAGCCTTAACTAGTTGACTCTGTCAACCGCGACTGCATCCCTCTAAGTGACGGCGGTTAAAATTTTGGTATATTACATTTTCGGTTATTCGTTGTTAGCGGTACAGGGTGCTGATCGAAATAGCTATCCGCCCTGCCAGCTGTCAACATAATCCATTTCACACAACTCTTGTAAAAACAAATTCTATTAACCGAACGATGAAAACACATTCATTAGCTACAGTTTAATACTATACTTAATAGGCGAGTGCTAAGTAAATTGTGATTTCTAGCCATACATAGGATGCTAGGATCTTCGGCGTCAGAAAATACATGGCACTGGGCCATCTTTAATTCTGAAGCAGTTCATTAAGTGAGGTTAACCATAGAAGTTGGGATAGAGATCTTACTCCGTTCATGATCCTATCAATTGTCACCCCTCCCCATTCATCTCTGAGAATGTTTCCCACCAAAAACAACCGAATTATATGAGTCACTCAGCTGTCAACCCACAGAGCATGTAATAACTTTATATCAGTGAAGGCTCTCTCGATATCTAGAAAAGTCTCTAGATCATCGATCTTATTCTTGATGGAGTTCTCAATTGTGCTGATTATACAGTTGAGAGCTGTCTCAATTGACCTTCCTTTAGTGTAGGCGTTCTAAGATTTTGTTAGTTAGTCATGTCTAAGATTACTTTAAACATGGATTTTTAATAACCCCTCAATTCTTTCAAAGACAGAAGATGAGAGTCTGATCGGTTTAATATAAGAGCATTTGTCAGCTATCAGAATGTAAAACACTTTTGTTTACTTCTAAATGAAGGGAATGACTCCCAGCATGAGGCAGCCCCTCAAAGTTTCTTTTAACCAACCACTAGATAGTTATAAGTTTTCCTGTAATTGTGTTGAAATTAATCCGTCAGGTCCGGCTTATTTATAGAATTTGCAGCATTTGAAGACCCATATCAGATTCTTCCTTCTCACTTTCGAGCGAACTGTATTTAAGTTATGCGGATTTTCCACCTGATATTACTGGCTGATCTCAAGTATTCAAGTCATTCTTGGGAAAGTGGGTAACTAGGAGAGTACCGAGAGATTCTTCGGCCGAAAAAGTTTACGAATCTTTAGAAAGTAAGTATCTGAAGCAAGATAATGAGAATTCCTTTCAACTCTGGTTTCAACAAGATAGCTCAGTCCGAATTAACCAGAAAATTTTATCACAGGCTCATTTCAAGGAATGGTATATGAAACGTTTATGAACAAAAAAAGATTAAACAGGCAGGACGCTCCTATCAGAGATATTTATATTGCTGTTGTCGAGTAATAAAGTAAGATCTAGAACATCATGACATATATAAGGAGATACGTTATGAAGGTGAGTTCCTTGTCTCAGTTATAGATTGTCAAGGCTTCATTTATAATGAAATTAAAAAGGAATTCACTTCGTTCTAGTGTTACGTCTCTTACGAATGTGTCTGACGCACATCAGAGTGGGTGGCTCTATGTGGTCGTGCGCCATGTAGGATGATACATTTTCATAGCGACAGGCTAATGGCACTAGTATCGCTATCACTATAGAGAGTATTAAATTTGTGTTATGAGTATGCAAATCTTTGCCTATTTTGTGGGTTACGAATAACATAGTCTACATTTCGCATAAAATTACTCATATGTCGAAATACACAGCTTTCTTAAACGAATTTGTTACATTTCATAATAGTTTTGTGGAAAGTCATCTTGACACAACACCGTTAATAATTTATGCTAATCATGTTTTATCAACTTACCTTATGAATATGTAGTTTAGTAACAATAGAAAAGTTTTACCAAAAGTTGAAAATGTTTGGCATCAGTTAAATATTTCTAAGACCGACAGAAAGGGTGGTGTAAAATTAACTCTGAAAACCCTAGCGTGTTATGCCGCAACATCGATGTCAGCTTTTAACCTTTATGTGCTCGGATGACTACATTTGTAGTAATTTTGAATTATAACTCTTGTAACTTTTTTGTTACAAAAGGGAATGGTACGAAATTTTCAGTAGCTTCCTAAAAAAGTGTTTATACCAGATTTAGCTTATAAAACCATTAATAAAAATATTTATGCTGCCTCCACATCATAATTTTAAACTGACCATCCCCTGGCCGGCTGACTACAAATGTAGTCACCATAGAAAATGTATGGAAATTCACTTTATTTTCAACTGAAATCAATTTTTTTTTGTTAACGTTTGTTGTAACGTGTGCTTTTAGTATTGATTTTGTTTCTTCCCAATCAGTTCTAAAGAATTAATGCGAAATACGAAATTATACTTGGTGGGTACGGCATTGAACAAGATCGCAAGGGAACGACGTACCTAAATTATAAGATTTTCAGTACGACTTTGTTGCAGAGCAGGAGGCCGTTACACGCCAGCGTCATAGTGCAATGGTTGCAAAGTATAAAAATTCATCAAATTATTCCAAATGTCGAATAAAGAGCTATATACTGCAATACTGCAAAGTAGACGATGTGAATTCAGGTATCTAATCTTTATAGAACTGAGAGCGTTGGTTGAACTTCTATTGCTAGCAAGCGTCAATAAATCAATCGATGGGATAAGATGCATTGCGCAGTTTAAAATATGTGTATAACAGCTGTGCTACAATGTCCAAAAGAAGCTATCCCTTCCGATACTTCCCATACAATTTTACCTATTTTTTAATTTAGTCAGTTTAGTAGACAAATCCTCAGAATGTCGAAACATTTGCCACACCCCTTCCGGTACCTCCCATATTAATGAGATCACTATATTAATCTTACAATAGTAGACAAAGCGTCAGAACGCCCCACGCCTTCTCCCATACAAATGATGGAATTTAGTGCTGTGGCGGAACGATATAATCGGAAGAGTATGGAGACGGGACGCCTCTTGGTTTGACAATTACCATACATGAGCAGTTTGACTAGACAGAAATAAAGCCAAACTTTACCACCAAAGCTGCAAGGTGCGATATATAAAATGGAAGGTCAGTTATAATACTTTCAAGTGCTCCTCTAACAAAGTTAAACTTGGCGTAGCCTCTGGCAATGTTCTACAATATGCTTGATATAGGCGTATTAGTTATTATGTATTTGGAAAATAATAGCCATGTTCAAGTCAAAAGCATAAAGCGAAACTTCCGGCGGAGCTGGGCATAATAGCCTTTCATGAATCTAATGGAACAACGCATGTACATTCCAAAAATATTGTGATATACTTCCGAAATATGGTTACTGTCCTGAATATACAACTTAAGAAGCTTTGCTGATGCTACTAATGACATACATAAATCCAATTCACCTAGCCCAATCCTGGTGTGCGTTACCCGTTTTTCTACATTCAAACATGGCAAAAAATTCAAGTTTTCCTGAATTATTTACTTTTGTAGAAAGATATATTATTTTTCTTCAAACAAAATAAATTAACCTGACAATTTTAAGCAAATATGTATTTATTACTTAAAATTCCATGTTTGCTACATTTGTAGTCATCCGACCGTCCACGTAAGTTTACAATCCCGAGCACATGAAGGTTAAAATAAAGGTTATAAAACTAAGCAAAGCGAAAATTTTTAGCGATTATGTGACAAAAATGTGAAAGGTGAGATGTTAATTTTGTTACTAGTGAACATCGCTTATAATGAATACGGTTTATTTGAAGTTTGAGTTTATTTCTATCGCACTCTTTTACATGGTTGTATCATAAAAACAAGTAAACATTTTTATGTGTTGAGAATTTTTTGCTCTTTGTCCAGATTTTTTATGCATCACTGCTTCTATTCGCACAACTTTAACTAATACTTTTTCCTATAGATTTTTATTTGCACCCGTAATACACATTGTTGCAGCACATAATAATAAATTCACTGTAACTTATTCTACATGCACACACTATTTGCTTGTAACATAAAGCTTTCGTTGGCTACTAACATCTCATTGTAATACGTTCACAAATGGGATTATTTAAAATCTTACATACAGCTTTGTTGAAAGATGAATAGCTTCAGTTATAGCAATTGAGACAAGGACATATGTGTGTATTTGGTAGCATTATTTGCATCATCCTTGAACAAGAGTCTGACACTTAAGGGATTTTGAGTGTGTTCAAGTTTTGATGGTCTATATAGCACTCTCTATTGGGTTGTAACTGTTTATATGCAACATTTCCATTTGAACAAATTTCCATGTCAGTAAATGTCTTCAAGGTATAAAAAAAATATACAAAGCAGTGTTGAACGCAAGAAAATATTCATATAGTTGTGGAAGTAGCAGTAGTAAAGAAGGAAGATACAATTTATTGCATAAACTGTTACAACCAAAATATTATTGCTTGCGGGGTGAGCGAAGGAAAACACCGGGAAGTAGTAAAGAAAAGTTAGAAAGGTCCGGAATAACTTCTCGCGTAATTGTGAGTCCTACATTTTATAGATAAATCCGAACAAAAGCCTTGAGGAGTTTTTACTAGAATTTACTGCAAAGTTCCTGTCGACAACATCGAGAACATCGGGGAAGATGTAAATTACTTAGATAAAAATCGCACCCTGGATTCCTGGATGATAGACGCGTGTTATAATTATTTTGAAGGCAACAATTAGGAGTAATTTTAAAACTTTGTGGACAAATGCCCTTAAAACTGTTTACTTAAAAATCAGGTGTCGACTGCTATAGCTTCCGGAAGTTACTTGTAAGAAACAAATACTTACATTTCTTACCATAAGATTGAAAATAATAAAGTAAATCAAATTTTAACAAAATGTACATCACTTAAAATTCTTTTGCATCGACATAATAATCATTAAGATTAATCACTTTTTTTTTTGTTAAACTAAATCCAATGGAATTATGATATATAATGGTAACAATAATGAACGTTCGGTCTTTTTTTTCATATACATTCGAGACGAAATAGCTACCAGCAACAAAACCTATTCCCAAAAGCTACTTCAAATATTACTATATTTTAAACTTTGAAACAATTCCCTGTGTTTTAAAATTTGTTGGGTTTTGTCTCCCAAAAATATTAATTTTCTTAACTTAAAGCTTTCCATTTACAAAGTACACACATGTTTTTAATTATTCACATCCAATTAATTGATGCTATCAATTTTCATGTCTGAGTAGGAGTCGTCAGACATCCACCCATCCCATCCCATTACAATGTATACAACTTTTCTTTCGTCTCCTATTTTTGCTTGCAACGAGACATTGTAATTATTGCCATTGCTCGGCAAACATTCTCTGGCCATATTCCCAGGACCATTTATATAAAATTCTTTGTTGGTTTTTCGTTTTTCTTCTCTGTGTTTGTTTGCTATTATCTGACACCATATTATTTGCTGTGTCAACCAACGTTCACACCTTTTGGTCTCTTTGGCATTTCTTTACGTTTTCGCTTTTACTTTTTGTCGATTTATTGTCGTAATTGGTTGACACAAAGAATTTGTTGGCTTTATGCTAAGTATCTAATTCAGACTGTGAACTATTTATTTGTGCATTAGAGATAATTGTTAATCTTTAGATTGTTGTATTAAAAGAAATTCTTAAGCAAATTCTTATTTAAAAACAAGGATGGAGAATAACTTAAAAATTTTTTTCTATTACATCATACGAATGAGATATTGCAGAGCTTTTTACATTTGAGTGGTCAAATTTCTTTTATTTTTAGACTCACACAACGGGATCAACAGTTTAACGATGAATCCGAAATACAGCTGTTTGGGAAGTTTTTGCTAAACTCGAAGACTCAGGAGACAAATGTTGATGATTGAGACAGGAATCAGTCCCTGGTCCCCTGATAGTGGCGTTTTTAAACAGGGTTCCCCACCTGTAAGAATATAAATTGAAATCTGGTTACGGACACACAGATTACGTTGAAAACCTGCAGGGAACACTTTTGTATTCTGCTCGTTAAGAAAGCATCATAAGTGCAAATTCACGCAAATCGTCGATGACAGAATAGATTTCCACCAACGTACCAAAACGAGATCAGTACGGAAGTTATAGGGCTTAAATGTAATAGAAGTTTGGGATCCGATAAACTGGGTTTTTTAAGGCCATCGGCGATGACTTTACACGACATATTTAATAAAAGTAGCATGCTGCTCGCGTATGTCGAAAATATTTTTACCAAGGTACACTCGGAGGCACACTTACGGAGTAAATAATAATAATAACCAGTACAGAAATTTTAGTCAGGTAAACTGACTGATAAATACCATCACACAATATAAGATATTGTTTCAGTTTTGAGTTATTGCAATTAATAAATTTTTAATTAAAATATAATACTTTTGCATTATTTTTTACCCACTTGTGGAGCAATATCGTAAAAAATTTGACTTACTTCTATAGGAGATACAATTAGGGCCAGCACAACGTGTCTGCTTTTTTTCGTAAATTAACGTTCCATTAACGCTTACTTGGCAAAACTTGTCTGAATTCAGTGTATATCTAAAATGATATGTATACAAAAGGGGCAATATCGATTTTTAATATGGGAGTTACCAGAATAGGTCTTCTGAGGTTTTACCTCATATTACAAGATAAATGAACTGTCCAAATTTGATTATCCCCCGGGTGTCGGTTTAGAAATTATGGAGAAATATAACTTTTCCAAACAAGGTAATTTTGTATGGGAGGTACCTGAAGGGGTGATCCAATATACCCCATATTCATTCCTGATTCAAATTTTCATAATCGTACAACTTACGCAAAATTAGACTGAATTCAGTGTACTTACAAAAAAGATATGTATGTAAAGTCTTACATACATATCTATGAGGGTGAATTCGGATATTTATATGGGAGGACCAGAAGGGGTGCTGCAAATGGTTAGGTTTTTCTGAGGTTTCGCCTCCTATTGCAATATAAATTAATTTGGATGTTATGGGAGAAATATTATTTTCCAAAAATAGGTCATTTTGTATGGGAGGTACCAGAAGGCGTGAACGGATATAGTCCATATTCATTCCTGAGTCACAAACGAACATCATACGCAAAATTTGACTAAATTCAGTTTACTTACAAAAAAGATATGCATGTAAAACTATGAGTGTTAATTCGGCCATATGTATGGGAGGTACCAGAAAGGGTGTGGTAAGGGTTTCGGTTTTCATAGGGTTTGTCTACTATTGCAAGATAAAAAAACTGATCAAATTTAAATAACCTCCGGTCATGCGTTTGGGAGTTATGAAAGAAATATTACTAATCCAAAAATAGGTAATTTTATATGGGAGGTACGAGAAGGGGTGGGGCTATTCTGCCCATTTACAATCCCATAAATTCGTTTTGAAAAATATAAATGCTGTTAAATTACCGATCCGTTAAGGTTTACTCGAGTTATCCTGCCCACTAGCCATTCAGCCAGCCAGCCAGCCAGCCAGCCAGCCAGCCAGAGAGACGGACATAGCTCAATCGTCTTAAAAAGTCCTGAAACGACTTTCCTTTAATGCGTTACACTTTTTTTCGTATCAAATGATATATACCCTCATTCCTAAGGGTGATGGAATAAAATGAGTAGCCATGAGCAACATAGATTTTTATGGAAGTAAGAACAACAGCACACACTAGCATTCTTATATGTATTCACACCATGATTCCTTAAGGTAACAAAACTTTAATACAGTTGATTGTATAAGTTTGGTCCAATACGTATTGCTTTTTTTTGAAAATTGAGTGAAGAGAGCAGTTGCATATGTTCAGGTATAAGAAAGTATTTAAACACCTGCGTGCACAAGTAACTTCATTCTTCCATTTTTTTGCCTTCAACAATTACATAATACCCATATTAGTTCTCGAGGCAATGAAAATGACGGAATGTGTACCAGGAGGTATTTGTCTCTCTGGTGTGTACTAATCCTATGCACTTCAATTGCACCAACCTACTTGCATACATGAAATATATCAATGTTATGACCTAACAACTGTGATAATGGTACCAACGTGCATACATACATACATATGTGTAGGTTAAGTAGGCGCACCTTGTGCTCGGTTCGCACAAATCCCAGCAGCAAAAAATGGGGCTTTGCATGCCTTCTTACAGGCCTGCAAAGGCAGTCAGAAGCCCTACCCTTCAAATGCAGTCTTCATTTCAAATTAACATAGGGTGTCATAGGCAGGCAAGGCCTGCACATTCCCTTTCTCATTGAAGGCGTTTCAGTAGGCATGCCTAGTATGTCCTGCTTGGAGTCCTAATAACAAGGGCCTTCTATGAGGCATTGCTACTGCAGACCAGCTTGCAGGCCCGCAAAAGAGCATTTATAGAAGGACTTAAATAAAAAAAAAATATGCGAATTATTTCCATATTAAATGATTTCCTACTTTTTATAAATTTTTAATACAATATTTATTACAATTTGTAATAACTAGTTTTTTTAAACTCCAGCAGCGGGAATCGAACTCGCGACCTCAGTACTCATAGTTGGGCATGCTACCTACTCGGCTATCATGTGATATAGTTGTTGTACGACAAATAGCACACATGTGGTTCTCATAAACAACAGCATCTGTCTTTCCTTCCCTTAAGAGGCCTGTCTACAGGGCTAATCGGAGAAGTGACAAGTGCATGGCTATGAACGTCAGTTCTGCCTTCTACTAATAGGACTGTCAACAGGCCTGTTTAAGGCAAGAAAGTTTGCATGCCCTTTGTGCACATCTATGGTATTTTGTGGGGTACACAGTAGGGCTGCTCACAGGCCAGTTTTTAGAAGGGAAAGAGGCATGTCTGCGGGATCTTTTCTCACCCTAGTAAGAGGCCTCATTGCAGGTCTCATTTGAGAAGCGAAATGTGCATGGGTATGGAATTTTTTATAAGGCTTAGTGAAGGACTTATTATCCCAGCAGCGGAAAAGACGAGGCATTGTAAAAATATGCCTGCAAACATGCCTTCAAAGGCAGTTTGTTGACATTCAAATACGCCTTCCTTTTCCAGGCATGTATACATACTATAATAAGTCCTTCACTAAGCCTAACAAAAAATTCCATACCCATGCACATATCGCTTCTCAAATGAGACCTGCAATGAGGCCTCTTACTAGGGTGAGAAAAGATCCCGCAGACATGCCTCTTTCCCTTCTAAAAACTGGCCTGTGAGCAGCCCTACTGTGTACCCCACAAAATACCATAGATGTGCACAAAGGGCATGCAAACTTTCTTGCTCTAAACAGGCCTGTAGACAGTCCTATTAGTAGAAGGCAGAATTGACGTTCAAAGCAATGCACTTGTCACTTCTCCGATTAGCCCTGTAGACAGGCCTCTTAAGGGAAGGAAAGACAGATGCTGTTGTTTATGAGAACCACATGTGTGCTATTTGTCGTACAACAACTATATCACATGATAGCCGAGTAGGTAGCATGCCCAACTATGAGTACTGAGGTCGCGAGTTCGATTCCTACTGCTGGAGATTAAAAAAAATAGTTATTACAAATTGTAGGAAATATTGTATTTAAAATTTATAAAAAGTACGAAATCATTTAATGTGGAAATAATTCGCATATGTTTTTTTTATTTAAGTCCTTCTATAAATGCTCTTTTGCAGGCCTGCAAGCTGGTCTGTAGTAGCAATGCCTCATAGAAGGCCCTTGTTATTAGGACTCCAAGCAGGACATACTAGGCATGCCTACTGAAACGCATTCAATGAGAAAGGGAATGTGCAGGCCTTGCCTGCCTATGACACCCTATGTTAATTTGAAATGAAGACTGCATTTGAAGGGTAGGGCTTCTGACTGCCTTTGCAGGCCTGTAAGAAGGCGTGCAAAGCCCCATTTTTTGCTGCTGGGATAGCCTGTATACTTGCCTGAAAAAGGAAGGCGTATTTGAATGTCAACAAAATGCTTTTGAAGGCATGTTTGCAGGCATATTTTTACAATGCCTCGTCTTTTCCGCTGCTGGGATATTATTTCTTAGATATGTGTGTACGATACGAATGCATAATGCAAACTCATACAGTAACGTAAACCACAGGGCAACATCGGAATAGAAATACATATGGTAAATGTATACATAAGGAATATCACACATATGCACACTCACATACACATCCATTTGTATATTGTACAATTGCAGCAGAGGTATAAATGCAATTTGGGTAGCTAGCATTACTTGCGCATGGAATATAAATTAAAAGCTGTTTATTCCATATAATTTAACTCAAAAGGTCGGAGTACTATCGCCTGCCGTTAAGGAATGCTACAGTTAAATGTCAAATGTATGGAGTTAAATAATGTCGATGAAAATCTATAGTCATAGAAACCATTTTATGGGTCCAGACTAAATGTGCTGTAAAATATCTAAAGATTCAGCAAACATTAACAATAACTTAAGGTCTTTTACTTGAGCTAATAACGAAAAAAGTCCCCGTTGAAACCAATTTTGTTCAAAAGCTACTGCAAACCTTTTTTTTTACAAATTTTCTTGTATTAAATCTTGTACGCCTTGATGGTAAAACTTTTGTGAAGTATTCTCTAAGTTGTTGCCTGGCCTTCAGCTACACTCTCGACTGCAACCTCATGATTCACCCCTCTATAGGCTAGTTGTGGTTATTTAATTGCGTATCATCTATGTCTTATAATGAGACTTAAATTTGAGGATACTATTGGTCAAAGTGGGCTTGGATGATCAGTTATGCATTATGCATATGTAGTAAAATAATTTGAAGAAATTAATGTTGAGCGATTAATTCTCAAACAATATAGGATAAATAAGATATATTTCGCTTATTTTACGTTGTGAAACAAATAATCTTCATATAAACGCATATCTCTCTATATATAACGTAACGAAAGAAATGTACCTTAATATTTAAATATACGGCGTGAGTTCCATACACATTGCCCTTTTGTGCCCTACCTTTGCCTTTTATAAATGCAAACAAGAGAAAAAAATAAAAATGTTGCGTTGAACAATCCAAAATGTCCCTGCGTTTATCGCTGGTAAGACTTTTTATTTTAGTTTCAAATATAAAAAATTTAATTTATGCTGACATCTATTGCAGCAAAAAAGGCTATTGAAACATGAAAACTTCTAAGATATCACGTTGGCATGGCAGTATCGTATTAATAAGGACGAGATGAGGACAATCTGTGGATACCCCTTGAAAATGCAATTTTAGTGAAATGAAATGTAAAAGCTAAAGAGTAGAAAAATAAAATAAGGCAATGTAATGTGGTCATTTTCGTTATGCGTTATTATATGACAGTATTTCTAGCCATACTATTGAAAGTTGAAGATATTAGTTCACACTCAGGAATGTCTCGGG